>CM049597.1:12456988-12606988 GCA_026979955.1 Megalurothrips usitatus | reverse complement strand
CGTAGTGCGCGTGAAGCGTTGGTGCACGACGACACTAGCACATGTGACTGTGTGTGTGTGTGCGTGTGTGTGCGTGTGTGAGTGGTAGGGAGAGCAAGTGCGTGTGTGTGGGGCGTGGGTAAGTGAAAAAGATGGATACCGCGCGATGCGATTTCTGCTGCGCGGGGGAGTGGTGCCCTCTCTCTCTCTCCGTCTCTCCCTCTCTCTCGCACGCACACGTACGCGCCATCACGGACACGCGACGTGACACGTGCCACCGCCGCCGCCTCCTCAGTGCGCGATCACGATCATACGATCATACAAACGATGCGTTATGAGGAATATGCCCGCCCCTCCCAGGGGGGGGGGGGGGGGGGGATTTATCGCGGCCCACAAAATGTTTCAGCAGGCCGCGCATGTGTGTGTGGGAGAGAGAAACAGAGAGAGAGAGAGAGGTGGGGGATCTATCTGGCTCCAGGCCACATGTGTAGCGCACGAGCGGCACTGGGTTGCCGTGGGTGTGACCCGGCCGGGCCCCGTGGACGCTATGGCCCCTCAGGTGGCTGCTGCCGCCATGCGTCAGAGGGCCGGGCCGCGCGGGGGCGGGCCGTGCGGGGGCGGGCCGGGGGCGGGCCGGGGGCGGAGCCACGTCCGAATGAGAGAGATCGGGAAGGCGAGTCCATCTTTCCCTTGGCAGCGAAGGGGGCCGGCGGCGTCGCTGACGCGAGGCTTCGCTGGGTGTGCTGCACTGGTGACACATTTTAAAACATTTCTTTCCTCGTCGTAGATATTATTCCGTTTTTGGGGGCCGAGCCCCAGTGTGACACTGAGCGTCGGCCCCGCCCCCCCCCCCCCCCCCGCCCCCCGCCCTCTCCGCCCCCCCGGCAGGCGGACGGGGCGCTACTGCGGTGCGGTCTGGAGTCGAGAGCCGCCCCACCCGCACCGCTGCCGCCCATCTTCCTAACCGCCTTACGCGGCGCTGCGGACCTGCGGTCTGCTCTCCAAAGGGCTCGGCCGGCTCTGCCCGCTGCCTATGGCCTGCGTGCCGCCCCCGCCGCCCCCGCCACCCCCGCCGCCCCCGCCGCCCCCGCCGCCCCCGCCAGCCCCGGGGGCCACTAGAGGCCACTGGGAGGACGGCGGGCGGGGGCGGCGGGGGGCACCTCACCTCGCAGCCACGGCCCGCCACCTCGGCAGGCCGCCGCAGGGCCGCAGGGCCGCAGGGCCGCAGGGCTACCCTGCAGAGGCCGCCTCCGGCCGCCTCCGGCCGCCTCCGGCCGCCCCGGGCCGACACGGCACTGTACGGATTTGTTTGCCCTCCTGTTCCAGGGCGCCGGCGCCGCCGCTGCCATGGCCGCCACGCCGTTCAACTGCAGCCTGCCGGCCGCCGGCCCCGGGCCGTGCTCGGTGCTGGCCGCCGCGCTGGTGTCGGCGCTGACGGCGACCTCCGGCGGGCCGGGGACGGAGCCGCAGCCCACGCTGGCCGCGGCGCCGTCGGTGGCCAGCAGCCTGCGCGTCCTCGACACCGCCGCCGCCTCCGCCGCCTCCTCCTCCGCCGTCAGCCTGCCCACGGCCGTGGCGGACGCCAACATGAGCAGCCTGCTCAACGGCACCGACGCCGACCAGGTCCTGGAGGAGTACGTCGTGACGGTGGGCGTGTCGCTGATGCTGGCCATGCTCATCCTCGTCACCGTCGTGGGTGGGTGCTCGCCGCGGGTGCCGCTCTGATACCGTATCGCTTATCGCGGAAGTGGGCCACCCGGCCCTTATCGGCCGGCTACCACCAACAGCCCGCCCGCTCACAGTTTTTTTTTTTAAATTTTCAGCACGGTTGTGACAATGTACGCGGCCCTGTGCGGGCATGTATTTTATACGTAAACTGACCGCGGGTCCCTAGTCCCAGGCCCCTGACCCAGAACCCCCCCCCCCCCCATCATCTCGCTTAGAGTAGGGTCGCAGGCCCTCACCTCGCAGCCCACCCCCCGGACCCCTCTCCCAACTAATTTAATCACCAGTCGTCGTGTATTCAGCGCCAATTTTCGTCAGGGCAGAGGACCCGTGAGAAGGCTTGGAAATGACTCGAAACCACGAGACCCCAACGACCCTTCTCGGCACCCAGGCCCCCTGCCGAGCCCCCGGGGGGCTGAGGCCGCGAGCCCCACAGGGGAGGGGCAGCGGGCCACACCGCGCCGCCGCGCACACCTTCCTCAGCAAGAACGCAAAGCTCCCTGCATCGACTGTTATATTTTCTTTTTCTTCTTCTCGGCATGTGTCATTGGAGGTTAATCTCATCGAAGAACGAAATCAATGGAAAAAGTGTGTCCAAACTCCGTGGTGCAGCCGCGCGGCCGCCGCGGAGGGAGCGCCGTGCTGAGTAGGCAGCGGCCCGGGCGGCGGACAGCGCTGCGCAGCGTATTGCCTACGCTGCCGTCGGCGGGCGCTCCGGGCCGCAGCGGACGGGGCGCGGGGACAACAAACGCGACGAACGGACCTCTCTTCTTCCTCCTCTTTCTTTTTTAGGAAGCAAGGGCGACAATAACAACAGCGCGGGCAGCAAGCAGCAGGTAGACGTCTTAAGATGTCCCCTCCCCTCACTCCAGCGAGAGCAGGCGGCGGAGCGGCGCCTGCTGGAGAAAACTTCTCCATGACAGCGGGGATGAATAGGGAAGCGGGGGGGGGACAAAGCGTGCAGCAATTAGCAGCGTGTAGTGGCGCCGCGTAGCGCCTCTAATGGCGGACACGAACGGGCCCAGCAAGGACGAGCTTTTTGTCCGCTGTAATGACAGGTCCTCTCCCCTCGCTCCGGGCGGGGAGAGGGGAGGTCGTCGGTCACTCCCGGCGCGGCGAGAAGAAAAGGCCCGGCCGGCTGCCCCCGGTGCGGGTGCTGGCCGGGCGGACCCGGCACCGTGTTGACGGGCAAGCGTTTCAACCTGGCGGCGGCGGCGGCGGCGGCGGCGGCAGCCTCACCGGAAGCTGCGCCGCGTTTCAAGTACCACAGAATGACCTCCACGATTCTCTTTCATCTTTGAAATTTCTGGAGAATTTCATGGAGCCGGTGGCCTCGGAGGGAATGTGTAGACCGATCAGAAAAAGCTTCTACTCGACGGTTCAATTCTCGGGGGTCCTTCTTTTTTTTTTTGAACCCTGCGCGGGAGTCAGTGAAGAAAGTTTAAAGTAAGGTTCCGTCAGTGGTATAGTAGCGCTGGGTGTATTTTTTTCCTTGCGTCGTTAGTTGCTACTACCCGAACGCGCACCGAGGCGGAGCGAATTCTTTCTCTCTCACCTTGTTCTCTGCTCACTGGCTCGTGGCGCGACAAATGCTATGTAAACTGCTAAAAAGCTGCCGCCCCCGTCCTGCGCGGCCCCCGCACGCCCCCGCGGCCCCTTCCCGCCGCCGCCGCCGAGCGCCATCACAGCGTCGTTGGGCGCGCCTCGCCGCGCTGCTCCGGTCGGTGGTATAGTGCAGCTGCCGTGGAAGTGCTCCTTAGCCCGGCAGCACTGTGACAATCAGCAATGCAGAGGGAATGGGCGCCGACAAATGTGTTGCGTGTACCCTCCCACGGCACCCCCCCCCCTCCCATCCCTTCTCTCTCAGTCTGCTCTTTCTCTTTGTTCTCTCTCCCTCTTACACACACACATACGCGCGCTTCCAGATCCCAACGTCTCCGCGCAACCACCACTCTCTCGAGTAGTATCCCCACACGAACCCAACCTACCAGGACAACGATACGCATAGGGGTGACAAGTAACGAGATACAACAGAAGGAGAGAGAGAGAGGGAGAGAGAGAGAGAGCGGCAAGCAGAAGCAGTGGGAAAGACCGTTGAGTCGGAACGGGAACACGACAACGCCGCGCTTTCGGTAGAAGCCCAACCAACCACGGCGCACAGCTCCCACACGTGTGTAGTTGCCGTTCATCAAATTTGGATAATGGTCCTGCGTTGCTGGGGGCTCAAGACAACGACTCCCCTCCCCCCTCTCCCCTCCCCTCCCCTCCCCTCCCCTCCCTCCCCCCCTTCCCTCCCCTCGCCTCGTGATGGTCACTGCCGGACGGTATGCACACATTGCCCGCAGACGGCTGCCACTGCTTGCCAATGGGGCGGCCCCGCTCCGCTGCCGTGCCGTCGTGTAGTGCCTGTGCAGTGGCTCGCAGCTCAACGGCGTAGCGGCGCCCTCGCAGGCCGCTGGCCGCCTGCCTGGCCGGCCACCACAAGCCCACACGTCCCACAACCCTCCTCGAATAAATATTTTTTTTATAAAGAAATATTCCGGCGTCGATGTACTTACGTTTGTCGCCCGCATTTTTCGCGGCCTCCTCTGCTCCCGTCAGTTTGCGCGTCCAGCGCGATGGTCTCATATGTGCACACATACACCGGCACACACGTTAATGAGGGACAAGTGTGCCGACAACAAGCAGCGATCATCCGGAAAATATTTCTGTCCGTGAGTGCAGGGGGTGACGGTGCAGGGGGTGACGGTGCAGGGGGAGGCGCTGCAGGGGGAGGCGCTGCAGTGGTGCTGGCCGACCTAACAGCGCCCGGTCGGCCCCCGCAGCACGATCCGTCTCCCGTCGGACCCCGGCCGTCGGACCCTGTCGGACCCTGTCGGTGTTTGTCTGTCGGCACCCCGGCACCCACCCCGTCGGCTCTCTCCTCTCGTCTTTGTGCTCCGCGGCGCTTCCTTGTGTCTGCGAGGATCCCTGTGCATTACCGACCAGCAGGGCGGGCGGGCGGCGGCCAACTCTAGCAGGCAGGGGGGGCCTCCGAGCGCACCGCGCCGCCGCCGCCGCCGCCGCCGCCGCGACGTGCGCCCGCAAGAACTACCATGAGACGCTGCTCCAGCCCGCCCCGAGAGGTGCGGAGCGCGGCGGCGGCGGCGGCATTGGTACAGAAGGCACGGCGCACCCGCCGCGACTGCCCCCGTCTCACTCTTCCCCACTGTTGTTTCCATGTCTCTCTCTCTCTCGCACTCTCCACCCCTTCCGCGCTCGCACCCCTCCCCATGCCATGCCAAAGGGCGATGAAATATTTATCGCAATCCTTGCTGCTCCTAGCTGCATTGTGTGTGTGTGTGTGCGTGTGTGTGTGCGGCCCCGAGAGTGGTGCCGCGCCGTGCGGTTCGCAGAGGGCGGAGTGTAGGGTCCGTTTGAAATTCACAGGGCCGGGACGGGTTGAGGCGGGAAGGGGAGGGGGGAGGGAGCGTTCGAAATGACGTCGGGGCATTCGGACGCACCCGACCGGGAATGCAAAGGGAGAGGATAGAGGCGGGGTGCAAAATAAATTGTTTGGGTGCTGAGTATGAGAGAGAGAGAGACAGAGAGGAGGAGGAGGACGAGCCTTCCGCGATAGATTCCGATATTACGAATACACCGAAGTTGCCCCCCGCGGGGAAAGAGCGAAATTATTTAATTGCTAAATCGGCTAATGAATTGAGTATGCACTCCGATACCGTGGAGTATTCCGCCAACAAGAGGATGTATCCCACAGTTCATGACATGAAAGAGTGAAAGGAATGTAGCGTTTGTGGTGGAGTGTTTGTCGGAACGCGGTGTAAAGCGGTGCTTCCCTGCCGCCCTTTGCATACACGAGGCCCTGCTCGTAGTGGGCCCCCCACGGGGCCGGGCCCGCCGCTGCCGCCGCCGCCGCCGCCGCCGCCGCGTGTCGCCTCGTCGAGAGGGCCGCTCGGTTCAACAGGCTGTGAATGCGGGACGCGAGTGCTTTGCGCGCGCTTGCTCGTTGTCAAGCGTAACGAGTATCTGCGTTGCGCGAGGCTGCCCACCACCTGCGGCGGGCGCACCTGCGGGGGGAACACACCTACCGGGGGAACACACCTGCGGCGCGGTAACCTCCAGCAAACTTCTTGGTCAGGACAGCTGTCCGATTATGCCGCACCTGCTGCTGTGGCAGCGCCGCCGCAGCGCGGTCCGGCGCCACGTGATATCTGGACCGCGCGCGGTCCGCAATGCAGATAGAAAGAAAAAGATATAAAGAGGAGCCGCGGCTCTGCGCACCCACCGCCCACCGTAGGGCGCGTGTGTGAGAGAGAGAGAGACAGTGAGCGGAGAGTGGTGCGAGAGAGATAGAGAGATAGAGAGAGAAGCAGAAAGCACACCAGTGGAAGTGCCCCGCCGACATAATAGCGAATATATTTACGCTGCTAAAATAATTGAAAACCCGCTTTCGGTTAGGGTGATTCAGTGACGTACACACTGGAGTTTCCTTCATTAACACTGTTCAATAATTTTTTTTTATAAAATATTGTAACTCATTTGATATTTGATTCTATTTTATTTTTTTATTGCCAGGCAACGTGTTCGTCATCGCCGCCATCCTGTTGGAGCGCAACCTGCAGAGCGTGGCCAACTACCTGATCGTGTCGCTGGCCGTGGCGGACCTGATGGTGGCCTGCCTCGTCATGCCGCTGGGCGCCGTCTACGAGGTGAGTGGGGTTCGGTCCCCCCGCCGCTGCCCCTCAGTGCGTCCATACATTTTGCGGTCCCCGGCTCGCGCGGCGCTCGGCAACGCCCGCCCCGCCTCGGCTCGGCAGCACGCTTCTGTGAGACATCGCCCAAACTTGAAATTGCCGAAACACCGTCGCGCCGCCGCCGCCGCCGTTTCTCCCCAGTTTGGACTGAGCCGCGACGCGCTGGCGAGCGGGGGGGTTCCCAGAGTTGACTAGGGCGGCGGCGGCGGCGGCGGCGGCGGCGGCGGAGAGCTACGGGGGCGGCGGGAGGCCGTGCGGCGTGCCGGGGCGACAGCGCCGCCCCCAAGTCGGCGGTCCTTTACGTGCGGTATCCATCACCGCCCCGCCGGCCGGAGACCAGTGCTGGGCGGGGCGCGGAGCAGCAGGCCGGCGCGGGGCTCGGTCCGGCGCGGCCCCCAGTGATGGATCGTCCGCTGCTCCGGGGGTTCAAATACTGCTACTACCGGTGCCGCCGGCCGCCGCCGGGGTGGACGCAGCCGGCCGAAATATCGACGCGACGGCGCAGCGCTGTCGCGGCGGAGGTTCCGCGGGGGGTCCGCCGGGGGTTCCGCGGGGGGTCCGTGGGGGGTCCCCGGGGGGGGGGGTCCGCCCGGGCACCAACACTTCCCGCACCAGTTTCTTACGCCGAGTGTCCCCCAGCGGCGCCCCCGCCGCCCCCGCCGCACCGCAGCTGCCGACCACACCCCGATACCGCCTACCCCCTTCTCTCCCCCCTTATTCTCACTTTGCCGGAACCGGAGCGCCTGTGAAATCACGTCACAGCCGTTGGGCGCGCAACTTGGCGGATTGCATCTTGGGTAAAGTTAGTTGTTGGGGGTCACCCACCAAAACAGCGAACAGGTCTGTCGCTTTAACAAGACGAGGCGCGAGGAAAGGAGAGAGAGAGGGGGAAGAGGAGGAGAGTAGACGGGAGGGGGCGGTGTTGCTGTAGCAACTGGCTCGCCTCATTTTCCAGCGGCCGCGACATCCTTACACACCGGTTCTGGGCCCCGCCTCTAATAGCCCCGCCTCATATCAGTTTTCACGGCGACGCGACTCTCTCTCTGTCTCTCTCTCTCTGTCTGTCTGCCTCTCTCTCTCTCTCTCTCTCTCTGCGTGCGTGAGGTGCGTTATACCTGCAGTGCCTCACGCTACACTCGGCAGTGCCGCCGCTCGCTGCTAATTTGATTTGAGTGGCGCGCCTTATTCGCGTACGGCTGCGGAAGCGTTCCATTAGGAATATGAGCCGCCCCTCACCGCTGCGGCCGTGCCGAGCCGAGCGGGCCGAGCCGAGCCGAGCCTAGTAGGCAAAGCACCGGGATCGCTCACCGCGGCGTGCACAGCAACGCGGCGGCCGCGAGGGCTAGCCCGCCGATCGGCGAGCGAACGGTCGGGGGTTCGATTCTTGGCGCGGTTTGCTCGGATCTTTTCTCGATTTTTTTCCTTCCGTGACTCGCGGTGCGTCGGGTGCACAAACAGACTGGGAAACACATGACGGTGAGACGAACACGCATGGCGGCGGGGCCAGGGCGGCCACCGACCACCACTCCTAGGGTATGGCGCTCCGGGGATCCATTGTCGCGGGCGAACGGCCACTGGGTGCCGGCGGGCCGCCGCCGCCGCCGCCGCCGAGCCACTCGTAGTAGAGGGTCCCGGCCGGCTCCCCCGCAGCCCGGCGCTGCCGCCCGGACGCCGTCCTGACGAATAGGTCGGGCTCGTTTTACGACGGCCTGCGCCTGCCCGGAGCGTAAACTGATTTTAGTTCCGCTTGTTTCCAGAAAAGGGTTGGGCCGGCCGGCCGCGCCTCTTCCCATAAAATTACGAGCGAACTCGTCGGGTGCCCCCCCCCCTCTCTCTCTCTCTCTCTCGCTCCCACCACCCTAGCAAATCCCCCTTGTCGCGCAATTTGAAGAGCGTAAAAAAGGTTTTTCTGGCGTTGCCTCCTCTGAAACATGTCGCCTTGTTGTTGCTCGCAGATCTCGCAGGGCTGGATCCTGGGGCCGGAGCTGTGCGACATGTGGACGTCCAGCGACGTGCTGTGCTGCACCGCCTCCATCCTGCACCTGGTCGCCATCGCCACGGACAGGTCAGCGGCACGTCGAGCAGTCTTGCTCAGCTGTGGAGGCCGCCCTGGAGAACACGTCCCTCTGCCGCAGGTACTGGGCCGTGACCAACGTGGACTACATCCACACGCGCAACAAGCGGCGCATCGTGTTCATGATCGTGCTGGTGTGGGGCGTGGCGCTGGTCGTCTCGCTGGCGCCGCAGTTCGGCTGGAAGGACCCCGAGTACCTGCACCGCATCAACGTGCAGCAGCGCTGCTTGCCCTCGCAGGACGTCGGCTACCAGATCTTCGCCACCTGCTCCACCTTCTACGTGCCGCTGCTCGTCATCCTGGCGCTGTACTGGAACATCTTCCAGACGGCGCGGCGCCGCATCCACCGGCGGCACGCGCAGCGCAACGCCGTGGCGCAGGGCCTGTACGGTAGGTGTGCGCGGCGGCGGCGGCGGGTGTGCGGCCGGCCCGCGGCCACGGCCAGGCGGCGGCGGCGGCCGCAACATTGAAATTCAGCTCACGTTGCAGCCACGGCCATCCTGCCGACGACGGGGGTCGCCAACGTGGTGTGCAAGCGCCGCTTCCTGAGGATGCGCCGGTACTCGTCGGTGGAGACGGGCGCCAACAGCAAGAACTCGTCGGTGCGGGGCGGCTGCCCGCCGGAGGCGCAGTCCACGTCCACCGTGCTGGAGACGGACACGGACTCGTCCACCAAGGTGAGGCAGGGCGCCCGCCCGGCGGCCTCGCTGTCTGTGGGCGGCCTCGCTAAGTGCCCCCCTTTTCCCGCCCCCAGGTGACGACGCTGGTGAAGCAGGACTCGGAGGACGTGTACACGACCTACGACCCGGAGCCGGGGACGATGCCCGGGGACACGTGCCTGTCCGTGGTGGCCGCCGGCGCCGTGCTGACGCTGCCGTCCAGCGCCACCGAGCCGCCCGCCTCCGAGGCGCGCGGCAACGAGCTCACGGTCAAGAAGGCCGTCGAGATGATCAAGCAGAACCCGATCGTGTCGCGCAAGGAGAAGCGGGAGACGCTGGAGGCGAAGAGGGAGCGGAAGGCGGCCAAGACGCTGGCCATCATCACGGGCGCGTTCGTCGTCTGCTGGCTGCCCTTCTTCATCATGGCGCTGCTTATGCCGCTGTGCAGCCAGTGCGAGATCAACGCCCACCTGGCCAGCTTCTTCCTCTGGCTGGGCTACTTCAACTCGACGCTCAACCCCGTCATCTACACCGTCTTCAGCCCCGAGTTCCGGCAGGCGTTCAAGCGCATCCTGTACGGCGGTCGGCACCCGCGCAACGGCCGGGGCAGGACGAGGGACTTCCGGACGAGCAGCCGGCGGTAGGGTCGGTGCTGTCGCAGGCTCTGCTGCTGCCATGAGGGCCTGTGACCTGCGTGTGTGTGTGTGTGTGTGAGTGGGCGAAAGTGTGTGTGTGTGTGTGCGCGCGCGTCTGCATCACGTAGACTTGGTTTGTGTTTAACTTTTAAATTGTCATTGTTGCGCTTCTAGTGGAAATGATTTGACAACGTGCCCTCTGTGATATGAAATCTCCCCTGCAATAATTTTTAGAGTTATTATTTATTGATTTCCGTTATTTCCCAGTTAGACGTAAGTGTTATAGAAGTGCGCGTTTGCATCAGGATGTTTATGTTTGTGGGCGGAGTAGAATTCAGCGCTCTCACATAGGGATGTCTCCTGATTGTGAAGTCTTCCCAATGGTTTGTAAGGTCACCCATTCGACTTAGACGGCCTTTCTTATATTGTTTTCTTTTTCGTAGTATACGTATACACTCTAACTTACGAAATCGATTAATTAAAAATCGGGTCTTTACGAGGCGACGAGCTCAGCAAAGCGCGCAAACCCCTCTGCTTTTTCACTTGTTTTTCTTGTTTATTTAACCTTAAATGACTTGACAAATTATATTTTAAGAAAGGACCTATTTTTGTGATGGTCTTCTGATGGTTTCTTTGGAATTCAACGAATGTTTGTCATGTGTGCGGGCACGGACATGCTCATTACATACGATGAATGGTCATAAAGGTATTGTATGCTTGTAAACCATTGAGTTTATGATGTTACTGATTATTAATGCAATCAATGCGCTGGTGTTATTGTTGAATAAAGATGTTATTTTAGTACATATGAGGAATGTGGTCAAATCTCTTCGTAGTTTTTCCTTTACCCTCTGTAATAACGAACTCAAAGACAGTATTATGGTTCCATTATGCCTTTATTTCCTTAGGTCAAGATTTCCAATATCACACAGAATAAAACCAATTACAAACAACTTTTATCTGTAAAAAATAAAGGCCTTATCATACAGGCTCTCGTGACGTCACCTTCATCGCCGTTCTCAGGAGAATATGGAAGAATAGTTTTACTTGTTCTACAACGTAGCGATTTGCGAGAGCAAGCATTACAAATAATTAGACAATAGCTAATCTGCAAATGGAGAAGAGTGTGGCCAGAGAAAAGCGTCTTTAGAGTAACACTTGGTTCGCACAATTTTTTATGGAGTTTCTAATGCACGGAGGAACATTTTCCTATCAGTCGGGCAAAGAAAGATCTGTCCAATTACAGTGCACCAGGGAACAATTACAATTATTCTTTGGACCGCAGTCTTTTCAAATGTAAAATCGAACAAATGGAAACAGGATGCTAAGATTTCCATTTTTTTAAATCGGAATTTGAGCGACACCTCACCAACCATCATACGGGAAGTGGCTGTTTAATAAAATCTACAATAATAAATGATATGGAAGTGGTTTCTCACTTAGGTATTTGGACTTTTGGTTGAGATAAAAATGACCAGTTTTTTTTGCACGGTTTAACTATTTTTTTACACTAGGATTATTAATATTTTTCTGAAAGAGAATATTATCTGCTAGCAAAATTCTGCTTATTTTCTATCCTGCACAGTCATGGAACGTTTTAAACTCAATAAAGATATTGTTAGGTTGTCGTGTTCCCGCACATCCAATTTTATTACACCTCTAAAACTATATGTACAAGCATATATATATATATATTTATTTTTTATGTACAGTAGATGCTTAGTGTGTACATTTCAAGACACGCTCATCCTCAGTTACAGTTTCCATAGAAACAGAAGCGACATATATTATTACACTTTTTACACTAATTCCTAAGCAGTGGCTACGCTAAAATCACGTTAATTTTTTTACTGCCACCAGAACGTTTCGTCCCGTGTAGCAGTATGGTTGGAAAGACACAGTAGTGTTATGTAGATATAGAGCTGGCAGTGCCATCAATATCCACACGAGAAAAGTATATACAAAATTAATTGAAACAACGGAAAGTATTTACAAAACATTACATCACTACTTTATATCATTTTTGACAGGAAAAACGCAGATCGGATCAACATTGAGGGGGTTTTTGCAAGACAAGCTCTGCCTGGTTGGGGTGTGGAGTTGCAGATACGAACTGGTTTACAAGGCTCTTTTTCCTCGTGGTCACAGCGCATAGGTATTATAAATCGGTGATGCCAGGGGTGCGACGATGAGAAAATATCAGCGCTATTTTCAAATTATTGTCATAATCGATGCCCACTGCAATTTCAGAACTGCTGTGTAGCTAACAGCAGGTTGCCCATCTCATTTTTTTTCTTAATTTTAAGAAGTTATTTAACGAAGCGTAGGACGTCCATTACTTACCCTGTATGTAAATGGCATAAAAATAAAGTTTTAAGCCAAACCTGACAGAAAAATTAAACTCAAGCCGCGACTGTTTAATATGTTTTTACTTTCCAGCAGCCGTACAACTCCCTTTTACAGCCGGCAAATACTCTTTGTTAAAAAAATCCTTAAATAACATCACAAAATCGTATTTTAATATTTTCCCACGCACGCAAACCCATCAGATCGATATGTGGTCCTCTTCTCATCGCACGTGGTCAAACACACATTCACGCACTCACACGCACACACTCACACTCACAAATGCAGTTTCTTCGGACCACGACGGCGACATCCGCACACATTATTCAGTCAGTCGTGCTCGAGCGGCCACAACACATCACAGTGTTCGGGTGAGTTCGGCTGAGGTCGGCGCGCGTCACACCGGCGAGCCACAGCCGCCGAGCGCGATGTGGGCCGACGTGTTGGCCCGGAGGGCCCGGAGGGGCGAGGGACCGCCGCTGGCCGGCGGCAGGGCGGAGGCGGCCGAGGCGGGGCCGCAGCGGCGGTAGCGGGGCGGCGGCAGCAGCCACGCGCCCGCGGCCTGCACGCGCAGCTGTACGGCGGTCCGGCTGCGTCACAGACAGCCGCCGCAGCAGCAGAGGCAGCAGCGGCAGCGGCACGGTCTGCGACAACACCGGTCCTACCTGGCCCGGCCCGTCCGGAAGTCCCGGGCCCTGCCCTGGCCGCGGCCGTTGCGCGGGTGCCGGCCGCCGTACAGGATGCGCTTGAACGCCTGCCGGAACTCGGGGCTGAAGACGGTGTAGATGACGGGGTTGAGCGTCGAGTTGAAGTAGCCCAGCCAGAGGAAGAAGCTGGAGACGTGGTCGTTGATGACGCACGACTCGCACAGCGGCATGACCAGCGCCATGATGAAGAAGGGCAGCCAGCAGACGACGAACGCGCCCGTGATGATGGCCAGCGTCTTGGCCGCCTTCCGCTCGCGCTTCGCCTCCAGCGACTCCTTCTTCTCCTTCTTGGCGGCGGCCAGCGCGGCCGGGTTGTTCCTGGCGCCGGGCTCGGGGCTCGGGGCGCGGCTGTCGGCCCTGTGGCCGGCCGAGCCGTTGTTGGTCGAGGGCGAGGCGGTCAGCCCCTGGCCCCGCTCGGGCGAGAGGTTGTTGCTGCCGGCGTTGCCGGGGCTCAGGTACGTGGGGCCGCCGCCGTCCGCCACCGGCCCCGCGCCGTGGCCGCCGCCGTTGCTGCCGCCGCTCCCGCTGATGGTGAAGGCCGTGGTGGCCTCTTTGGAGGCCGGCGCACCGTCGCTCGCCTCCGACCTGCAACAAGTGGGGTGCGGCCAGGTTAGCAGCTGTCAGGACAGGACCTCCTCGGCCCAGACGGGCTAATCTCGCCGGGGCTCACTTCTTGCGGTCGGCCGCCCTGTCGTCCGTGCTCTCGTCCAGCACGGTGGTGGTCGAGTGGCCCTCCACCATGACCATGGCGGAGACGAGCGTGTCCCCGGAGGCCGCCCCCGAGTCCGAGCCGCAGCGGCGGATGCGCAGGAACCTCTTCTTGCTGAGCAGGCGGACCCCGGCGGACTTGGCCATGTTGTTGTCTGCGGACAGATGTGTTGGGCGTATCATTCAACAGGTACTTTCTGCTTGGGCCACCGTCCCACCGAACTCGACCAAAAAGTCAAGTTGGCAGCCTCCCACGGCGCACACACATTTGATTTCAGGGACAGGTAGAACTGTCGACTCGACTTACCTTGGGCAACGTAGTGCTTGAGGGCCTGCCGCTTGTGGATGCGCTTGCGCGCCGTCTGGAAGATCTTCCAGTACAGGCCCAGGATGACGAGCAGCGGCACGTAGAAGGTGGAGCAGGTGGCGAAGATCTGGTAGCCGATGTCCTGCGAGGGCAGGCAGCGCTGCTGCACGTTGATGCGGTGCAGGTACTCGGGGTCCTTCCAGCCGAACTGCGGCGCCAGCGAGACAACCAGCGCCACGCCCCACACCAGCACGATCATGATGCCGATGCGCTGCGAGTTTCGCGTGTGGATGTAGTCCACCTGCGTCACCGCCCAGTACCTGCGGCAGAGGGACGGCCGTCACGACGGAGCGCAGGGCGAGGAGCACTGGGAGGGCGGGCCCCCCTCGGAGACCTCCTCGGCGGGACTCCGGCGGGGGCCGCGCGCGCCCGAGGGGGGCCTCAGTTTACGGACGGGTGTACACTGACTGGTGACTGGACCGGACTTTTCCATTGACTGGAATGAAAAATTCACGATCATTTATGGTTACTGAGCTGTCACCTACCCCAAAATTGGTTAAAAACCCATTTCTACCGTGACTAAAACTCGAAACAGAAATATTTTTGTTTGCTTAAAAATATGTGGATGCTTATGAAAAAAAATTGCAAAAATGGGTGGGCACTACCTCGTCCCAGGCCTCCGCCTGGAACCCTCCTGCTTAACTTCGGTGTTCGAATGGGAACCGGTGTACCAGGTATTGACCGCCGCAAAGACACCGGCACAACGCAGCGGCCTTTTTCAGGGGCACGCTTCCGCAACGGTCAATGTAGCCCCCTCCGCCAGCCAGATTTCCGGAATCAACTCCCTTCGACTGGCTGGTTGGTCTGTGGCACTGCGGCCACTCCCGAGCGGATTGGGGGGGAGGTAGGCTTTCCTATATCGTACACAGCCGAAGCTGCTGTACTTCACGACGAACCCTAGTCGCGACGGCGTGTCCTCGTCTGCCAGATTCACAGGGAGCGAAAACGAAGGTACCGAACCCTAGGTACCCCCGTAGCATACACCCGAGTCTCCGAACCAAGTTTCCTTGGTAGACACAGAGCCCCCCCGCCGGAAACCCCGGGCGACCGAGAGAACCTCGGACCCGGGAACGGGGGTAAGCCCGACCGTGCTGCGGGAATCTTCAAGTTGAAACCCAACGCTTACATCTCTCAGTGACGCAGCGCGCACGGCCGTTCAGACAGCCATACCGGTGCCACGTTTGGAAGTATATTTTACCCTCTGTCTCTCAAGCGCAGACACAAGAAAAATTTTGAAGGGCCAGCCAGACTCGAACCCACGACCTTTCGGCCACTGGTGAGCCACCCTACACATACGGCCACAGAGCCGCGATGATAGCGGCAGCGCGCCCCCGGTACTTTACACACCGTCGCCTTAGCTGAGCCGACAGAAAAAACGCACGGACCGACAAAGAGTTGAACCCCCGACCAGCCACTCGCCGGCCGGACTCGCTAACCACGCGGCTACCGAGCTTTGGTGTGGGGCGGCCGTGCGCTCCCGGTACTGTAGCCGCACGACGTGTCCGACTGGAAATTGACTGGACTTTGACTGGAGAGTGACTGGACTGGAAGGCGTACACTGACTGGAAGCACCGGGGTACCCCTCGCGCGCACCCCTTCAGAGGCCTCCGTCGGCCACGACCCCCGCGGCCTCCTGTCCTGCACGGTTCACAGGTCCCTGCGGCGTGTCCTCTACGCAGTCACCCGGCGGCGGCGGCGGCGCCCCGCCTACGGCCCGCTTGCTTTGAGTAATTGGGGACCGATTCCTGTCAGTGCCCGGGCCGGGGGCGGCCGGGGGCGGGCAGGCCGCCCCCCCCCCCCCCCCCCCCGCGCCCGGCCGGGGCTGCCCGGGGCCCACACCCTACACAAGCCCTTGGAGGCCCTTGCGGGGAGCCGGGCTGCGCGCTGTCAACGCTAATGGCCAAATGAGGCTACTTTACTCCTGGAGGGGTCGGTGCCGGCGGCGGCGGCGGCGGCGGCGGCCTCAGATAGCGCGCCGCCTCATCGGGAACCTTACCACGGCCACTGAAGACGACACACTACACAAAGCCGCGTAATAATTGGGATGACCTTGTAGTGCTGTGTGTGTGTGTGTGTGACACGCCCCCCCGCGACGAAGCTATGTGCACGGGGCGGGGCGGGGGCCGGGCGAAGCCGGGCGCAGCTGTCAGCCGCCCACCGTGCGGTCCCGCGGCACGCACGCACGCACGCGGCACGCACGCGGCACGCACAGCGCCGAGGTGATTTATCAACGGCGCAGACGACACGGCCGCCGCCGCCGCTGCTCGGAATTAGATATCGTTTGTCACGTGACCCGACGGTTGTCCACCGCGTTTATTGTTATCATTATTATTTCGGGGGGAAAAGAACCCGGCGAAAAAGCGGCGGCGGCAGCGTCCGGGCCCTGCGGTGTTGCGTGCGGGCCGGCGGGCCGGGGGCCGGCGCGGCTCGCCACCGCAGAACGCCCCCGGTCCCACACACCGCCGCACCGCCGCCCGGGGGGCTGATTTTGCATTCCGTGCCACCCTCTTTCTCGCGGGTGTTTGCCGCAAGCGATTCTCCGCGGATTCCCTCGCCGCCGCCACCGCCGCCGCCGCCTCCGGCCGCCGCAAAGGGGCGCTCGAAATTACCTTATTTGCGAAACAATGTGGACGCCGCCCCCCTCAACGCCCCCCTCAGCAACGCCCTCTCCGTGTCGCCGCGCTCACCCTTGCCGGGCTCCTATTCCCTTCGCATCCCCGGGTTCCCAGTGAACGGCTAGCGGTTTGCGTACATCCAGCGGAAGGTAAGCGGAACGGTTAGCGGAACGGTTAGCGGAACGACGGTCAGCTTCCCCTTCACGGCACTGCAAGGCACTGCAGCCGGCTCCGCGGGCCACTCGGTGTGGGCGCCGCGCTGCGAGGACACCCTCCATAACTTACCCAACCCTCTCAACCCGGGCGGCAACTTTCGAGTCATTTGCCCGCCGGGGGTGCGGTCCATTCGTCCTTGTCCGTTTCTGTCCCGGTCGGGGGCCGGCCGCCGCCCCGCCACGCGTCCCGCCCCCCCCCCCCCCCCCCCGCCGAGCATTCACACATGTCACACATGTCGACGCACGCGCGGAGACACCCCACGTGCACAACAGGACTTGTTAAAACTATGCGCGTGGGCGTGCGTGCGCGTGTCTGCGTGCGCGTGTCTGCGTGCGTGCCGGTGGCAGCGAGCACCATCAATCAGAATCCGGGGCCGTCAGAGTCGGGGCTCTGCCGGCAGCGGGCCGATTCCCGACCGGCCCCGCTGTTTTCTCTCGGACCTCTCTGTCGCTCTCTTACGGGGCACCCCGCGAGTGCGACAGAGACGGCGCTACGAAAGCGGCGTTCGGAATCAGCCGCGAGGGCGCGGGGCCGCGGGGCCGCGGGGCGGGCCCTTTGTACCAGCAGTCCGGGGAGGGGTGGGGAGGGGCCGGGGGAGCGGGCGGCCGAGCCGGCACGGACCGAAACCAAAGCCCACACGCGGTAGTCACAGCCACCTGATGTCATGTGAGGGACGGTTCCCCATTCTCCGTCTCCCTCCCTCGCCCTTTTTTTTGGCCCTTCCCCAAAAATCAGGGGCAGCGCTGACGCACGCGGCTGATGATGGCGACGACTATATCGCCGGGCCTTCGGCGACTGAGCTGCCCGGCCACTCCGCGGTGTCGGGGACAAGAGAAAGGCACAGTGAAACACCCCGTCCGTGCCGGGATGCATGACGTACCTGTCGACGGCGATGGCGACCAGGTGCAGGATGGAGGCGGTGCAGCACAGCACGTCGCTGGACGTCCACATGTCGCACAGCTCCGGCCCCAGGATCCAGCCCTGCGAGATCTGCAACAGACGGCGGCGCCGCCGGGGGGGGGGGGGGGGGGTGACTTTTCATTCCGCTCGGTCCGTTATTTGCAGTCCGCTATGCGGTATTCAAAGGCAGCCCTTTTGTCTTTCACGGGTTTTACGAATGGCGGCGGCGAAAGAGGGGTAGCAGCGGCTGCCTCCGAATAATACAGAGAGAGGAATGGGGGGGGGGGGGGGAGGCTGCGGCTGGTTGCGGCCGGGGGCGGCCAGGTGGAGGCGGGCCGCCCGGGCGCCGGTGTCATATTATACATGCACATTTATATTCAATAGGCCTATCTCATTGTAATAATGACTAAAAGATGGACAGCGCTCGCCGCGTGGTATTAGAGATCAGTGCCACGCGCGCTTGCAGGAGGGCTGCCGAAGGGCTGCCGAAGGCCCTCTGCAAAGGGGCTCCGCCTTTCACACGGATTGCCTCCTGAAAACCATTCAAAGTCTTCGCCGAAAAATAAATTCTCCATAGTTTCCCCTGCTCCTCGCGAGTCTGAACACCACACGAATAAACAACCGACAACCTGCGAGAAACATTTTTTTTTGAAACCGAAGAAACAAACGGAATATGACTGTGACACCATCCACCCCTCCTGGTGTCTTGCGGCCTCGTGCCGCTAACTGCAGAGGGGGTACTCTGTTTATGGCCGGCCCCCGTGCAGAGACACTGATCACCTCACGGACACGCCCACACGCCCCACACGCCCCCCCGGGGGCCCGCCCGGGAGTCGAACCCCGCGCGGAGGGGCTGCGTGGGTGCGTGCCGTCGGCTCGGGCTGGGCTGGGCCCCAGGCAGCCTGCCCCCTCTTTTTTTATGACGGTTGGTGCCGAGACAGCACCGCGCCGCGCAGCGACCCCTCCCCCTCCCCCTCCCCCTCCCCCTCCCCGTCCTCGTCCCTCC
The DNA here is from genome assembly GCA_026979955.1 of Megalurothrips usitatus. NCBI lineage: Eukaryota > Metazoa > Arthropoda > Insecta > Thysanoptera > Thripidae > Megalurothrips > Megalurothrips usitatus. The sequence continues at coordinate 12,588,297 of CM049597.1, read as the reverse complement.
AGCAGTGACCCTGCCGCGCCCTTGGCGTCCCCCGGAAGCGACCGCCAGCCGACAGGGCTACCAACCAGGTCACGGGGCCCGTGAAGCACTGCCAGCTGCCGGGCCGTGCCGGGCCGGAGGAGGCGAGGGGCGCAAACTGCCCACATCCATCTTCTTTTCACACCTCCAGCAGCAGCAGCAGCGGCAGCGGAGGACCTGTTGTGTGTGTGTGTGTGTGTGTGTGTGTGTGTGTGTGGCCGTCTGTAGCGTTATGTGGATTGAATGAGCGACGAGCTGCCGCTATCCGATTAAGGTGTTTGGCGCGCTCAGCTTCGAGTATGCCGTGTGTGGACACATAAATGTTTGCGTATCCATTTACCGTGCGTTTCCCCACAAATTTTTTTCCAAGTTATTTTTTTTTTGCTTTTGCTGCTGCTGCTCCTGCTCTGATCTCAACGACTTCGGGCGGACCTGTTTTTGTTTTTCTCGTTTCGCTCTATTTCCCTATGAGTTTGTTGTTTGTTGATGTTGTTGTTATTGTTGTGGTGCCCTGTACTTCTTTCATCTCCTCTCCCTTGCGCTTTCATCTCTTTTATTTCACTCCCCCGAGTTGCGTAAAAATGCGAGCACGCACAGCCCCGGCTGTTTATGTAGGAATCTCGGTGCGCGACGCCAGGGGCATAACAACGGGTGGGAGAAAAGAAGAGGAAGAGAGAGAGAGAGAGAGAGAGAGAGAGAGAGAAGGAAGGGGAGGGGAGGAAGTTTTCAAGGATCGGAAATAAGCAGCTAACTCTGCCCGAACCCACCAAAGTCATTTATCAGTGCTGAGGGCCGCTCACGGCACAGGCACGAGCGCTCACACACACACACACACACACACACACACACACACACACACACACACACGTGCGGACAGGCCGGAACGCCACGCGCTCCGTCAAATGCGGCACTGCCTTTATTTTTCTCCGCGGCGGCGCGGCGTGCCGCTGTGATTTCTCTCTCTCTCTCTCTCTCTCTCTCTCTCTCTCTCACCTGCGCGTGCGGGCCGCACACCTGTAATCACCCCCTTCCCGCGGCCGCCTCCACAAAGTGCACCGCGTTAACTCCCCCGCCGGTCCCCGCCGGCGTCCCCCACCGTCGCCGCAGTATTAATCTGTGTCAGTGCGATGCCCGCCGCCCCACAAAAGCTCCCGTCGTAAACTTTATTCCGAAATCACGCGCGCGCCGCGAGGGCCGCCGCGGCAGCAGCCGCGGGCGCGGGACCACGGCTTAGCCCGCGGCGTCATCATTTACCTCTGTTTTCAGGCTGCGGCGGCGGTGCGCGGTCCGGGCGCCCCCCGCGGCCGCTGCCGCTGCCCAGATGTTTTTATTTCCCCGGCGAGAGTGAGACGACACCTCTCTCTCTCTCTCTCACCCGCTAATGAGCGCGGAGGTGTAAAGCGGCCCCGTTGCGGGTGTATCGGCTGCTGTTGTTGTGGTTGGCGGTTTCCTCCGGCGGCGCGTGCGGCGACAAAGCCACAACCCGCGCGCGTCTCCAAAATCTGTATACAGTTCGCACCAAGTTTTTTTTTTTCACGCGCCAAGAGTTTCCAAAATCTCCCCGCACGCCGCGACTGCATGTATCGCTGACAAAATAACTCCGGTCACCCGCAGACCGTGCGGTAGCGCCTGCCGGGCCGGCAGCCTCCCCCGCAGGCGTGTCGTGCGGGCCGGCCTACCCCGGCTCCCGCAGGGGCTCGGCGTGGGTGACGCTGCGGGCGGAGGCCGTCGTGGTGAGGCAGTGTGTGATGGCGTATCGGCCCGGTGCCGCTGCTGCTGCTGCTGCTGCTGCCGCTGCTCGGGGCGAACGGTTTTTGATAGTGCAGGTCAGTCTGGTGAGGGTCAGCAACGCCGGCCGCGGGTCCGGCGGGTCCGGGGGGTCCGACCCGAGCAGGGCTGTCCGGGCGTATTATTGCTCGGATCAAAGCCGGAAACGCTGCGATTGAGACCCCGCGCGCCGAACGAGCCCCCCCCCCCCCCCTCCGCTCCCCTCTCCCCTCTTTAGGGACCGCTGCAGCGGTGCCCATTCCTAGCGGGCCGGCCAGTACCCCTCCCAAGCACGGCAATCTCAAGCGTAAACCTCTTTCCTCCCGGAGCGCTGCCTGCCTGCTCAAGGGCCTCGCAGGCTCCGCCAACTGTCGAGAGAGGGAGAGAGAAAGAGGGGGAAGGGGGGCTGACCACAATCTTTTTTTTTTTTTTGAGGAATAATTTCGAAAGAAAGGTGTGCATAAAACTTCTGAGCCCTCTTTGACAATGATTTTTTCGTATTTTGCAGACACAGGCAAGCCGCCGGTAACGCGCACATCTCCCCCGCGCCGGCCGGAAACTATCGACACCTGTTGGCACGAGCGCAGCCGTTCACCCCCCCTCCTCGTGCTGGGCCCAGCTCCTAATCAGAGCTGAGGCGAAAATACTGGTGCGAGAGGCAAGGCGTCGTCCCGGACCGACGGTATAAGCTCGTCAGCCTGACCAGCCACCGCCGCTGCTGCTGCTGCTGCTGCTGGGATCCCTCTCAGCAGCCCCTTTCCTGGGGGCCAGGTTCAGTCAAGTGGCACCACTGATCCCCCCCCCCCCCTGTCGCCCCTCCCCACCGCATCCTGAGACCGGGCCGGCCGGGCCGCTATTGCCCATCCGTCTTAGCCTTGTACGCGATGCCGCGCGGCGCCCCACGAATTATGGAGGCTCGGGTGCCTGCGGCGGCGGCGGCTGTCGGGGAGGGGGGAAGGAGGGGAGGCTGCCGGGGGCCGTGGACCCAAAGCAGGGACGGGGGCACTCGCCGCGCCGAGGGCCTTTCACACTGAAAACACTTGAATTACCGAGCGGAAAGTGCCAGTTAATTTGGGCTCATCAGTCTGAGTCGTGGGTCATGGGGGCGGGTATACAACTCCCCCGCTGCTGCCGCGGCGACGGTATCTTAGAGAGGCGCTATCAATCCGCCAATTACTGCGCGGTCGGGGGGTCCGCCCGACGCCTGCTGCTACACGCTCGGAAAGGTGCAGCACGAAGCCGTCGCGGCCAGCAGCCGAGGTTTTTGAAAAAAAAAAGGAACACCAGGGAAATGAATCAGTTGCTGCGCTGCGGCTGTGCATAGGAGGTCACGCCGGGATCTGCCGCCGCAGCAGCGAGCCGCGAGAAAGATCTACTGTTGAAGCGTATTGGGAGCAGGCCACGGGGGGGCGCACCCCACTGTGCCATGTTCCGATATCAAAACAGTAAAAACGCGAAACACGACAGGGGAGGGGGGACATGACGGAAAACGGCTAGACATGTCTGAGCGGCGCTGGCGTCGCATCACTTCATCAAAATACTGTCACGTTTCCGACGCGAATGTCAAACTCCCCTTTGCCGGAATGCAATGCTTTCTCTCCATTTTTTTTATGAGCTCGAGCGGAGCGGTTTCGTACATTTTTGTACTCTCCCATCAAGTCGTGCCCGACGACGTCAAACGTGCAATTTAGTGGCGTCGGTAAAAAATTTGAAAGTATTTCCAAACGGTTTGTGCGGTTTTTAAATTTTGAAAATAGAAAAAGAAAAACACTTTTGAGACTTTCAAAAGATATTTCGGCGTGAGGTCATTGAAGGACAGCCCCTCATCTTCAGGCGTTGAGCAGGGCGCTCGGCACAGCAGAGATCGGCCCGCCCCCGCACCAGACCCAGCCAGCCAGTAGTTTTTGGACGGATGAAAAGGCCGCGGCGTTGCCTTCTCATAATGGGAGTTGGCAGCGCGGAGCTCCGCAGCTCGGCAGGGCCGCGGGGTGGGGGGGGGGGGGGGGCTCGCTGTGGAAAACTTGGCTCTAGGAATCAATCGTCACAGCGTGATCCGGTGGATCGTAAGCGGAAACGTGCTGCCCGCCCGCCTACGCCTTCGAATGGACTTCCAAATGAACGGCCACGGCCTGCCCGCCACCCCCGGGCCGCCTCCAGGCCGCCCCCAGGCCCGCCCCCCGGCCTGGTCAGGACCGGGAGCAGCAGCGGCTCGCTCAGCGCCGCGCCCCGGGCCCGCGGCAGCAGCGCGGGAGTGCTCGGCCCAGTTTGGGACCACTTTTAGAAGATCGGCATGATTTTTGAATGAGGCAAAACCGAAGGAGGTTTTCAGTTTACGCGTGTGCTTGCTTCGGACGGAGGTCTGAGGTGAGGCGGGGGAGGTAGGCGAGGGCGCACTGCCTTGAGCCGTGAACGCCGCCTTACGACGGCGGGGCGGGCGGTGCGAGACTTCCCGCGCGCGCGGCCTCCGAGCGGTGACCCGTGAGAAGGTCTGGAATATGCTATTCCCCGACCTGGAGCACGGGCAGAGTTGGTGTGCAGGGCTTCTCGGCGAGCGGTCGGCCACGGGGGCCGGTCAGTTGGGGACGCCCCCCCCCCCCCCCCGGCGAGCGCGACCACACGGCGCGGCGCGTCGCACATGCGTGTGATGACACGGAAAACTTTCGGGGGCGGAATGAGAGTGGCACACGCGGGACCGGGCGGGCCGCCAGTGCCCGGGGCGTTTTGGGAACAACGCCGTCGCCGTCGCCGCCGCCGCTGTCGCAGCGTGCGCCCCCCGGGGGGAGAGCTGCGGGGCCGCGGCGGGGCCGGCGGCCATCGAGGTGACGCGGTGCCGGTGAGCTGCCCGAGTTTTGACAGGAACGCTACAAACAGCACTCCGGGCGGGCTGCACGGCTCCGTGCCGTGTGCGTCGCTGCCCCCGCCTCCCAGCCACCCTCTATACCGCCCCTCACCCCCTCACCCCCCCCCCCCCCCTCTTCCCCGCGCCCGGATGCGCACAACTTGCAACTTATGAATAAAACTACTTGCAAAACTTTCGGGTGGCGGCAGTGCGCCATGGGTGAGCAGGGATAGGAGGGGGGGGGGGATGAGGGCGTATAAAGGGGGTGTGAGGAGACTGTTTGGAAGGATTGTCAGAGAGAACACGGTAATCAAAACTTAGAACGAGGCAACGCCCGTACTGCTGCCCCCGCTGCTGCCGCCGCTGCTCAAACCCCGCGCGGATACAGGGACCGCCCGGCCCTCGGCTCCGTCATGCCCGTGGCCCAGCAGGTCCCACGCCGTGCCGTGGAGGGGAGTGTTCCGGGCCCGGCCACCCGCGGTCACACGCCCGGCCCAAGTTTAAAAATCCATCTCAGTAATGAAACGCTTGCGACCGGCCAGGATGGACGTCCTCCGAGGCGGGTCCTGCGGCGGCCGCACCCCACTCGCTCTTCCTCCGCCTCACTATCTCTCTCTCTCCCACACGCACTGCCTCACTCTCGCTCTCTCCGCCTCTGCCTCCGCGCCTTCGACACGTTGCCAGGGCGGCGGGGCGGGGCAGGCGCGCTCTGGTCGCCCCCCCCCCCTCTGGACCCCCCACGCAGTGGCTCCCCGGACCCCCCGCAGCGCGCGTGCACTAAATGGTCCAGACGGAACACGCAGATTTGCCATAACCCGCCCGCCTCCGGCCGGCCGTGCCGCCCGCGCCGGTGCCCTCGGACACAGCCGGCGGCGCGCCCAGTAATCCCCCCGACGATGCGGCCGCACGGCGCTGCTTCGTCGACAGTCGAATCCGGAGGAAGGCTTCGCATATCGCAACGATGACACTGGAAAAGGGCGCGCTGCTAAGCCGTCGCGGTGCTGGCGTCCCCTGTCATTACGCTCCACGGCGGGGAGCCGGCAGAAGGCTTCCTCTGCGGCCATCGGGGGAGGCGGGGGCGGCCGCCGGGGAGGCGATCTTAGCGGTCTAATAAAGGGAGGTGTGGTCGGTGTCATGAGATCTGGGGAGCGGGCTGCGGTCCCGGCGGGGGCGGGCCCGGCCCGGCCGGCGCAGTTTGTGTTGGCACAGCTGTCGCACTCCATTATGTAATTGGGCTTCAGGGTGGCCAACTTTAGGATCCGCTGCAGGACTCCCCAACCACCGCCACCGCCAACTCCTCCCTCCCCTCCCTCCCCCCTCCTCTGGAGGGGCCGCGGCGGGACACAGAAGCGCAAGGCTAGAATTTGGGGCGACAGCCGTGAAGCCACTTAAGCCTGACGCACGAAGAAAGAGAAGGCTGAGGGGAAAGAGGCGGGCAGTGGGTGGGAGAGAGAGAGAGAGTGAGGGGGAGGCGGGGCGCAGGGAGTTATGCGGGCGGGCGTGGTGGTGTGATGTCCGCACTATTAGGCTCACTGTCGGCACTTGCCAAGGACACTGGGGGGGGGGGGCGCTGTCACGGCTGCCGCCGGTCCGCGGGGGGGCCGCGGGGGGTCCGCGGGGGGTCCGCGGGGGGCGGGGGGCGCGGGGGGTCCGCGGGGGGTCCGCGGGCTGGAAGTCATTACCGCGCGGGGTGTCGGGCACGCTCGCCGTTCGCTCACATTCGGCACGGTCCGTGGCCGCCGACTCACCTCGTAGACGGCGCCCAGCGGCATGACGAGGCAGGCCACCATCAGGTCCGCCACGGCCAGCGACACGATCAGGTAGTTGGCCACGTTCTGCAGGTTGCGCTCCAACAGGATGGCGGCGATGACGAACACGTTGCCTGGCGGACAGAGAGAGAGAGAGATAGGGGGAGGGAGACGTCAGTCACTGTCTCGCTCTACAAAGTCTCGATACTGCGCCCGCAGGGGGCGCTCTGCGCAGCCTGAATGGAGGAGGAAATTCATCTTGAGGAACCGACAGGCCCGGCGGGGCCCGGCGGGGACCCGGCGGGGACCCGGGCTCCAATTATTGGCGCTTCCTGCAGCCCGAGTGCAAAGTTTGTCAGCCCGATGATGGCATTTAGTTCCCGTCTTTCCCGCGACGTGCGCCCTTCGCGATTTGTCCCGCGCCGCGCGCGAGAAAATAACTTTATGGCAGGGACAAAAAAAAATAATGGCAAAAATTGGGATGGAGAGAAATCAGTCTTTCGCGCTGCGGCGGCGGCGGCGCGGCGCGGCGCGCAACCCCCGCGGGCGCGCGGCCATCAAAAAAGACATTCAGAGATTCAAAGTTGGTGAAGCGAAAATGGGTGGCGGCGGCGAAACTATGGAGGAGGCCTCGCCGCCGCGCCGCGCCGCGCCGCGCCGCGCCGCCGCCGCCGTCACAGAACTATCTGAATTGCGGCTGCTGCTTTGCAATTGAACACCTCGGTGTCTGGGAATCAGATTAGAGAGATCCGAGCCAACTGCGCCGCCACTCCACCCTTCATCTGCATAAAATATCTTCATTTTCTGCTAAATGGGGCGCGGGGCCTGGCGGGCGGGAAGGGAGTGGGGGAGATAGAGAGTGCGCGCGAGAGAGAGAGAGAGAGAGAGAGATAGAGAGAGAGGGAGAGAGAGAGAGAGTCGGGCGTGGAAACAAGGACGCGGCAGCGGTGGGATGAGGAGGCGCGAATTATCACTGTCGCTCACTTTCTCTCACTCCCTCTCCCTTTCCCTTCCTCTCTTCGGGACCCCTTATTCGTCTCTCTTCCTCACTCCAAAATTCAATGAGCGGCGAGCTCAGAGTCATTCCGACCGATCCCCCCTCCCTTTCTCTCTCTCTCTCTCTGTCTCGGTCTCTCTCTCTCCTACGCCGGAGGGAGCAAGGGAAGGAGAGCGTTGCTGCTGCCCCCGCCGCCGTGTGGCTGGTCGGGGAGAGCGGAAGGGGCTGCCACCGAGCGGCTGCTGTCTGAGAGAGAGAGAGAGACAGGGAGAGAGAGAGAGAGAGCACAGGAGAGAGCACAGGAGAGAGCTGCCACACCGCGCGACCGCGGCCGTCCTGCCTCGGCAACGCCGGAGCACCCCAGCTGTAAATAAGGATGGATGCCCGCGGGGGTGTAAAAAAAAATGTGGTGGCGTTGTGTGGGTGAGGCCGCGCGGGCCCCCACCACCACCTCCTGGAGGGTACCTATTCGTGCAGCGCTCGGCTGGACCCGCCGCCCTGCACCCCCACCGGTTTTTTATGGGGGTCCCCCGCCCGTAATTAGAAAGGGTTGAACCAGCCAAACGAACGGCGCGGGCGGCGAGGAGGGCCACGGGAGCCGCCGTCAGCACTCCGACTAATTTCTGTCGCAGCGTTCGAGGCTCGGCCTACCCCTGTCGGACAGTGCACGCGCTAACGGGCCCGCGCGGCATCCCCCGGCTACATCAGCTCGCCACGCCGTGCTCTCTCTCTGTCTTCCTCCCTCTTCCTTTCTCTCTCTCACTCTCTCCCCGGCCCCCACCCCCTCACAGTCCCTCCTCCATCTTTTATTCTCTCCCGCTCTGTGTTCCGGCCACCAGCTCCGCTGGGACGTCTTTCATTCCGAGTCGCAGCCCCGCGGAGAGTGGCTGGCTGAAGGTCCGCCACCGAACCTCCCCGCGCCGCCCTCTGGTCCCCCCGTTCCTCCGGGCCTCCGGGCCTCCGGGCCTCCCTCTGTGCCTCCGGGCCTCCGGGCGGGGCCGAGGCGAGGCCGCAGCGTTCGTGCAGCCGCTCTCCGCGCATGACTTTGACAGGCAGTTTTAAACACCGCGCCCTCGCATTCCCAGGAAACTGCTACATGCGATGATGACCCCCCGCATGGCGGCCTCGCCCCGCCGCCGTCCAACCGCACCGCACCCGCCCCGTGTCGAACACGCACGCACACACACACACGTAGCGGTAAGGTGGAAATTGGACAAACGCTACGCGGAAGCCCCCAGAGACCTTTCGCCTCACCGTTACATGGGCCACTGCCGCACCGGGCTGTAAGTACATCTTATGCGGAGCTCTCTCTCTCTCTCTCTCTCTCGCTCTCTCTCTCTGGCACACCTTTTTACCTTTGCAATGTGTGCTCACGCTGAACTGCGGGACCTACGAGTGTCCGTACAGGCCCCGCCGCACGCCGCGGAAGCCACGCCCGGCTCCATCAGCAACGCGGCACACGGTGCTGGTACTGCCCACAGGGTAAGGAGTGAGGGAGGGGGGAGGATGGGGGGGGGGGGGGGGGGGGGGTCAGAAGAAAAATAAAAGCAAGCGTGCGGCGCCGGGGCTAGGGCGCGGCGGCGGCAGGCGGCCGAACAAAGTCAGGCCTGCCACGGCACAGCTAGAGCAGCGCGAGGTCCGTGGAGTGTAAACTGTTGGCTCTCGCATCCGCTCCCCGTCCGCTGCCCCAAAGCGGAAGTTCTGTTTCGAAGCGAAAAAGGGATTCTTCAAAGCAGCGGCAGCAGCGATACGACCCCCCGCGTGCGCGCGGCCGCCTCATCTGACCACAAACTGCCTCGCCGCCGCCGCCGCCGCCGCCGCCGCCTCCATGACGACTGTGACAGTGTTTGTCCCGGCGTGGCGTCATCGTAGGAGGAGCGGGCCGAGGCAAAAAGGAATGCTGACGACGCTCGCGGGCATATCCTCTCGCCTCTTCCTTCCTCTCTCTCTCCCTCTCTCTCTCTCTCCCTCTCTCCCACTCTCCAACTTTCTGTCTCCATCGATCAAAAGCGGCCAAATTATTCGACGACAGGCCGCTCCTGTCCCCTCCTCCGGACCGCGCCGTCCCTCCGTCCCTCCGTCCCTCCGTCCCTCCGTCCCTCCGTCCCTCCGTCCCTCTGGCCCTCCGGCCCTCTCCTCCGCCCTGTCCCTCTCTACACTTGGCTTCATTTCCTGAGCCGGGACGAGAGGAGACGCCGCCACTGTTGCTGTCCACCCTTTTCTCCCTTCTTCCGTTTTGCCTCGCTCTCTTTTCGTCCCTCTGACGTCATCATCACTGTGGTTTCTGTGTGCGTGTGTGAAGGGCTTTGCTACAAGCCATTGTCCCCCACGAGGAAAACGCTTTGCTGGATCGCGCCTTTGAGGTATTCCGCGAGGAGGGCGGGGCGCCGCGGGGGGTCGCGTGGGCGGCACGTGTGTGGCACGTGGCAGACGCGCGTGCCGGGCGCACGGGCGACGGACCCCCAGCGGCGGCGCCGGCGCCTGGCTTTTGCCGGTGCAAGGGCTCCGATAAATTATGGAGGTCGGCGCCAAAGGTCCGTGAGAACCGGTGCAGGGCCCGCTGCAAGGACGCCCTGCGCAGGGCCTCTGGTGACCGCGCCGCCGGACTCGAGTGGGCGCCTTCTTCCAATCAAGAAGGGCCTCTTCTTCGTCGAACCGTCACATCCGTGGGAGCGTGTGTGGACGACTGCTCTTTCAAGGCATGTTCATGAAGCGTTCAGCGCCCCCCCACCCCTTTTCTGTCTCTCTCACTCTCACCGCGCGGGGTGATGGGCACAGAGCGCGAATCACAAATGGAGTTACAGAGAAAGTTAGACGTGTTAGTCCGGCGTGCCATGGGCAGCCGTGGACGGGCAACACGTTTGGGAGGTCCGTGTGGGCCGTGAGGTCTGTAAGGGCCGCGGGGGTGGCGGGGGCCGCGGGGGGCCGCGGGGGCCCCGGGGGGGCCAGCCGGGCGGTAAAGGCCGGTCGGGCCCCTTGTTATTCACATCCTCGTGGGGCACAGGGGCGGGCGGGCGGGCAGGCGTGCTCGCACGGGGACCACTCGTGCCCCCCCCCCCCCTGACTGCCCGAGAGAGATTTACTCTGAAAACAGCGTGGGGTCGTCCGGTGCCGGGGGCGGCGCCGCAAGGGGGCGGCAGGTACCGGCGCGGGGCGCCCTCATCGTCCCCGCCGCAGCGGAGGGAGGAGACGGGGGTCCGCCGGGGTCCGTCCCAACTGCGGCGGAGAATAGAAATCGCATTTGGCGGCGCGAGTATCACATTCACACACGAGCGTGTTCCCCCACGGGGGGGCTGGTGGCCGGTGTCCGGAGACTCTCTCTCTCTCTCTCTCTCTCTCTCTCTCTCACACACACAAGCGCCTCGGTTCCGGCGCCGCTGCGGGTAACCTCGTTCCCCCGGCCGCGGGCACCGCGGGGCTGGCCGGATACGATCAGGCTCTCCCACCATGCTACTTGTTTGCTACCCGGCCGTGTTGCCCCGCCTGCCGTGACTGATGCGGATCCATGGTCAGATGATGGTAATCGTGTTGGCAGCGGAGAGAGAGGAAGAGAGAGAGAGAGAGAGGCGGGGGGTAGAGCGAGAGAGAGAGAGAGAGGCGCTGGATCGGGTAGAGAGGCTCGTCAATGCCAGCGGTGGCCAGCACAGCCAGCGCGGCACAGTGGACTCAGGCGCAAATGACAAATTACCCCGCGGATTACATGGAAGCCCCCCCGCACACACACACACACACACACACAGCGGCGGCGGCGGCGGCGGCGGCGTGGACGCTATACAACTGATTCTCAAACAACAGACATGACGCGACGCGGCGGCTGACCACGCAAATAAATTAGTTGACGCAGCAAATAGAAAGCGGGCGGGAGGCGCTGGGCGCAGAGGGAAGAGTGATGGTGGCCCAAAAGTTTTGGGGCTGGAGAGGCGGGGCCCATGCGTGTCGGCCGGGGCTGCTCTGTGCGGCGAGCCGGCCGCACGGCGACGCGGCCACGCGGCCGGAACCTCACAAACTAGGTTCCGCGTGTCCGCGGTGTTCGAACCGGCGTCGGCCGCGCGGCCCCTGTTGCCGCCGGAACAGAAGGGACGACTTAAAAGCACGCGGCCGGCCGGGGGGGAGGTCTCGCGGCAGCGGCGGCAGCGGCCCCGGGGGAAGCTGGGCGCCGGACTGCCTGCTGCCGCCCCCGGCAGCCCCCAGCTCCGGCAATGCGTGCTCTTTCCATTTTTAATGGGGGCGCCGCCGGCCGTGCCGCAGAGCTGTGCGCGGGGGGGGGGGGGGGGGGGGGGGGGGGCACCGACAGCAGGGCGCGGCACCGCCCGGATCGGGGCAAAGTTAGCGGGCAGACGCCTTAGCCAGCCGGCGGGGGAGAGCCTCACTCCCTGCTGCCTTCTCGCTTCATCTCCCCGGCTTGCTGCCGCCGCTGTCTCCGGAGGGAGGGAGAGGGAGAGAGAGGGGGGGGGGATTAATCACAGGGGAGAGGAGGGGAGGGCGTGCGAGAGAGATGGAGAGATGCGGGCGGCAGGACGCGCGGGAGGACACTCTAGAAAGCTGTGAAATGCGGCGGCGCGGAAGAAGTAGGAGAGGGACAGAGAGGGGGACAGCGAGAGAGAGAGAGAGAGAGAGAGAGAGAGAGGTGGGGGGGGGGGGGGACAAGGGCACGCGAGGAGGGAGAGAGACGGAGGCATGTAAATCAGCGCTGCATAAACGCGCGGCGGACAGCGCGTGTTTTACGCGGCACGGAAACGGTTTTAATGCGCACCGCGTCGACACATGCGATAATATGCCACGTGTTGAATCGTAAATTCCCGCGCGCCAAAACGGTGAGTCTGTACGCGCGTGTGCATGTGTGTGTGTGTGTGTGTGTGTGTGTGTGCGCGTGTGTTGCATGTGTTCCGAGGAGAAGACACACGTTTAGGTTCCGTCGTGACCTGCCGCTATAAACCGAGGGTGTCCATGCTGTCCACTCTACCTCTCACGTCACCCCCCCGCATCCCCTCCTCCATCCCCACGCTCTCTCTCTCTCTCTCTCTCTCTCTCTCTCTTTTCTCTTTCTCTTTCTCTTTCTCTTTCTCCGCTTTTGCCTTTCTCTATCCTTGTCCCTCCTGCTGCCGCGTGGACCGTTTGTCGCGTAAACAGAGTTAAAGGGAATGAATAAAAATAATAATGAAGGGACCGACGAGGCGGTCCGCACCTTGTTGAGCGCCTCGGCCTGCCGAACGACAGTCGTTCTGGGCCGTTAGGCTCCTGTTCGCTATAGCCTCTCTCTCCAACTCTCCCCCCTCTCTCTCCAACTCTCTCTTTCTCTCCATCTCTCTCTCTTTCTCTCAGTCGCCCGCTCTCACTATCTCCCTCTCCCTTTCTTTCTGGCGGTTGCCTCCGCTCGCGGCGGCGGGCCCACACACCGGAAACACCCTGAGAAACTTTTCGCATTGCAGCACGGCACGCCCCGCCACGCCCCGCCACGCCCCGCCACGCCCCGCCACGCCCCGCCACGCCCCGCCACGCCCCGCGGTGGTTGGCGGCAGTGGTGCTGCACTCGGTGCCTCCCCTCTGCTCCCCCTCCCCTCTGCTCCCCCCCCCTCTGCTCCCCCCCCCCCAGCCCCCCTTCCGCCCTGGGCACTTTCTTAAACAGGGGTGGGTGTTTAGAGGAACGGGGATGTACGGGCTGCGGTGCGGCGGTGCTTGAGGTCGACCGCACCGGCTGTGCACAGCCAAAACTCCAATCAAGGCGCCGGATTCAACAGCTCACCATACTGGTGCATATTTCGAAAAAAAAAAAAGAAAACAAAGAAATAGTTGAATGATCTCACCGATGATGGTGACCAGGATCATGATGCCCAGCACCACGGAGATGGCCGCCATCAGGTAGACGGCGCCGTCGTCGCCGCCCAGGGTGGCGTTGGCCGAGCCGTTGGCCGACAGCCACGATTCGTTGACGCCCAGCCATGCCGCGTCCACTTCGGGCGTCCCCGTCCTGGCCACAGAAGAGTCAAGCAAACTGAAAATTCAGCCGAGATTTTTAAAAAATTCAGCTAATAAAAAAAAATATTTTTTTAAAATTTCACAATTTTTTTTTCATAAAAAAAAATTATTTTTGTCGGACTTACCCGTACAGGCACTCCTCGGCGGTGCAGTTGTTGGTGACGCCCAGCGGGGCGAGCAGGGCGGGCCCGGGCGGCGTGCTGGCGCTGCTGGCGCCCGCCGTGCCCCGCGCCACCGCCTCCACCGCCTGCCCCAGCGCCGCACTGAGCCTGCGGACAGAGGCCACGGAGGCCGGCGCTGACTACAGAGTCCACACGCAGCCGGCGGCGTGCCGGCCAGAAGAACAAGCGAGGGGTACCCCACAGCTTCCAGTCAGTGCACGCCTTCCAGTCCAGTCACTCTCCAGTCCGGTCCAGTCACCAGTCAGTGTACACCCGTCATGAGGCCCCCCTCGAGAACAAGTGCTGTTCGTCTTGTCGTGGCCCTGCGCGGCCTCCGGTCGACTGTGCGGCTCTACACGCACGCGTCTCATGCCAACTTTCGCCGATTCTTCTCCTCTGTTCTGCCCTCCCCGCAGCGGTGTACGGATTCTCCGGCGGCGGCCTCTCGCCGTGCGGGGACGGCTGGGCGTCGGACCCCACGGCCTGCGGGAGGCCGGCGGCCCAAAGTGTGTCAAGCTGCTTCCACATTCCGGGCGCGGCGGCCCGGCCGCATGATGCATCGGCGGCGGTGGGCGCAGGGCGCCTTAATGACCTCATTAAAACGAAAATATTACGGCGGGCCGCGCCGGTTTGTCATTGGACGCCACAATTTGCACTTTGGTACGGAGCGCGGGCCACGTGCGTCGCCGCGGGGCTGCAATGTAAGGCGTCCTTGTGGAGGGGGGGGGGGGGGACGCCAATGCTCTCGCACTGTTATTCAGACCCGATGCGGTACGTCAGGGAGGCGAAAGGGCCGCGGGCCGAGTTTGTTGAGCTGGCACGTGAACGGGGGCACCCACGTTCCGAAACGGGCGGCAGGGACGGCGCGGGATCTATCCCTCTTTTTATATATATATGTATACACGTTTTCTTTTCCGCGCAGCAACTTTTAATTGAAAAAGTAAAAGTTTTAAAACATAGACAGCAGCAGCAGCGGGAGAGTAGGGTACCGCTGCCAGGTGCTGCTAAAGCTCTGTGCCAGACGTTGCGGCAGCGCCACGCTGCGCCGCGCCTAGAGACCCTAACCGCACGCCCGCCCACACAGAGACACACTCTCACTGTTGGGGGCTCGACCGGAGCGAGGTGCGCTTGCCTTTGTTGGAACCCTGTCAAACGAGCCACACACTAGAAACTATACATGTGAGAGCTGGCAGATTTTCATCGGCACTATGCATGTATTTTTTTTTCTTCCGCGTACAGGCTTGCAACGGTATCGGAGTGCAAATGAGAGGGGAACAGCGAACAGAAAAGGGGAAATGAAAGAGGTATTGAACTACCCCTCGCTGAATGGGGGAAAACCGACACAAAACACACGAGATTCGCAGCAAGGGACGGAATAATGGGCGGGCGGCGGGTGGCGGAGACAACCAAGAGGCGGCCCGGGACAAACAAGAAAAACAAAAACAAGGAAAAAAGAAAACAAGCGCGCGGGGGGCGCAAGACAATGGGGCGGAGCGAGCGGCGCGCTGAATCAGGAGCCGCCACGGTCTGCAGCGGGTCCGCTGATGGGCTCGATGTGTCCATTCAGTGATCGGTCCCAGCGGCCAATCAAACCGGCCAGTCGCAATCCAGTCACAGTTTATTGATCCGAGCCGTCTATCATGCGCCGCGGGCTGCGGGCTGGGCCGCTGCTGAGCACTTGGCAGTGCTGACCGATAGCTGTACGGCGCGCCAGCAGCAGCAGCAGCCCCCTCGCGGGGACAAAAAAAAAACACACACACGACTGGCGAGCTCCGAAATGGTGCGGCGACACTCCGCGTCGCATGACGTGGCCGGCACGCTGAATAAAGCTGCACAGCCCGCACCCGGAGACGCTGCCGGAGCGGCCCCGCCCTGACAGCTACAGATGTCCGGTGCTACAGGGGGCAATGTGCAAATCACGAGATAGGGGGCGCCGGGGACGGAGGAAAAGAAAAAGAGAGAGAGAGAAGGAAAGAAAGGGGTTATCACGGCAGCAATGTCTTCCTTTTTTGCGACTGCCGATCTGACTTTCTCTCTCTCTCTCTCTCTCCCGCCCGCACTCCCCTCTCCGTCTCCTGGAGCAGAGCCAGCAGGGCGCCGGAGTCGGCGGCGGACCCGCGCACAACGGCGGCTACATCGCAGGAGCCCCGCCGGGTGCGGGCCCCGGCGATTAGAAATAAAAGTAAGGCACGGCACGGGTCTGTGTGTGGCACGGCGCCGGCCTCATCCCGGCTGCTCTCTGCGGGGAATCATTCTGCTGCCGCCCCCTCAGACAGCGCGGCGCCACTGGAGGGGGGCCGGCGAGGCCGCAACATGATGACACAGGCAACCGCAGCAGCGGCGGCGGTCCAGGTGAGCCTGGCGTGGCCAGACGACCGCGAGTGAAGGCAAATGAGACAACGAGGTGGCGCACAGCCATTTGTGCGGAGGGTAAAGCTATTGGCCCTGACGCAAGGTAGTTAGGCCACACACAGGTGCAGGTGTAAAAGTGTAATTAGGAATCCTAAATGAGCGTATTACCCGCCCCCCTTGTACACGTGCGCGCAGTCCCCCCCCCCCCCCCCGGGCTAATGGAGTCCTTGGGGTGAGGGGGGGGGGGGCAGTGTTGCCCCGGCCTGCTCCCTCGCCGCGTGTCCGACAACTTCGAGGGCGGCGGTGCCGGACACGGCGGGGGTAAGCGGATGCGTATGGCCGGGTAAGTGCGCTCCCGTGCAAGGTAACACGACGGGGTAAGCGAGTACGGGGCATGCGAGCAGCAGAGAGGAGGTGCAAAGTGGAGGAGGCCGAGTTGGGCGATGAACGGGGGGCGATGAGTTGACGTACGGGCGAGCGGAAGGGGAGGGCGGTAATTGCAGCGGCCGAAGTGGGCAGTAAATGGGGGAGGCGGAAGCGAGCGGGGTCAGTGAGGGGCGTGTGTGAGACCGAGGGGGAGGGGGGGGGGGGTGGTCGGATACCGCAAGAGTGACATGCAAGACGTGACCTAAGCCGACACCCTGCCCCTCCTCCTCGCGGCTCTGAGCCCCCCCCCCCCCCCCCCCCCCTGTACCCTCTCCTCTCTGGGCCTTTGACAAGCTGGCATCCCTCCAGCGGCATCCAGAACCCAGTCGTCGTCGTCCCGAACCGTGCCCTCCTGCCCTTCCCTCTCTATTTATTCTTTTCCCCGCCCCCCCCCCCCCCCCCCTCCGCTTCTTGCTCAGCGAGCGATTGCGAATCGGCCGGGGCCGGGGGCCCCCGGGCCCGCCACGGCGTCCCCATTTACATGGCACTGCATCGCAAATGAAACCTGTCGCCGGGTCGTCCCGAGGCAAAGATACAAAACACGTCTGCTGCTTTGTTTGCCCGATGTGGGGAGCGGCGCTGTGAATTAATTCCGGCGCCCGGTGCGCCGTGCAGGAGGCCGCGGCACTGCCCGATCGCTCGCTACTCCTCGCTCTGTCGCACTCCAGCAGTTATCTGCGGCTCCCATTCCTTGTCTTTCTCTCTCCCCCACCTTCCACTATCTCTCTCTCTCTCTCTCTCTCTCTCTCTCTCTCTCTCTCTCTCTCTCACCGTCCCTTCTCCTTCGGGACGATTTACAGAGCGACGAAAATGGCTGACTGCCACCATTGGCAGTACCGTGGAACTTAAGCCCTTTAGAGGTGAGACCGGACCGAAGCTTGCGGGGGAGGGGGGGGGGGGGGCGCGGGGCTGCGGAGCCGCGCGGGGCTGTGCCCCTTACGGCCCACTGGACTTGCAAGGTCACGACAATAAAAGGGGGAGAGCGCGAGCCGCGAAAGGTCTGTGCTCACCGAAACAAAGAAAGAAAAATTCGAACAAGAATAAAAAAAATACAAAAAAAATAATAAATCCGCCGATAAAAGAAAAGAGAAGTGCGCGGAGAATGCTGAGCAGCGCGGAGTTGTCGACTCGCTGCTAACGCGGCAGCCACGGGGCACTCAGCGGGGATCAGCGGAGACGGAAGCCGAAAATGCATCCGCCGATACACCCCTCGGCGGGAAAAGTTTGAAATCCATCCGGATCGAGGCCTCGCCGCAGCAAAGTAGAGGAAGGGGGGGAGGTCTCGTCGAGTGGGACGGTTGTTGGAATATCGTTTGTCCGCAACATGACACACACACACACACACACACACACAGGAACAGCATTGCGCCCCCCCCCCCCCACGAAGTAGATCAGGCTGGCAATCATAACGTAGACTTGTTCTGACCGCGCAAAGAATGGCGACGACCCGGTCCGGTCCGAATCCCCCTCCTGGCCCCGGCCGGCGGGGCCCCACCCGCCATGCTTTATGGCTTGATGACTTGAGAGGCATGGCATGCCGCCAACCGGGATCGGGCCGGATAAAAAGTGGGGGCGAGACGAGAGAGGGAGAGAGAGAGTTAGAGAGAGAAAGAGCAAGGAGGCTGTGCTCGCAGGGGCCGTGCTGGTTAACAGGGACAAATGACTGTCGTGAGCAAACGCTTACGGCCTCCACCGCCCCCCGCGGCGGGCCTTCCGCCCCGGCGGCTCCAATCGGGACAGGCATAATGGTGGTCATCAACGGGGAGCAGCAGCGGCGGCGGCGGCGGCGTGGACAGTGGCGGGCACTCGATGTTAATAACGGGCATGTCCAGTAGCAGGGCGGCGAGCGCGCGCGCACGGAGCGATGCCGATCCGTTACAACCTGCTCGCGTCGTGTTTGTTTGTTTGTTTGTGTACAAACCTGACAGGGATGCGGCCAACAGATAGGGTATTCGCCGCAGGAGCTCAGAACGGAAGCGGTCCCGACTGCGTTTGCAGAGCGTGGATAGGGTGTTCCGTAGATGCTACGACTGGGCGGGGGCGCTCTGAAATACAACTCGGCCCAATAGGGTATTCCGAACGACGCTTCAGACCGGAGAAGATTTATCGGGAATGCCATACGGTCAATAGGGCATTCCGGAGAAGCTCGGCCCGGAAGTGCAGGAGTTCTCTGGCATACCCGGGCTGGACGAGCGGCCGCGGTCCCCACTGCGGTCCCCGCGGCCCTCGGCTCCGGTCAGGCACCTTTGGAACGGCCATGGTTGCCGTACCCAAGTCTCTCGATTCGACCCGCGACCTGACCTGCAGCCGCTCACTCAAACGGAGCGCAAACGAACCGCTCTTTGCCCCGATGCATTCTGGCGGCGCTCCGCGGCGCGTGGCGGCGGTTTTGGTACACCATTGAGTGCGCGATAGAAAAAGAGCAGGGAAGGAGGGGAGCCGGAGGTGGAGGAGAGGGGGAGGAGGAGGAGGAGGAGGATTAGGAGCTGGCTTGTCTGCAAAGGCACCTCGATATTCTACGTCTGGCTATGGAGGATCCTTCCTTCTCATCCTGAAAGCTTTCCTTTAATCCCGGACGAGGACGGCCGGAGGGGCGGCCGGAGGGGGCTGGAGGGGGTCCGGAGGGGGGTCCGGAGGGGGCGGAGGGGGACGAAGGAGACGAGAGGGAGAGAAGGCTCGGAACTGAATCGAGGACTATCAGGATTATGAGGGGAAATCGGATAAGGAGGCCAGCAAAGACAAGTGGCAGTAGCGGCCGGCTCGGCTACCTCTCCGAGGCCGAGGCTGGCCCGGCCGCCGCCGCCGGCCGTGCGGCCTCCCCCCCTCAGCCGCCGTGTGTGCCCCTGTGCCAGCGTGCGTGTCGGCGTGCCCCCCCTGATTGTGGACACGCCGGGTACAGCGGGCGCGTGTCACCGCCTGGATCACACGTGTGCGCGTGCGTGCCGTGCGCGGCGCGCCACGCCCACTCAATCCCGTTCCGCTGCGGGGCGCGGCGCGGCGGAGTTCATCGGCTGCATAAGCAACTAGTTTAAGCTGTTGTTGGGGAGCGCCTGCCGCCGTGCCCTTCAAGGGCTCCCGCCCGCACAACGCACACACACACACACACACACAACGCTCTCGACACAACACACTCACACACACACGCACGAGCGGTGCTCGCGCTTCATTTTGACCTGGCCGCCCCGGGGCCATAAATAGCTCCGGCACGAGTGCCTCACTACGTCACGGCCCTCACGAACAGAGATCCCGCGGTGACAGAAAGCACCCCTCTTCCACTCGCCGCGGTGAGGGAAAAAGCGGAGCGATGAGACTCGGGGAAAAAAGGGTGGCGGTTGTGGTGGTCATCTTTTGGCGGTTGTCTTCAATCTCTATCCCCCATCTGTCCGCGCTGCGGGGGGTCTTCTCGGGGCCCCGGCTCCACCCTCCGCAGCCTTGGCAGCCGCGGCCCGGCTCCCCGCCGCCGGTCCGCCCCGGAATATCTCGAGACAAGGGCAGTGTCTTTCCGGCGGCCGCGCGGCTGTCCAGTTGGCACGTCGCTTCCGCCCGGCTCGGCAGTGGCGGCGGCGGCGGCGGCGGCGGCCGTGCGGATTACAAGGAGAGCCGGGAGGGTCTCCCACGGCCGGATGCCGGCGGCATAGCAGCGCATGAGGGGGGGGGGGACTCGAGGCGAATCGGCACAAAACTGTTGTGTTCATCGGGCAGGGCTCGCGTGACGTCGGTAACCTCTCGCTGAGGACATCCCCGAGGGAGCACCACCACTCTCCTTATCTCTCTGCCTCTCTCTCTCTCTCTCTCTCTCTCTCTCTCTCTCTATCAAGTTGGGAGGCCGTCAGGACCACAATGCTACACAGCACGCGATGGACGGCGTGTCTTGTCTGCTCCTGAGCGTGTGAGTCTGTGCGGAGGGGCTGCTGGTGCCGCCTCCGCCGCCTCCTCCGCCTCCGCCCCCGCCCCCGCCTCCACCTCCGCCTCCGCCTCCGGCCCCCGCCGCCGCCACTGCGATCCGCCTCGCTGACGGATTGCCAAAATTGTGCGCGCGAGAGGCCTGTCGTGAAATAACAACGGGGAGACAACGCGAGAGATTAGGGCGGCGGGATGGGGGCGCACACGCTACGCGGCGCGGCGGCAGACCTCGGAACCACCACCACCACCACCACCGGGCCCAGCAGGCCCGCTCCAGCACCTCCCCGTCACACCCCGCCACGGGTCCCCTGTGTGTGTGTGACTGTGTGTGTGTGTGCGGTCGTGTCGGGGTCCGGAGACCGGGGGAGACATAGAGCGGGGACCCCAGGTGCCGGGAGCAGCAGCGGGTGCCGCCGGTCTGCAGCGGGGGGCGGGGGACGTGGGGACCAGCGCGGGGGTCAGCACGAGGCAGGTCATCTCGAAGGTCAGCGGGGAGGTCCACCGCGGCCGGCGTCAAGGCCGGCGGGGGGCGGCCGTGGGCGGGCCGAGCGGCAAGGTGCTCGCGGGGGTCGGGGTCGGGTCGGGCGCGGCCCTGGCGGAGGCGGCGGCTGCGGCAGTCGGAAAGGGCCCCTGGGAGTGCGCTCTCTGCAAATGGAATTTGCCTCATTGCTCGAAATGGATTGTTTCCCGTCTGGTCCGCCGCCAGTAATTCAATACGTTTTCCCGAGCGGAAGCGGGGCGTCCACCGTCTCAAGCGGCGCGCGCCCCCGGCAGCAGCACGGCCCCGCAGCACGGCCCCGCAGAACGGCGGCGCCGGGGGCCGAGGCCGCACCCGGGTCACCCCCCGATACCCGCTGAAACGTCGCAAGAAAAGGGGAGCCAAACCGGACGCCCCCCGTTACGCTTGGCCACGCCGCGGCGACGCCGAGGTTTGTTTCTGAATCAATCGCTCGGTGCTGCTTTTCGACGGTCTTTGTGTCGCCGCGGGGGCCCTCACTGGAGGCCCTTGGAGGCCCTGTGGAGACACCGGAGGGCGCGCTCAGATGCCGCGCCGGCGGCCCTGGTTTACTACCGGAAGACTCCCCACCCCGTTATCTCCCCCCGGGCCGCCTTCCGTTATTTCCTTATCTTTTAATTACGCATCGCGACACCTGCGAGGAGCCGTCGCGCGGCCGGCCGGCCGCCGCCGCCCAGGTGACACGGCCGCCCGCGATGATTCTTCCACCCCCCACCCCCTGGCAGCCCCGCCCGGACCCCGAGCCGGGGTGATGTATATCGAGCAGTGCCTAATGAATGAACAGACTGCCCTCTAAATTACACCTCCGCTACGTCGTCTTCTGGAAATTAAATTGGACCCAATTAATCAGTGACGCCAGATCCCTCTGCATCATACGTATATATATATAGGTAGGAACCGGCACGAACATTGATGCTGGGCTATAGGGATAGAGAGGCTCGCGCTGTTGGTGTTGTTCGGAGACCGTGCGGCGGCCGTGGTGTCGGGAGGTGGGTGTCGGGAGGTGGGTGTCGGGAGGTGGGTGTCGGGAGGTGGGTGTCGGGAGGTGGGTGTCGGGAGGTGGGTGTCGGGAGGTAGGTGTCGGGAGGTGCACACGCCGCCAGCCACGGCGTCACGCTGTTCGGGGTCACGTGACCGTCAGCCGCCCTGCAGCCGGCCCTCGCCCAGGACGTGAGGTACTTTGTGGATTACCACTTCGCTTCCGCCCGCCCCCCCTCCCCCCTCCCCGCTCGTCCTGACCCACCCACCCTACCGCACCACCACCAGCCGCCCCGAGCCCGCCCGGACATTCGGCAAAAGAATCTGGAAATCTGAAACTGTAAAATAATATAGCAAACAAATAATAGTAGAAAATAGGGGGCAACGTTTGTTTTTTTTTACGGGGACGCAGGTTTGTGGGCGTGCGTCGTACACCGAGCCGGCCGGCGGGTGCGTGGCTCTCATGCGAGAGCCGGGCGTCCAAAGCCGGCCAAAGCCGAACGAGGACACGCACTAGTCAATCAGGGCATTCAGATGGGGGCGGCCGGCCTTGCGGGCCCCGCCCACCTGCCCACCTGGCTTTGCCTGCTTCCTCGCGCCCTTTATGGCCCTCGAGACGAGTAGGGGGCGTCGGCGGGGGGACTTTACTGCGGGGATCTGATTGATCTACCTGGAATGCCGGCGCGGCCTGCCCGGCCGGGCGGCCCGCGCACTGGCGTTTAACCAATCAGGGGCGGCGCGGCGGGCGCGCCTAAGCGGCCCGGATGGCCCCCCCGGTCCCCCCCGGTCCCCCGCGCGGGTCCCCGATTGAGGCGCACACGCTACAGCGGGCAGGAGGCCCCGCAGGAGGCCCCGGCCGGGGAGCCCCATGAGCCTCATTTGGAAACATTGCTTTCCTGAACGGGGGATTCGGGCGGGGTGCCGCCGCCGCCCCAACTACTGACTGTCCTCGAGAGCCGTCCTCGAGGGCTTCGGGCCGCCGCCAATCACCCCGCGGCGACAGTCACTGCGCAGCAAGCAGACGGCTCGAGGTACGCGAGGTACACGAACGAGGTAAAACTCTCAGCAGGCGGTGCGAACGGTCTCCGCGGAACGTGACAACCACAAAACGTCACTGACAGTCGCTGACATTATCAGCCCTGATTAGCGGCACCTGGTTTAATTTTCGAGATTTTCCCCTCATTGCGGCAGCGGGGAGGAAAAGCCTCCCAGCGGAGCCCTATGCACTGCGCAAAACAAACACACACACACACACACACACAGTCGTGGCGAGCCCCTACGCCGCGCTGCGCCGCTGCCGTACACGATCCGGCCGCCGGGCTCAGAGCGCGAATGCGGCCAACGCGACGAAAAGAAGAAGAAATAAAAACAAAAAAAGAAAGGATAGGGGGGGGGGGCTGAAAAGAAAGAAAACGAAGCGAGACGGGTGGGAACGGGGGCCGCGCGGACAGGGGTGGAAGAGGCCTGATCCCCCCACAGGAATAGCAGCGGTAGTAGTCCAATTAACGGTCCAAAATGCGAGAAGTCGAACAAAACTTTTCTCCTTTTTATCGCACCCTAAAGCAGTTGGGCCCCTCTGCAGGTCGTCCGTGGCTGCGGCTGTGAGCGTCCTTGACCCTTAGCGGGGTCTCTCCCCCCCCCCCCCTCCCTCCACCGCCACTGTCTCTCTCTCTCTCTCTCTCTCTTTACATATCTATCACTCTTTCTCTCTCACTCCCCGCTGTCTACCTTTCTCACCTTTCACAGTGCCTGACCCCAGCAGGAATCCGATCGAGTCCTGTTTGACTCGTCTGGGTCTCGCGAGAACATACCGAAACTAGTACATTAATTTAAAACTATACTCCAGTCTCGGGCTCGAGTTTCAATGCCGGGAGCGCCGCTAATCCAGTGTTTACTCTTCCCGCTGTGTGCGGAGCGCTGCCAGCCAGGCGGCCCAGCCAGGAGGCCCTGCCAGGAGGCCCCGCCAGGAGGCCCCGCCCGCTGCGGCCCTCGGCGGCCGCTGCAATATCACCACTTATTTCCGTCATACTCCGTGTGCGGTCCGCGAGGGAACATGCCAGCAGCGGGCGGGGCCGAGTGGTGTGTGTGTGTGTGTGTGTGTGTGTGTGGACGCGCGCCCGTGCAATATCATGCTCTGCCAACACGACAGAGCCACGACGAGAAGCGAAGGGCAGCACCAGGGACTGGGACCGCTGCCCAGCAAGGGCCCTGTCCAAGGGAACCGTCCTCCACGGGTACACGAGGGAAAAAAGATATGACAAACCCTATAGGAACGAAACTCATCTCGTAGCAGAGACAGAAAAAAAATCCAACGCGTGCAGCGCAGCACTGAGCCGCCCCCGATACAGAAAAGACGGTTTTCAATTACTCTCACTTTGCTTAGTGCCCCCGTGTGAGGGACCTACGGGCAACGGCGACGTGTCTGCAGCCGCTGGCTGCCACGGCAGGTGTGGACCAACGCCACCCACTCAGAGAGCCCCGAGACAAAAAATCTCGGGGCGTGGAGGAAGGCGAGCCGAATGGCGTGCGTCGTCGGGGAGGGCATAACTCCCCGGCGACGACGTGGGTGGAGGGGGGGGGGGGGGGCGGCGGGGCGGCGGCCGGCGGCAGCAACAGCCACTGTTTGCCGTGGCGGTCATTCACACACAGACCCGAAACTATCGGGGGCGAGCGGGGGTCGTGCGGCGGGCGGGGCGGGCCGCGGCCTACGGCCCCCGCCCGGCAGCCCCGGCAGTCTCCTATCTCCATACATACTTCACTGCCTCCCACAGCGTCCCTCTGTTTTCTTATTGCGGCCGCCCTTTCGCCCTCCTCTTCCTTTCCCCCGGTCCTCGGAGCGGAGAGGCCAACGTGGCGGCACCACCGGGGTGGTTCTGGCGGAAAGAGGCCTCTCTCTCTCTGTCTCTCCCAACTCTCTCTCTCTCTCTCTCCACTCGCTCCATCTCCACTCCTCGTCCCCCCACGAGAGGGCGCTCGGCCGAATGCCGAATACTCGCATGACAGCCTTGCGGCCTCCGTACTTGTACATTTACAGTCTCTCTCTCTCTCTCTCTCTCTCTCTCTCTCTCTCTCTCGTCGCGTTGCTGCCCGCAGCAGCGTCCGTGATCCCCCTGCTTATCAGCCCGCATCTCCCGGTCACGGCCCGGCACCTGAGGGAGCGGGAGCTGACCCCGACGCAGCGTCGGAATTAGGTCAACGAGGCGACGACGTCGGGGGTGCGATAACACGGCGATAAGGAAGTCGATATCGCGCGGAGCGGCGTCAGGGCGACACCGGCCCAGCAGCGGGCACGACAGCAGCGCCAGTCGGACGCGAGCGGCGGCGTCAGGAATTAATCCAAAGAGCCGGACGCGCGGCGCGCAGAACCCCGTCAAGCACACGTCAGGGGGGGCGTCAAAGCGCCGGGGCGTCACGTAAACGTCAAGATAACGTCAGAATCACGTCGGCCGGGCGTCAATAAATGTCTCGCGCGGCGTGGCGCGGCGTTGCGAAAATCTGACGTCTTGGGGCGCGGCAGGAGCGGCGGCGGCGGCGCCCACAGTCCGCAGGTGTGTGTGTGCGTGTGTGTGCGTGTGTGTGTGCGTGTGTGTTTGGGGGGGGGGGGTGATCTGTCACTGTGAGGGCGGTGGCGTGCCGGAGTCTGCGGCCGCTGCTGTGCGACGCCCTGAGCCCGCCGCACGAGGCGGGAACGAGGAAAACAACAAAAAGCGACACACGCAACACCAAAGGAAAAAATAAAAAGAAAAAAGGGAAAGAAAGAGTTTCTACCTATGCTATGGTTTTATTCCATGCAGCGGCAGCAGCGCCTCATATCGCGCGCGCGAGACAGAGAGGGACTGCGGCGGACGGGGAGGAGCGACGGAGAGGCAGGATGCATTATGCAAACAATAACGGTGATATGGGTTATGAAGGAATATAACGATTTGCACAGGGAAAAAAATAATATTCGGCGCGGCGAGGGAAAAAGGAAAGGGAGCAGCGGCGGCAGGTAGCTCCGCGAGACGGTCGTGCTTCCGTGAGGAGGGTGGTGAACGGATGTTGCGGGCAGGTGCGGAGCAAAGGGGCACGTAACGGGGGGGATCCCGACGGGGGAAAAAATAATAATAATAAAAATGTAGGACAGGGCAACATATGCAGAAAATATCTCATTTCCCCGGATCGCTCCCGGTTGTAGAGAAGGAGATATTTTAAAGGCATTTTTTTATTGGGCGAGAGAGGAGGGGGCTGACGTGGCCGTATTACCGATTTAATAACACGACTGGAAACGAATGGGCTGCCATCAGTCAGGAGGTAGCCACGGCGGGACTCGAGTGCCGGGGGCGGGGGCAGGGGTGGGGGCCGAGGCCCGCGGGCCGTCTTCACTTCGAGTGGACACGGCATAAAAAAAGATGTCCAGCAGCCCCGCCCCGGGCGACAGAGGAGACATTTTTCTGCAGTGACCTTACTCATGATTTTTCGGAAGCTCGGTAGAAAAACGCGATGACCACCATGCATTATAATCATTTTCTTTATTATTGTTATTATTATTATTATTATTATTTTATTTTCTTCCTGAAAAAATAAGTAAGCCTTTCTCGGATACGGGAAACAAGGTAGGCCTCACTGACGTTGACGGTGTGTCCACATACGAGAGAGAGAGAGAGAGAGAGAGAGAGGAAGAGAGAGAGAGAGGGAGCGAGAAAGAGAGACCATCAGTGCGCCGCCTAATTTCGCAGGATGCCGCGCGCACATCTGACCGAGCGATAACTGCCGTCGGGTCAGGGGTGGGGGGGGGGGGGGGGGAGGTCTCGCCGGCGCACCTTCCTAACGGGCGGGCCGCGCTGCCGAGCAGGTGTCTTAATTAAATTCCGCAGCGGCGGCCGTCTGGCTCCGGCCGCGCCGCTTCCGCGCAGTCAACATCCTCCTCAGAGACGTCGTCGTCGGCGTCGCCTGCTCCGCGTCGCCACCGACGCCATCCCCGGGAGCGGTGCGGTCTGAGCCCCAGATGGCGTGCTCAGCGTGTGTACGTGTGCGTCAGAGAGAGAGAGAGAGAGTGTCGCTCCAGCCGCTGGAGGCCAGCAGCCGGGGAGCCGCTCCAGCCACTCTATCGGCAGCACAGCAACACAAATTCGCCGCTCGCGGCGGGGGAGCGAGGCTAGAGGGGAGTGGTACAAGGCAATGAAATGACGGATGGGCGCCATGAAAGAGGTTTGGGAGAGGCGTCGCGCGCGGGGCTCGCCAGCTGAGTACCGCGCCCCCCTTCCCCCCCCCCCCCCCCCCCCCCCCCCCTTCCCCCTCCCCTCCGTCCGGCCGGCCGAGCCCAGCGGGCGTTAAGCGCTAATCCCGAACCCGCGGGCTAATTTTCTGCATGAGAGTGTTTCGCCGCCGCGATGAAGGGGCCCGCCGGCGCGCCCCCGGGGTCCCCGCGGGGGGTCGACGACGGGGTGCTCGGGGAAGGGGGGGGGGGACCTCGGCCGGACACCCCGCCGACACGCGGCGACAGCCGAGAGAGGCAATCAGCGGCGACAGCCGCGCGCGCGAGGGCGCCTGCAGCCGGAGGGGTAGGCAACCCGCCGCCGGGGCTGCACCGCGGGACGGCCTACCCCCCCGCCCGCAGGCGCTCTCCCCACCGTTGGCCGCGGGCAGCCGTGCCGGTGTCGCAGCCAGGCGCAGCCCCCATTCATGCAGCGGGTGCCCCCGCGCCCGGCGCCACCGTCCCGTTAGGCGCGCGCACACACACACAGACGGTTTGCCATTCCGTACGCATGAAATTCAATTGCACCAAATTGATTCCCTCACCGCGCACGCGCGACGCGTCACACCGCTCGCGGACCGCCCCCCCCCCCCCCCCCCCCCCCCCCGCCAAGCCCTCCCCGGACCACAGCGGCGCTCTGTGTTGTTTTCCGCGTTTTAAGCCTGCGCCGCGTCTCTCTCTCTCTCTCTCTCTCTCGGATTCCGCAAGACCCAATCCCGTCCCGTCTCGCCCCCCCCCCCCCCCGCGCACCGCCCCCGCGCCGTCATATTGCCCTTACGCCTCTTATGAGGCAGGAACTCCACGCAGAACACATCTGGCAGGGGCCCCTCTGCATAAAAGGGCGAGCGGCTGCTGCCCAGCAAAATGTTAAATTTGTGCATAGAGACGAGCAGCGTCATGGCGGGCGGGGGCGGCGGCCGCAGGCTCCAGGCAGCCTCCGGGCAGCCCCCGCCGCCCCCGCCACCACGGACGGTCGTCCCGCCGTGCGGCGGCCAGCCAGATTAAAAGGGGACCGCTGCCGCCCACCGCCAACGCCGCCGCCGCCGCCGCCGCCGCCGCCGGCTCGCTCGCCGAAAAGAGACGCCCATTTATTCAAATTGAAAGACAAGAGTAATTTGGGAGTGCTGATGGTCGGGATGTGAGGGATGCGTCCCGGGGACCCCTGAGCCCCGCCTGTGCGCCTTCTCCTCATGCTCCTCTCTCTCTCACTTCCTCTCTCTCTCTCGGTCTGTCTCCCTCGCACACATAATAGTGTAGCAAGAGACAGAAAATTTGTATCACCCTAAATGTCTCTTACTAACCATAGACACACGCAGCGCGAAACGCTGAACAAAATTAGCAAACATTATATCGTTTATTAAATAATTAGGAAAACGACCTCTTTCTAGCTTAACAACTAACCCTCTCCGTCACAATTTTTTTAATTATTTTTTTTTGCACTCGAACGCGTTACATTGTCATCTGCGGGTGGTCCAATTAAAAAGAAATCCGACTCAGCTGCCGGGGCGGGCCCCCAGCGGGCCCCCAGCGGCCCCCAGCGTAGCCCCCCTACTAACCCTGCCGAGCTTACGCGATGAGCGGCTGATGGGACAGCTGAGCTGAGCACCGAGGTAGCCTCGTCACTTTTAAAAATGCAGCCAGGATATATTTTTGTGAGTTTATTTGTGTGTGTGCGAGTGAGTGTAGGTGTGTGTGGGTGTATCAGACGCCGTTTGTGAATTGGTATACGTGTATGAATGACGAGCAAATGTGTGGCTCATTCGACACGCGCTCGGAGCGCATTACCGTCGCATCAAGCAGGAGGGGAACGAGAGAGCGTGTGTGAGAGAGAGAGAGAGAGAGAGAGAGAGCGAGAGAGAGAGAGAGAGAGAGAGAGAGGGCGGAAGTTGGGGGAGGAGTCATACCTGGAAGGGGTCCAATTCACAAACGAGGCCGCGGCGCGAACCCCGTGGAGTTAATAATATGACTCGATTTGGTGTTTCTACGTGCCATAAAAAAAGTATATGACGGTGCGATTCCTGGATGGCGTTACGTAGTACGTGCACGGCCGCGGTGATAGCCTCCACACGCCCTGCTGCTGCGGCCCCATCCTGCCTCAGAGCAGACGGAAACCCGAGGCAAACGGGATTACGTCGAGTTTATCAGGTTTGAGAGAGTGAGAGAGAGAGAGGGGGGGGGGATAGAGAGGCAGAGCTAGAGGCGAGGCATTGAGTGACTGAAAAGGCAGGGGACAAGGACGAGAAGTAAGTAAATCCGGCAGCGGGGAGGCAGGGGGGTAAATGGGGTTGAGATGGGGAAGGGAGGCAGCCAACAGTCACCTTCTGGCCGGTAAATTACTCCCGGACTTATTGGTAATGTTTACCGACTTGAGCCGCTCGTCGCCCTGTTTAAACAAGAACAGCCGCCGGAAGGGAGCGAGAGAGAGAGAGAGAGACATGCGGGGAGCTCAGGGGAGGCAGAGTGAGAGAGAACGAACGCTGAGCGGCGCTAAAACAATCTAACGCGAGCCGAAGGGGTTGGCGAGCAAGGAGTTCTTGGCAGAAAATTGGGACGACCAACAAAACGGGGGGGGGGGGGGGGGGGGGGGGGGGAGCATCTTTCGCGAGTCGGGTCGGCTATCCTGTCCGGGCTCACCGTGGCGATCCAAAGTAGTGCTTTGGTCAGCGTTGTCGTCTGCTAGGCACTATTCGCACCACGCAGCGGGGGCCGATGGTGCCGTTATTTACAGGCGGCCCGGCTCTTTAGGGGCGTGTACAGCAGGACACACCAGCGGACACCGAGGGTTACCCCACAGCTTCCAGTCGGTGTACGCCTTCCAGTCCAGTCACTCTCCAGTCAGACTCCAGTCAATTTCCAGTCGGACACGTCGTGCGGCTACAGTACCGGAAGGGCACGATTGTCCCGCACCGAGGCTCGGTAGCCGCGTGGTTAGCGAGTGCAGCTGGCGGGCGGCTGGTCGGAGGTTCAACTCTTTGCCGGTCCCTCCACTTTTTCTGTCAGCTCAGCTAAGACGACGGTGCGTAAAGCATAGGGGGCGCCCATCCGACGTCATCGCGGCTCTGTGGCCGCACCGGTAAAGTGGCTGACCGGCGACCGAAAGATTGCGGGTTCGAGCCTTCCCACTTCCTTAATTTTTCTTGTGTCTGCGCTTGGAAGACAGAGGGTAAAATATACTTCCGAACGTGGCGTCGGTATGGCTGTCTGAACGGCCGTGCGCGCTGCGTCACTGAGAGATGTAAGCGTTGGGTTTCAACTTGAAGATTCCCGCAGCACGGTCGGGCTTACCCCCGTTCCCGGGTCCGAGGTTCTCTCGGTCGCCCGGGGTTTCCGGCGGGGGGGCTCTGTGTCTACCAAGGAAACTTGGTTCGGAGACTCGGGTGTATGCTACGGGGGTACCTAGGGTTCGGTACCTTCGTTTTCGCTCCCTGTGAATCTGGCAGACGAGGACACGCCGTCGCGACTAGGGTTCGTCGTGAAGTACAGCAGCTTCGGCTGTGTACGATATAGGAAAGCCTACCTCCCCCCCAATCCGCTCGGGAGTGGCCGCAGTGCCACAGACCAACCGGCCAGTCGAAGGGAGTTGATTCCGGAAATCTGGCTGGCGGAGGGGGCTACATTGACCGTTGCGGAAGCGTGCCCCTGAAAAAGGCCGCTGCGTTGTGCCGGTGTCTTAGCGGCGGTCAATACCTGGTACACCGGTTCCCATTCGAACACCGAAGTTAAGCAGGAGGGTTCCAGGCGGAGGCCTGGGACGAGGTAGTGCCCACCCATTTTTGCAATTTTTTTTCATAAGCATCCACATATTTTTAAGCAAACAAAAATATTTCTGTTTCGAGTTTTAGTCACGGTAGAAATGGGTTTTTAACCAATTTTGGGGTAGGTGACAGCTCAGTAACCATAAATGATCGTGAATTTTTCATTCCAGTCAATGGAAATGTCCGGTCCAGTCACCAGTCAGTGTACACCCGTCATGAGGTACCCCTCGGCGGACACTCTGGGCAGCGGGACAAGTCGTCCCATTGGAGGAGGGGAGGGGAGGGGGAGGAGGGGGGGGGGGGGGAGGGGGGGGGGGGGGAGGGGGGAGGGGGGGGGGCTCCCGACAGGAGCTGAGGAGGACGGCGTGGGCCTTATCAGCAGCGAACCCTCGGCGACACCGGCGGTGGCCCTTCGTGTACCAACAGATTACCCTCTGTCACCGCGCACTGAATACAAACCCCCGTTCAGTGAGGGAGAGAGAGAGAGAGAGAGAGAGAGAGAGGGAGCAGCCGCCTCGGGCGTGGTCGAGAGGGTGTCAACCAGACCTGAACGCCGGCGGCGGTTCGGCCACCGGTCTGCTGCAGAGAGCGGCGAAGCAGGTCGGACCTCCGCTCCTTGTGGAGAAGAAGCGGCCAGAGGAGATGATCTCACAGCACGGACGCAGACATGCCCTCTCTCTCCCTCTCTCCCTCTCCCTCTCTCTGTCTCTCTCTTCCTCTCTGCGCGGGGATTCTTTTCACCGCGGCACAAGCAGCAGCGGTGGCGGCGCCCCCCTTCCCTCCCCCCGCAGCGGCCGCGGACCAACTAGTGGAGAACCCTCCGGATGGGCCCCGCAACACACGGCATGAGAGCGGCACGAGTCCGGTAATGCCGCCATTCAGCCGGCCGCCGCGCCGACGCTTTTTCTACTCAGACATCACACTGCCCAATAAGCCAGCGGCGTTTTCTATGTGCGCTCGCGGTATATGGTGCGGGCGGTCTGGCCTAGCAGTGCGAGAGAGAAAGTGGGGGGCGGGGGCGCCGCATTTGGTTGCGGTGGTAAGACAGAGATGTGTGTGACGATGTCGCGTGCGGAAGACATCACCGGTGACCGCCATCCTGCCGCCTTCCTTGACGTTCTTCCTCGGAGAAAGGGTGCGCCTTTTTCTCTCTCGCTTCGACTCGCGAGAGCACGCGCGTGTGTGTCTGTGTGCGTGTCCGTGTGCACGCGCGCGCCCGCTGCAGAGGGACTAATGGAGGGGGGGCAGAGGGGGCGGGGGAGGGGGGGGGCTGCCTTGATGGCCTCTGATGTGTGGCGAGCCTCAACCCGGTGGACGCGCCGGATCCCCCGGTGTTCGACAGCCAGCCGTACGTGACCCGAATGCGGCGGGCCCCGCCGCGCCCCCGCCGCGCCGACGGTTCGGACTATGCCCTTGTCCTGACCTTTTTTCCTGCTCTCCTCTCCGATGCACACGCACACACACACACACGTGCACGCGCGCGCACACACAGTGACTGCTGATGCGGCAATGCGATGCGGCGCTCCGCTCCCCGTCTGGCCTCCCGCGCTGCTTCCGCCCCCGGCAATCTATCCATCCACCCATCCATCTCGACGTGCCGCTGTCGTGGCGTGTGTGTGTGTGTGTGTGTGTGTGTGTGTGTGTGTGTGTGTGTGTGCGATGCGCACCGAGCCGCGCGCACCACTCCGCCGACGTTGGGCCGCAGGACTCACCTCATCCTCACAGCGACCGGCCGAGGCTCCTTCCTGCAAGCAGACCAGGGAAGAAGACGGTGAGAGGACTATGAGCAGGACACGGGCGCTGCGGTCCGACGTGTGTGTATCCTCCGCCCCGCCCCGTCGCCCCTCTGGGGACTCTCGGACCTCCCCCACCGCCACCACCACCGCGGCCCGGGGCTCCGCCCTCTGCCGTGCTCTCTAAAGAGGCCAGGGCAGAGCGCGCGGCCCGAATCTTTGCGCGATCTCTCACGTCTCTTAACGCCCCATTCCGGCCGTGCCGCGCCGCCCCGGCCTCTCTGGGGACAGCCCCGCCCCCCGGTCCCCCGCGGCCCCCGCGGCCCCCGCGGCCCCCGCGGTCCCCCGCGCCCACCCCGGCTGCCGAAAAGGGGTGTCGAGGCCCCGACGGGCCCGAGCAGACCAGTCCGCACAGAGGTCCATTTCCCATCATCGTAAATGTTTTATTCCTTACAAATGGAGTGCGATGCGGGAGGAGCGGGCCGCGGGGAACGGCGGCGTCTTGGCGGGTCAGCTGCGGGGGGGGGGGGGGGGGGGGGGGGGGGCCTGCGGGGGGGGGGGGGGGACGCTCAACGATGTTATCGTCAGCAGCACTGCCGGGGGAGGGGCCGACGGCGTGCCTCACACACACACACACACACACTGGGGAGGCGGGATGCATCCCCCCCCTGACAGCGCGTGTCGGCGTCGGCACGCCGCTTTACAACGCCCTCAAAGCGGTGAGGCAACAGCGTGCCGCCGGGCGCGCCGCCGCCGCCGCCGCCGCCGCCGCCGCCGGTCATGCCGCCGCGGCCATACGCACATCTTTAACGCGGCAGCCCGACGCGCCGCCCTGAAAAGAGGCAGCGGCCCGGGAAATGGTGGCAGCAGGCAGCGGCTGAGCCACGCGCCGCCACGCGCCGCGCCGCTCGCCGAGATGTGCCTTTCAATATGGGCCACGTCGTAAACCTACGCGCAGTGTAGTTGCTGTTGTTTTTATCAAATCAGCGGGTGCTCTTGCCGAGCACGAGCTGGCCGCCATCGTCGGCTACCCGGGCCAGCTGCCTGCCAGCTGCCTGCCAGCTGCCTGCCAGCTCGGGCGCGCCGCCCCGCCCGCACCGCAGCCGGCACGGCCGCCAGCTCGCGCGCCCGCCGCCCCGCTCCGCTCCGACCGGGTTTAATGTTGGTCGTATACGGACGCTACGTTGTTGGAGGAGACGAAAGAAGGACTCGTAATCTTTACAACAACATAAAAGATGAAACAGTGCGTTGTGTGCGCAGGGATTGTGATTCTTTCCATTTCGTGTCCCTCCATACTTTTTTTTTCTTTATAGTTTGGAGCATCATTCGTTCCCCCTCCTCCTCTTTTGTTTTTCTTTAATAAAACACAAACGCAGATGGCGGAGTAATGACGGACCGAGCACCGGAAATACTCTTTCAAGAGGACATTAGGTTGAGTCGCCTATATTCCGAGGCAACGACAGCACAGCTCCGTTACCCATCGTGCAGAGCGTCACGAGAGCGGAGGGCAATTCCGAGAGCAGTCCCGTTTTTTCTTTCACATATCGACGTGCAGAAACGGTGGCGGATGGCTGCGGCGCGGCGCTGCTGTGGAGAGGACCCCACAGCGGCAATATGTATGACGACTTGCCAAGTGAGCGCGCGCGGCCCCGGGGGCAGGCCGGGGGCGGCCAGGGGTGGCCGGGGGCGGCCGGAGGCGGTCGGGGGCGGCCGGGGGCGGCCGGGGGCGCCCCCCCGCGCCGCACGCCAGACTTGCCAATTCCAACATCAACTCGTGTTTGCTGCAGCACAGTGACGGACTATATCCCATCGGCCGGCCCCGTCCAGCCGCCGGCCTGCTGCCGGCCGGGCTGCCTTTGTGTTGAGTTTCAAGGACTCGCCCTCCCCTCCCCCTCCGCACCCCGCACCCCCCCCATTCGTCCTTTTCCAGCCCCTCCAGGCCGGAGGCGGGCGGCACGTTCAAACACCCCCACACTGGACAGTATGGTAACCCCGAGGCGCCCGCGGGCTCCGTGGGGCTCCACAGTCGACTCCAGTCAGTCAGTCGGCCCCAGTGCTGCGGTCGCCTTCCCGCCCGCCTCCCCGAACCTAGTCCGGCAGGGAACCCCACGCACGGTCCGGGCCGGCTCGGGCGGGCGCCAGGAGAAAAAACAAGTGAAAGCAGACTGGAGTGTGGTTATTTTTGAGCCGTGGAGCCGCTGCCGCCGGCCTCCGGACAGCTGGGACTCCCGCGCGGCCACTTGCCGACGAAATAATTAAACTGAGCGTCCGAGCTGTGCGAAGCGTCGACGCTCCGCGGGGGGGAGGGAGCAAGAGCAGAGGGCCGCGGGGGCACGGAACACTCCGGAGCAGAGGAGTCGCCCAGTAAACTAACTTGCGCGCCGTAAGTTTGTAACGGAAATCTCCATATTTTCCGTGTTGTTGTTGCTGTTTTTTTTTATCCCCCCGGGACTGGCAATATAAACACTTCTGCGGGCGGATGATCGAGAGTCGCGGCATCCTCAGCGCCCCGGGCGGCGTCGGACGCGTGTTGTGGGGCCTCTCCGTACCGGGGGAGCCCGAAGAGACCCGAAGAGACCCGAAGAGACCCGAAGAGACCCGAAGAGACCCGAAGAGACCCGAAGAGACCCGAAGAGACCCGAAGAGACCCGAAGAGACCCGAAGAGACCCGAAGAGCCCTGCGGGGAAGTGTTTGAATGAGTTCCGGCCGGCGCCAAAACAATCAAATCAAAACGGCCATTCTTCAAAAGCTTTAATAATAACGGCAGGGTGAAGGCGCCCGGCTGGGCCGT
The DNA here is from genome assembly GCA_026979955.1 of Megalurothrips usitatus. Taxonomy (NCBI): domain Eukaryota; kingdom Metazoa; phylum Arthropoda; class Insecta; order Thysanoptera; family Thripidae; genus Megalurothrips; species Megalurothrips usitatus. Next base: position 12,553,102 of record CM049597.1, on the reverse strand, counting down.
CGCTGCCGCTGCTGCTGCTGCTGCTCGCGGGTGCTCGCCCGACATCAAATTCACTTTGAGAAGAGAGGAAGACTCGAGTTTCGCGAGGACGCGGTGCCGCCTGGGGGGCGGGGGGGCTGGAGGGGCGGGGGGCAGGTGCAGGGAGGGGGAGGGCAAGCACCGGAAGTGCCGGACGCTGGATGCGTCTTGCGTGAGTCTCCGCGCTCCGCAGAGAGAGAGAGAGAGAGAGAGAGAGAGACTTCAGACCAGAATGAAGCTCATTTCTGTCGCTGTTTACTCTCAGTGTTCTCCAGTCCAGATGCCAATTTAAGGCAAATGCGCACCCAGTCCCGCTTCCCCCTGGTCCCCCCCTCCGCCCCCTGCCCGTGCTACTCCGCATACAGCCTCCCCCCCCCCCCCCATCCCTTTCCACCCGCCACACCCTCCCCCTCTTCTGATAAGCAACCCGGCATATCATGAGCTCGTTCTCACCAAATTAATTTCCCACAGGATTCAGCGCAGCGCCACGCTGGCTCGCACACGCACACACACACACACACACACACAGATGAGAAGAAGTGCGCGCCCCCATGGTTAGCGGTGGGACATGGAGGCACAGCGGGGCGTCCCACCCGGCAGGCATTGTCAGGGGTTCAGGCCTTTGCGCCCTTTTTTTTTCTCAGGGAAGTCAGTTCGTTATTCCCGCCCCACCGAACACCGCGATGGGCACAGGTTTTGAATATTTAAGACAACGTTAGAATTCTCAATGTGCCCTTCTTTCCATTTTGCGATCGAGTTAATTCGGGGCCTACGCCGTACACCTCACAACGGTGGAAGTATTTTTAATTCACCGCCAGTGCGCGGCGCGGTTAGCCGTGTATGTGAGGTCGCCAGACACCACTGCCGCTGGCAGCACACCCGTGCGGGGGCCCCCGCCGACCCCGACCCCCCGCGGGGCACCGGCCGTGCCGCACAGTGTGACACCTGCAGTGCGGCCGCCGTGTCGCCGTGTTCCGACGCAGACCAGCTGCCGCCCGATCGGAACGGCCGCTGCGCCGCTGCTGCAGCGGCCTCATGCACTGAGAGGCAACATGCATAGGGCTCGGAGAGGCAGTTCACTCAAATTATTGACCCCATCAGTGCTGGTCTCTGCTCGGTATCCGGGGTGTGCAGAAAAGGCACAGCCGCAGAGACAGAGAGAGAGACAGAGTGAGAGAGAGAGAGAGGGAGAGAGAGAGAGAGAGGGAGAGAAGGAGAGAGAGAACCTCCACGCACGATCAACGCCTCAAAAGGACTGTCGCCCGGGAGCGATTCGTCGCCCGAGCGGCGGCGGCGGACCTTTCGAACGGGACCGGAAGCGAGGAGCCGGGGGAGCCGGAAGCGGCCACGGAAGTCGGTGCCCGGCGCCACCGATCCGGCTCTTCTTTGTTCCACAAAGGGAGGAGGTTGTGGAGGAGGACGCGTCCCCGAAGCGCGAGGCGAGAGGGGCGGCGGCGGCGGCGCTGCCCTGCAGGTGCCGCAGGCAAACCAGACCCGTCACAACCACCTGGTAGTTAATCGACTCGTGAAAGGGGGGAAACTGTATGTGTGTGACAGAGACAGAGAGGGAGAAAGAGAAACCGCAGATCAATTTCCTCTCCTTTCGTTCTCTTTAAGCATGTCCTGGAATGACAGTGCGGCTCGGAGGAGGCGACGTTCTTCGGGACAACGGGCAACTTCTGGCAAGGCCGTGGGAAAAGGAAACAGTGCGAGGGGAGAGGGGAGGGAGGGGAGGGGAGGGGAGGGGAGGGGAGGGGAGGGGAGGGAGGGGAGGGGGGGAGGGGAGGGGAGGGGAGGGGCCCGTGCGTCGCTGCGATACTGACGCGCGAGGATCAGACAAAAGACCGCACACCCACACACGCACACACGCCGCATTTTCCGCCACTTTGTCTCCATGTCTTCTTTCCATCTCTGCGCCTCTCTCTCTCTCTCTCTCTCTCTCTCTCTCTCTCTGGCTCTTCGTCTCCCTCCCTCTCCCGCCACGCTTTCACTCCCTGGGACACGTCGTGTCTGCGAATAAAGAGAAATGTGGTCTCCGGACTCCGCTTGTCTCGCCGCGGCAGAGTGTGTGTGTGTGGGGGGGGGGGGGGGGGGGGGGGGGGGGGGATGAGGGAAGGGGGGTAGGGCGGCAGATTCGGCCTCAGACTGACACGGCATACGTCGGCCGGGGGCATGACGGAGCGCTGATGGGGTCAATAAAACCCGACAGGTCCTCCCCTGACGACGACGGCGACGGGGGAGTGCGCGGCGCCCCGCGCGCGCGGAGGCACGCCGTCAAACCTTTCCTTCCCTCCCGGCAGCGGCGGGGCGGCCGGCCAGGGGTAATGGGCACTGTCCATTAGTAGGGTGGCGCCCTGGTGGGGCCCTGGTGGGGCCCCGGTGTGCCTCTGATGGGGCCCTGGCGGGTGCTGTCCGGCATGAGGTCGGCCGTCATCGCCGGTATGAGCAATCAGCCCCGGGACGGCGAGCGCCCGATCGTCACCGCGCCGATGCGGATGGACGCCAACAACTGCTCGTGCGCTGGCTGAGAGAGGACGAAGAATGACACCCGTTCCATGCGTTTTTTTTTAAATTATTTTTTTTTTGAAAATTTCGGAACTAGAAGCTCTACCGACGTCGACGCCTGAAGAACCGAGGCAGGCGGCGCGCGGGGCTGCTTGGCTGCTTGGCCGCTTGGCTGCGTTTAGCCCCCCGTGGGCCCGGTGGGTTCGCACGACTCCCGACCCGTGAGATAGTGTCAGTTCACGGTACGGGACAGGCCGGGGCAGCCGCCTATACTCTGGCGGCACCCCCCCCCCCCCCCCCCCCGCCGCCCCCCGCCAGGAATCCCCCCGGAGATTTATTTCATCCCCCCTGGCCTCTCGTGCGCGCAGTAAATAAATGGGAAATAAAAGTAGACTGGCGGCGCTGCGGGTCGGCGGGGGGTCCGCGTCGTCACCGCGACATGAGTGCCTGCCGCGGCCAGGGGCGTAGCCAGGGAGGGGGATGGAACCGCAGACCGGGTTAGGCAGCCCGCTTAACAAACACTATGACAGTGAGCCGCCCCTCCTTGGCCTGACTGCACTCCTCAGACGCTCTGAATACGTTCCACGGGACCCTCTTACATCGAATTTTCATCAATGAAAAAAAAAACTTTGCGGCCCCCCGCGCGCGCGCTGCGAGGCGGCAACGGAGTTCCCATATCTCTGGTCGTGCAACGTCCGCATCTGTGCGTGCGTGTGTGTGCGTGTGTGTGTGTGTGTGTGTGTGTGTGTGTCAGTGCGGCCGGGACCCCGAAGTTTGGAGAGGTGCCGATTACCAGAGGACGGTCCCACGACACGCGGGGGGGCTCGGCCCAGCAGCCGCCACCCCCCCCCCCCCCCCTCCCCTACCTCCGCCATACTACCGGAGTATTGACACATCCTCCATGAGCTCACACTCAATAAATCTGTCGCTGTACGATGTCCGCACGGGTGTGCGTGCGGGGGGAGGGGGAAGGGGGAGGGGGAATAGAGGCGATAATTCGAGTGCCGATCGCCACGCCGTAAGCGTGAAGCTCCCCCCTGTTTGGGCTTCGCCTACCTCGTCCCTCCGCCGTCCCCGGCGCGGCGGCGGCAGCGGCGGCCGCAGCCCGTCTGCACGGCGGCCGGCAGAGACACTTGAAGCAAGCCTCCCCGATATTGGCAATCGGCCATCAAGGAAATCAGCGACCAAAAACTTTTGCATTTGCCCGCGCAAAGCGCAAGTTCTCTCCTTTTTTTCTCTCTCTCTCCATGACGGGTTTTGCTTGATTTTTTTTTTATCTTTATTCGCGTATTATTTCCACCGATTTTCCCTCTCTGCTGCCGCAGTATACCGCCTCGGCGTGCGGAAAACTTCCGGCTCCTCGGGGCGGCGGTGAGTCCGGCGGCTCCAGCAGCTCCGGCGGAGACCAGCGCGCCCGTGAATCCGACCAAAAAATATTACAATATTTCTTACGACCATTCAGTTTTCTAACATTTTTTTATTTACATGACGTCGCGGGCGGCAGCTGCATTCACAGAAGCAGCCGCCGCCGCCGCAGCACGGACTCCCGGGAATATTCCTTATCAAACGCGAAACGCATCAAATGAATTGCGGCGGAGGCTGCGGGACAAATCGGATTTGCTTGTGAGGTGTGGGGCGCCGGGGCGGGCGGGGGCGGGCCGAAAGGGGGGGGGGGGGAGGCACGATCGAGTGGGCGCTTGTAGTCCGGGACTTAGAGGGACGCGGGGGGACGGGCCGGCCCCCTTTGGTCGGGCTGCCGGGCCCTTCCACACCAGCGGGCGCATCCAAAACTTGTGCGGGGGTCGAGGCAGGGGCGGCGCCGGCGGAGGGGCGGGCGGCGCGGACGCGTTCAAATCAAATAATCCCCCCGGCCCGATCAGCCCAGCCCGTCGGACGGGCGCCAGCGGCGGCGGCGGAGGCCCCTCAGCCGCAGCGCCAGCCTCCCTGCAGCGGCCGGCCGAGCCGTGTCGCCGAACGGTCTTTGATCTGACTGATTATGTTACGAGCCATGAAAATAAACGCGCGAGACTCGGTATAAAAGTTTTGGGGCGTGCCGCCGCCGCGCCGACTGCTCGGATGCCGAATTGACCGAATCTTAAATAACATTCTCACGACGCGGCAGATCTTCGCGCCAGTCTCTGACCCCGGGACGATAACTGTCGCGCGAACCCACTCCGCCTTTGACCCCATGAAACGCCCCCGTCTTTGTCTCTCTATCTCTCCCCCCCCCCCCCCCCCCCCCCTCTCTCTCTCTCTCTCTCTCTCTCTCACGATCCTCTTTCGTCATATTTTTTTGGAGGAATTTACTCAAATAATTTGTGCTGGAAATTTTCCCGTCAATTTCGTTGTAATTTCCCAGAGGAATTTTTCACGGTGCGGTGACGCGAGCAGCGGCGCGGCCAGGCAGCGGTTCGTAGGGCGGGCGGCCCGTCGGGACTCTGGCCTTCGATCGGAGCGCCCGGACTGCAGGCAGGCCCGCCACGCACTCGCGTTCGCCGGGCTGCCCGCCCTCCTGTACACAGGCGCTCCCGGCGGCGGCGAGAACACTCGGCGAATGGTCCGCGAAATAACTTCCCCTCGTCGCGAAACGCAAAAGCAATGCAAACGACGAAACGGAGAAACAGCCAGCGGAACAAGGATGACAACGGCCACGACGAGAATTATCCTCGGGGCCCCTTTTTTCCTCTGTCGGGCAAAAGAAAGAGGACGCGCGCGGCCGCAGACGAGGGACAAAAAGGCCACGGTAAGTGCTGTCCTGTCGTCCAGGTACCCGGAGCTGGGCCACCGGGGCCGGGACGAGGGGCACTCCGGCCAGTTTGTGGACAGTTTTAGCGGGCCCGCCGCTCGCAGTGACCATTCCCCAGGCAGACGGAGCAGGGACACGCGCATGCGGTCAGCTCAACCTAACCTAACCCTACTCTTTTTCTTCCCTGCGTCTTTAATGACGGGGTCGGAGCCGGGCGTGTGTCGGGCGCACAGAAGCTGCTGAGTGTCGGGGGCCGAAGAGCAAACACTTTGGGCGCCGCCCGAGCGGATTGCGCCCCCCCCCCCCCCGGAGGAGCTGACCGAAAAGGAATCCCCCCGCACCAACCATATCTAAATGCAGTGTAAACATCGCGAGGCGGTTCTGGCAGTCTGCCCAGCACAGCAGATGCGGTTCCCGACTGCACTGTGAGAATATTTTTTTTGGAAAAATCCAAAACAGGTTTATATTACGTTTTATTTGATTAACGTACCAAAGCTAACCGTTCTATGCATGAAAATTCGGTTTCTAATTCTTCGAAAAATCAAAACTTTTTTACAGGAAAATTATAGGAAAATATGTATCCCCGATTGTTTGGGAATTTCCCAAAAAAAAGTTTCTAACAGTGTGTGCCGCGTGAGAGTTACTCACCTCTCCTACAGGGCGGGCATCGCCGCTCTACCGCCGGCTCCCGGGGGCGGCGACGGGCCGCGGTGCAGGGCTCCGCCGGCTCTGACGGCCGCGCCGGGGTCCGTGCCGGTGGGGCCCGGGGCCGCGCTCCGCCGCCGCGGCGCGGGACATGGCCAGGCCGAGGCGCCCAGGCCTCGCGCCGCCGGACTCCAGGGACTCCAGGGACTCCAGGGGCTCCAGGGGCTCCGGGGACTGCAGGGCCGCGCCCAGCGCGCCGCCTCCGCCGCCTCACATCTGCGGGCTCCGCCTGGGGAACAGCGGAAAGATAGCAAACGTCAGCGCGCAAGCCAAGAAATCGGGAACCAAGAAACTGGTGGGTTCCGACGCCGATACGCAGCGGTGTGATGTCCGGAAACAGTTCACGGTCGTCCCTCCGCACACGGAAACCAACCGAGTGCGGATAGCAAGGCTTCCGACCCGTTCGCTTGGGTCTCTGATAAAGATTCAAAGTAAAAAAAAATATAATTATCTCGGGGCGGCAGGCCGGGAATAGGAGGCGCAAATGGGGAGCCGGAAGTAAATACACGGGGACCGAGTGAGTTATGCCTCGGCCCTTTGATTTGCATAATGCGAGGTGCTATCTTCCGGGCGGCAGCGGCCGGCCCGGTCGGCCTGCACCGACTATACTCCCCCAACAGTGCATCCCAGCGGCGGGCGGGCCTCCCCCCAGAGGATCCACTCACTTGGAAGAGCTGCGCGCGCACCCAGCCAGGTTTTTATTCCTCCTTACAAACCCCGCGCAGACGGGCGCCGCGGCAGCGGCGGAACGAATATCGGTATTTTTTCCCCGGCTGCCCTGAATACTCTTTCTTAAAAGCACTCCCTCTTCGCCAACTCCTTCTTATCCCTCCGCCTTTTCATGGGGCGTCCACTTAATGCACTGCGGCCTAATGAATGCGGGATCGGACAGCCGAGGGGGCAGGACGTGATATAAAACACGCCCTCGATAACTGGGAGGATGGAACTCGTCCCGGCACGGGGGGAGCAGCCGGTGCGACGGTCCGCGCCGCGACAACCCCCGCAGCCTGCGGCCGCTCCGCTCTATTCGACAGCCGTACACGGCTTCTGACCGTGTCTGGCCTGTCTCGCTGCTAACAAGCCGTCCGGGCGCCAGCGGCGGCATGCCTCATTTTTGCGAGGAGGGGGGAAGGGAGGCTGTAGCCTTTTCATCCACGCTGCCTCCGCCAGCCAGCCAAGCCTGCGCCGCGCCCCTTTTGAATTCCTTATTTTCTCCTCGCTGATAGACAGGCTCATGTGTCAGACAGCCCCGCCCCCTCCCTCTAGGCGCTTCCTGGCTGGATTCGTTTCCGGTCCTAATGTGGAAAAGGTGGGTCGATAAGAGGGAAATGAGCACGAGGACGGATTATCAGAGAGAGAAAGAGAGAGAGAAGAAAATGGGAAAGGATGAGCAGCGTTCTCTGTTATTCGCTGTCTCTCTTGGTCGAAAACCTGCGGCTCCAAGCATTCGAGCGGGGAGTGGAAACTCTTTTTCTTGCTGCCGCGCGTCAGCCCGCCGCCCCTGTCTCCCGTGGAGTTCCGAGGAGAAATGGCCGGCCTGCTTCTGCAATCTGGTCTGCGAGACTAAGCGGCGGTCGCGTACCCCACTCCGCGCCTCTCAGCCGCTGTCCCGCGCCGCCGCCGCCGCCGCGGGGGGACCTCGATAGTTCTGGGGAGTTGAATTTCTTCACCGCATCCGTCCTCGTTCCCTTTATGGGGCTTTCGCCTCTTTTTATCATCCCCTCCTCTTTTTTCCCCCCTCTCGCAGGACACTGCTGCGACGCCCACGGCGGCGGCCTCAGTGGCAACAACGACGGCGTGTTCGGGGGGGAGGAGGAGGAGGAGGAGGAGGAGGAGGAGGAGGAGGAGGAGGAGGAGGAGGAGGAGGAGGAGGAGGAGGAGGAGGAGGGCGCTGAGACGGACTCGGTGACCCACAGCAATAACAGTGCCGCCCGCACTACTTGCACTATCGAAAAAGTGGTGGGTGCGCGGATGTACGCAAACACAAACTCTGCATGGCGCGGAAATACGTTTCGCAGGGCGCCGCGCGCGTGCGTTTCCCGGAAGGCGAAACCGCTCAAGTAAAAGTACAAACAAAGTTCCGGCAGCGGTGCGCGGCGTTGAACGGGACGGTACATGCGCCTGGTGACCGGCGGCTGGACAGGCGCGGATCCAGGAGTGGGGGGGGGGGGGGGCGGAATCCCCCCCTGCTCCCCTATGGACCTTGGCCGCCAGAAGTGTAGGCAACCGAACAATACTTTTCCGCGTCCGGCGACGCAAAAAGCCTTGCGAATACCGCCCCCCTCTTAGGCCGCTCCTGGATCCGCCCCCCGCGGCTAACGCTGCCCCGCCGTCGCGCTCCCCCCGCGGGGCCCACCTCATTATCGGTGTTAATGTCGCGCGGGGGCCACGGCCGGAAACACGAAGGAGAACAAGAGGAATCGTGGCTCCCCGAGATTATACATGCACGCGATAAAAAACACAAGTTGTGAGATGGAAATGAAGTGCGGCGCCGCATAATTCCTCGCCGTTCGGCGCTTCGGGTCCTCCAGACGCCACGGCCGGCCCCGCCTCCACTTATCTATAAAGCCCTTTTCTCTCCGCCCGCGGCCGCCACGGACGGGTCGGGATTTTTTATTTTTAATGCAGCCGCCACGTCTGCGGCAGTTCACAACAATTTAACAGTGACGGGCTTCGCTTTTTTTCCCCTGTCCCGCGGACGTTAGAAGCAGCAGCAGGGGGGGAGGGGAGCATCACGAAGTGAGGGGGGTAGTGGTTCGGAGAAGGCCGCGAGGAGAAACCGCTTTCGGGGAACTTCTTTTTTGGAGAGGGAAGATGTAGTCAAGCGCAGGCCCTGCGAGTCCGGCAGTGTCACCCTCACGGGTGGACCTGCGCGGGGCCGCGGAGCTGGGCGGGGCCGGGCCGGCCCTCCCTGGAGCAGGCAGACAGCCCGAGCCAGCCGGGTCAGTTTTGAGATTGTGTCAGCCGCAAGCCCGCCCGAGATACGGATCAAATAGGTTTTACGCAGCTGGAACTAGCGCCATCTCTCGGACCAAAACATTTTTCGCTCTAAAAGTGCCCAGATAAATGCGCCTTTGGTTATAAAACGCTGCTAATGCATCGAAAGGTGTTAGAGAACAAAGGGTGCGTTGGTGTGCCGCCGGACCCCCATGGCCGGCCCCCGTGGCCCCTCCGGCCCCCCCGCCGAGCCCCCATGGGTGGACCTGCAGGCCAGCGGGGCCGCGGACTGGGCGGGGCCGGGCGGCCCTCCCTGGAGCAGGCAGACAGCCCGAGCCAGCCGGGTCAGTTTTGAGATTGTGCCAGCCGCAAGCCCGCCCGAGATACGGACGTTCAAAGGGTGCGTTGGTGTGCCGCCGGACCCCCATGGCCGGCCCCCGTGGCCCCTCCGGCCCCCCCGCCGAGCCCCCATGGGCCGGACAGGCCAGCGGCCACGGACAGGCCAGCGGCCACGGACAGGCCAGCGGCCACGGACAGGCCAGCGGCCACGGACAGGCCAGCGGCCACGGACAGGCCAGCGGCCACGGACAGGCCAGCGGCCACGGACAGGCCAGCGGCCACGGACAGGCCAGCGGCCACGGACAGGCCAGCGGCCACGGACAGGCCAGCGGCCACGGACAGGCCAGCGGCCACGGACAGGCCAGCGGCCACGGACAGGCCAGCGGCCACGGACAGGCCAGCGGCCACGGACAGGCCAGCGGCCACGGACAGGCCAGCGGCCACGGACAGGCCAGCGGCCACGGCGCGGCGGGGGGCGCAGGCAGACCTACTCCAATAAACGGCAAGCCGCAGCCCAGCCGCTGGCCTTTGCTTCGCTGAATTTCCGAGCCGACATGTGCGGGTATTCAGTTCCGGGCACCCGAGAGCTGCCGGGCCCTCGCAGTCCTTCGTCACGCCCGGTCCCTCCAAGGCCTTCGTCACCCCTGCGCTGTACCCACATCCCTGCGAGGCCTCCGTCAGTCCTCGGCGGCTTCTTGCAGCCCCCCCCCCCCCCCCACCGCGGTCGCCACGCCCACCCTTCCGCGCCGTCGTCGCACTCGACGCCTCTCGCCGCGTCAGCCGCACAACTACTACCTGATTTTTCTCGGCGAGTGCGGAGGGCGGAGACAAGAAAGGGCCCCGCCGCACGCGTCGCTCCCCGGCGCCGCGCGGGGCTCAGGGCGCTCCGCAAGAACAAAGGACAGAGGTTGCGATCGTCCTCACAGCGGTATCCGTTTCGCGCGGTGCGGGGAAAAATGAAACTCCGTAGGGCGTCGGAACGGGCGAGGCGCAAAGTCACGCCGCGTTCGCGTTTCGACGGGGGGAGACGCGGGAGAGGAAGAACTAGCAAGGGTAAGCCGTGCGCAGACGGAATTTCCATAAGTTGAATAAATACTGATTTGGGCCGTCGGCGGGGGGGACGTGGTCGCGAGGGCCGTCGGCTCCACCACAAACACCGGCAACAAAAACCGGCAGCAGCAGCAACAACAACAACACATCAGTCCTCCGCCAAGATTAATGCCCGGGAGGACAACAATGAAATGCAATTTGGTCGAAATCACGGCCTGAATGCGGGAATCTCGAGCACGTCATTCGATTTGTCCCCCTCTATAGATTCCCCTTGAGGGGGACGAGCGGCCCAGCGGCGGCGGCGGCGGCGGCGGCGGCGGGCGGCGGCGGCTTCTTCCAGCACTTTGACAATCTTGGCATTTGAATGCTGAGGCACTCCCCAAATATATAGAGAGGCGATATCCACGGCGATGGCAAACTGCCTCATGGCCATTATCGGAAAAGAGGAGGGGGAGTGGGGGGGGGGGGGGGGGGGTCCGCGGACCTGCGGATGCCGCGGGCTCGCGGGACAGCCTCGCCGTCGGCCGCCTCCTCTTCTTCGCTCCCGGCTCCGGCCGCGACAGCAACACGGCGGCGTGGCGCAGAGTCGATCAACGCCGTCGTAAACGTTCAGAAGACGGCCAGGAAGTTGATCCGGTTAGTTTATATGCCGCCGCCATCGCGTTCAGTCCGGGGCTTAACGTGTTTACCCTGCACACACACGCACACACACACACACATACACTCGCTCACTGTGAGCCGCATGGCCGGAGGCAGTGAGGCAGCCAAAGCCAGGCGCCGGAGCAAGCCTATTCTTCCCGCCCTTGTTTGGCGAATGCCTCAATGAGCTGCAAGGGGGAGTAGTGGAGTAGTGGCGGTGGGAGGGAGGGGGCGCGCGTTCGTGCGGAGAGGGAGTGCAGGGGGAGGAGGAGGAGGAGGAGGAGGGGGAGGGGCGGGGGTGCATGGTGTGGCAACGCGAGCAGACAGGCTGCGGTCCCGCGGCCGCACGCGCGCCGCGCTACACGCCACCTCCGTGGGGGACAAATAAGAGACGAGAGAGTGAGACAGAGAATGGCGGGGGCGACACAAACAGTGCCGGACGGACTGACGGAGGGGCGGCGGGGGCGGCGCGCTGCCCGCGTGGAAACGTGGGGAGAGAATCTCAGATTCCGGGACGCGCCGAGCTGGGAGCTGGCGACGGAGGGGGTCCGGGGGTGCCTGTGGAACACCGCGCCGGTCTCAAAGGTTTGAGGGGCGGGCTCCGAGAGGCCGCGTCCCTCCACGCCCCGCACTCGCTGCTCGCCGCGTCTCTCATTCGAGATTACCGCGTCGTCGGCGGTACGTACAGCGGAGCCGGCGGCTCAGAGGCCTCCGCCCCGCTGCTCCTGCGGCCCGCGCGGTACCCGACGCCCCCGCCAGCTCCGGCACGCCCCGCGGCCCCGCCGCCGCCGCCGCCGCCGCCCCCACGGACCCGCGCGCGCGATTTTCCGGCCGGCCGGCTCGTCAAATAAGGTGGAATGAACGCCGCGCCGCCGCCGGGAAAGGGCCGCACACGCGTTTCAAAGCCGCCGCGGGCCGCGCTGCTGGATTAATGTCCCCCGCGGAGCTGTCGAATAAAATTCTAATGAGGCAATCTACCCCTTCCTCCCCCCGCGGCCCCGCGGCGTCTGCTCCCAGAATTGGGTGATATTTTAGCGCACAGATCCTTATTACACCGAGCGGCGGCGGCGGCGGCGGCGGCGGCGGCGGCGGGGACCCCGGAGCCGCGTGGGAGGGCAGGGGATAGTCCCGGGGGCCGTCACCTTGGCCCGCCGCCAGGGGGCGCCCATGGGGCCGCGGGCTGCAATCACCAGCTGGTGTGCCGCCGCCGCTCCCCGAGGATTCATTTACAATCCCACCCGGCTGGCTGGATGTCCGCACGCTTTTCATATCGTGTTCGACCCCCGCGCCGCCGCCGCCGCCGCCGCCGCCGCCGCCGCCGCCGCCGCCGCGGGCTGCAGTCCTCATGGTATCGCCATCACCATCGTACCCCTCCGTGTCCGCGGGACCTCTCTGTGTATCTCTCTTCCACGCCCACGTACCCATCCCTCTCTCTCGCTCTCTCTCTCTCTCTCTCTCTCTCTCTCTCTCTCCTAAATCGATTTTGTTCTTGGGTAAAAACTACTGGAGTCCCTCTGTCTGCACGCCCCCCCCCCCCCACAGCAGCAGCAGCAGCTCCGGCCAGCGGTGCCAAATCCAGCTGTAGGGCAGCGGGCCGGTCGGGCCGCATCGGACCGCACCGAGGCCCTGGCATGCCGCCATTCGAGGTGCCAATAGTAGGCGCGGCACGCGGCCCCCGCCGGGCCCGGCCTGCCTGCCTCCCGGCCTGCCAGCCGCCCGGCCGGCCCCGCGCCGCCACCGGGCCTGTAGGGCCGTGTACCGCGACCCGTGTTCCCTATAACGACCCCGGCCGGCCAGGAAACGCCCCGGCTGCCGTGTCGGGCGCCGCTCTGTTCGCGACGGAAACGCGCGGCTGCTGCCCGCGGCTCACAATTGAGGTTGCCCCCTCCCCAAATGTGTGTGCGTGCAGTCGTTGTAGTACCATTCAACGATAAAGGTTATTCAAAATCATCTTAAGAGCGTTCTGTATATTTAGAAGGGGGAAAAAACGGCCTCTGAACCGTGGACCTGCTGCCGCTGGATGCAGCGGGAAAACGTTAATTAAAACGATCCCGTATGCGCCCATGGGTTTCAAACTGGCTCCGAGGAAAGGCGGTAGGCGGCAGCGGCGGCGGTTTTTTATCCGTCCTCTTTTCCTGCCGAGAGTGGGGTGCGTGTGTGCGAGCCCTAGACCTCATTACTAATGAAGACCAGTGGTGGCACACGGGCCGACGCACACGTCCTGCTCTCCGGGCTAAAGGGGCCGGGCCCGGCCAGGTCAAACAGAGTGGGAAAAAGAGCTTCCATCAACACCAAACGCGACGTAAAATTAGTTTGTGCCCGCACACCTGCCCAGGACCTCAAAAAAAAAAAATCATAGAGAGAGAGAGAAAGAGAGAGAGAGAGGATGGGGGGAGGGCTTGGACACACTTGTTGCCAAGTGCCGCACGACCGGACGAGATGCCAGACCCCGGACATGGCCTGCATGATACCCCCGCGGCGGCGGCGCGGCGCGGGTTCGAGTACCCAAGCGACTGTAACTTTGACTACTGAGCGCGCGACGCTCTCATGACGTGGGGCCCCAAAGAACGTGAGTTGTTTGTAGTTGTTGTTGTTGTTGGTCTCGTGAAAGGGGCGTGCGTGCGTGGCGGCGGCGGCGGCGGGGGCGGCGGGGGGGCGGGCGGCGAGGAGCGGAGCTTATAAAGCAAGCAGCAGCGAGTCCTGAATAGGGGTCGTATGAGACGATATATGAATAGCGCGGAGACACCCTCGGGCCACGGATCTAACTCACGACGATGGCCTGTGGGGGCGGGCCGGGGGCGGGCCGGGGGCGGGCCGGGGGCGGGCCGGGGGCGGGCCGGGGGCGGGCCGGGGGCGGGCCGGGGGCGGGCCGGGGGCGGGCCGTGGCCAGAGCTGAGCCCGCGGGCACACAGAGGACGCGGTGCGCGGCGGGATCAAACACGCACATCACCGTGCCGCGCTGCCCGCTCCAAGAAGCACCGCCTCGAGACGTGTGTACGCGGCGCCGGGCGGCGGCGGCGGATGAAAACCACGTACAAATATGTCGGTTTGAAAATTGTTTTATTTCCCGGAGTAAATTATGTTTTGTTAGATATTTTTCATCGTTTTAAATTTTGTCAACATAATTCTTTTTAGTACCCTTTTTTTTTATTTAGGGAATTTACAAGTTGAAGAATTCGTATTTGGCGCGCGCTCTCGCCTGGGGCCCGGCTCATGTGGCGGAGACGTGTGGAGGTGTAGTATAGGTCCCCGCCGGTGGCCGTCGGGGGCTCACCTCGGCCTAATGTTACTCATAAACATACGCGGTGCCAACGCAAAACACGGGCTGAGATATGGCGCAATCCTTTCACCCCCCCACCCCACCCCTCCCCTTTGCGGCGCCTTCACGTCCCAGCGGAGGGGTGGGGGGTTTGTTTGACGGGGTCCCCTCGGCACTGCACCCCCCCCCCCCCCCCCTGTCCCCTCCTCACGTCACCCGGGCTACCACCACCGCCGCCGCCGCCATCTCACCACCAACGTCCTCATGCACAAATTAAAAGGGGGGAGGGGGGGGGGGGGCTCTCGCTTCCGGGGACACTCGACGAGGGGCCACTCCTTGTGGGGGCCTCTGGTGCCGACACCCCCGGCGTGCCGCCACGCCTCGCCGCCGCTGCAGCAGAGGCCGGGGATTGTTTTGATTCTCATGAAGCGGGCAGCCGCCGCGCGCCACCGCACGGGGGAGGGGTTAGGCGGCGGGCAGGCGAGCGCATGGGGGGCCCGCCGGGTGCGGGATAATTTCGGATAACGCTGGGACGCGCCGTATTTACGGTTAATTGCTGCGCTGGGGCCTCTGACACCCTTCGCCCCGCTGCCGCCGCCGCCTCCCTCGCCGCTCTCCTTCTTGCCTGCTGGTGCCGAGGCTTAACCGAAATCATCCGAAAACGGCCTAGCGGAGCGGAGCTTAGAGGGGGATCCGCGGGTGGAGCCGGGGAGGGGAGGGGAGGGACTCGCATAGGTATAATGTCTGGAGAGCGGCCAGCAGCAGCAGCGGAATCACGATCGACACAATGTAGTTCGCGGTCACGTCCACACGGCCGGGAGGGGGGCGGCATCAGCGCGAAGCCGGGCGGCAGCGCGGCCGCCGTGCCTCCTTGTATTTCGTCTGGCTGGATAAATGGGCACAACTTCCCCCGACAAGATTAGAATGATAAATAAACAAGAAACAGAACCTCTGCCTACCAAGAGCGCGCGCGCGGGAGGGCGGCGGCGGTGGCAGCGGCGGCCTCTCACCCCCTCGGCTCCTTTTATATTTCCCCGCCTCCCCGCCTCCCGCAACAACGGGCGGCAGTTCCTTATTTTCTCGCAGACGAAAAGAAAAATCAGCGGATGCGGCAGCGTGCCAACTAGCGGGGGTGCGTGCCGCCGCCGTGCAGAATGTAGTCCTGGAGTTACGGCCCGCGCACGCATCGGAGGAAAACTTATCCGGCCTGGGCGGCCACTCCCCTCCCCTCTCGCCCTCCCTCTCCCTCACTACCTCCCCTCCTCTCCCCTCCGTCCCCCGCCGCCCCGCCGGTGCATGTCTCGGCCGAGCGATGTGCGGCTGTGCCTCGCAGCCGACATTAGAATTGCATGCTGCCTTCATGACTATGTGTCTCTCCCCAAAAACCGTTTACTCAGTGTGTTAATTCCCCGCTCTGTGTGTGTGTGCAGAGGGAAAGGACGGGGCGAGGGGAGAGAGCGAGAGCGAGTGTGTGTAGGAGAGAGAGAGAGCGCACGGTTGTCACCGACCGCCACGCGGAAGGATGCTCCGCAATGCGAATTAAGGCAGTAAACATTGTGTGTGTGGGTGCCACTGCCACGGTCGGCGGCTGCGGTTAATAAGATCCTTCTGCGTGCGTGGCGCGTGCTGGAAGAAGCAAGGACCTGCACTCCGAGCGGCCGAGGTGTCTGCGGAGAGAGGCCAGTTTGCATCGCGCGGTATGCACGCGTACTTTAGAAGCTGCCTCACGGAGCTCGCCTACTCACACACACACTCTCTCACACACACATACACAGAGAGGGAGGAGGAGGAAGTGGGAGGGAGGGCGGGTAGTTACTCGGCGAGAGCCACTCCAAAACGCGTCCAACGACTGTCGCGCACGAGGAGATGCAGGCGGACTTCGAGGCGAGGAGAGAGAGACAGGGAGAGACGGAGGGGAGGGTGGAGAGAGAGAGAGAGAGAGAGAGAGAGAGGGGGGGGGGGGGGAGGTGAGTAGAGCTAGAATAAAGACTTGGGACTCCGGCAACCGCGCTGGCGAGAGGTATTCTTTTGTTTATACCCATCTCCGCGCGCGCGCGCTGCGGGGCGGCATTGTTCGGGAAACGCAAACTACTTTGGGAGAGCGTATCTTCCGGCGCCGCCGCGCAGACCTGACGAAAACTTTGTCAGGGACTGTCAGCCGCAAAACCCATCTGCCCCCTCGTCCTCAGCTCATTTCACATCCGGCCGCTCAGCGTAGCACGCGCCACAAGCACCCGCGTCGGAATCAGGCAGCCGCCGAGAGGGCACCCCGGGAGGTGCGGGAGGCGTGAAGCCGCTCGCGGTGAGGGATGAATGTGGTCTTCATGAGCACGCGCGCGCCGCCACTCTGCCCTTCCTCGTCATCCCTTGCCGGTCCTGGAAGGCCGTGCCGCTGACGACGTTCCCGTCAGGGAGCGCCGGGCGGGGGAGGGGAGGCGAACGCGATGGATACAGCGCCGCGGTGAACGGTCTGAAATTGCGCAGATTCGAAGGGGCGGAGGGGGGGGTGTACTAGGAGGCCAGGCACCGAGAGAGAGTACAACCAGTTGCTCGGACGGTGTGGCGGCAGACGAGTCCGAAGCCCGTATAGGCGACCTTGGACGAAAAAAAAAATCGAAAAAAATATATATTGTTTCATTTCCATTCATGTCCGGACGTGATGCGAAACTGGAAAGCTGTGCCGGCGGCCGGTGCTGCCGTCCGGTCGGTGCGGCGGGTGCGGTGCGGGGTACGCCCCCAACAGGAGGAGGGGGGGGGGAGGGTCGACGGACACGGCAGCGGCGGCGGAGACCCGCGCCCCAAAGGCCGGCGGGCCGCCTGCAGTCACGTCGCCGGAAAGAAACGGAACGGATTCAGGTATTGCAGCGCAGCGGGGAGAGGAGGCCGCGGCGGGGTTGGATGAGGGGGACACGAGCGGAGCACGATGTCGACAACGCCGCCAAAGAGGCGCGCAGGCCGGGCCTCCGGGCCGGGGCTGTGTACAGTGAAAACAAATGAGCCGGGAGGGCGACCCCCCCCCCCCCCCCACGAGGCCTCCGGGGCCCCCGCAGCCGCCCCCGCCGCCCCCGTCAAGGTGACAGGCATGTGTGTGTGTGTGTGCTCTGAGTGTGTTTGCGCGCTTACACCTGACGCTCCTGAGCGCCGGCGGCGGCACGCCCGCGACCAGGTGCGCGCCCTGCGCCGCGCGCCACACGTCTGCGGAGCCGGCGCCGGCTGCGGCCCCGGGGGGCCTCCGATAAGAAAAGTCTGGTTTGGCGAAACAATGTATGTATAGCGTGGCAATGAGGGGGCAGGCGGCGCCGCGGGCCATCCAATCACACGTAGGGTGCCACCATCGCGTCGTCAGTTCGTCATCGGCGTGGGGGGAGGGGGGGCGGCCTCCTGCCCCCCCCCCCCCCGGTCTTCCGCGTACGCGAGCCCCATTCTGTGCCAGGGCGCGGGGGGCCCGGGGCACTCGCCGGGCCCCGCAAGGAGCCCCTCGACCAGCCCTCGGGCCGCACTTAAGGGCCGCGGATGGTCTGGAAAGGTTTGCTCTCGGGGCGTGCGAAAATTGGCACGGCGGCCGTTCGTGCGTCGCCCCCGGCGCGCCCTCCCCCCCTCCTCCTCCTCCTCCTCCTCCTCCTCCTCCTCCTCCTCCTCCTCCTCCTCCTCCTCCTCCTCCTCCTCCTCCTCCTCCTCCTCCTCCGGCACGCCGCTGCTCCGTAGGCTCTCCGCACGCTGCTGTCAATACACAAGCAAAGCCCCCGCCCCCCCCCCTCAACCCTTCCGCCCCCGCGGGGCACCCGCCTGGCCTTTGAGGGCCCCCGCCGCCCCGCGGGCCGTGCCGCCCTGCGGGCCCTGCGGGCGGGGCCGCCGTGAGGGTCCCATGGGGACTCAGGATGGCTTAGCATCGCGGCCCGGCGGGGCCCCCGGGGGGGCGTGGCGGCGGGACCCGGCCGGCCTCGCAGACCTGTATTTATTGGGGCTCAGCTCGAGAGGATGTGACATGTACGGGTGCACGTCATAGCGCCTGGCGCCCCCGCCGCGCGCGCGGCTTAGACTCCGGGAGCCCCGACACCGCCGCCGGGCGCGCCGCACCCGCGCAGCCCGCGCGGCCGCGCGGCCGCTTACAGGCCGGCGCGGAGGGCCTAAGTGACTTTTAAGAGCGGCCGCAGCGGGTGTTGCGGCGCCAGCAGCCGGCGCCCCGGCCGCGCCGACCACGGCCGCCGCCGACATCCGGCCTCCACGACGACGTCCTCGACGGGCGGCGTCCTCGACAACTACGTCGTCCTCGTCGTAAGAAAGCAGAGCGGCGGACTTGATTGACGCGGCAGCAGCGCGCGGCAGCAGCAGCGGCGCCCCGCCGAAAATAAAAATGATGACTATTATTATTATTCAACGCGGGGGGCGTTTTCACGATGGAAAGTTTATTCGGCATCTAGCGGAGGGGACGGGAAGGGGCCGCGCGACCAGAAGAAGAAGAAGAATTGAAAAACATGAAATAGTCTGAAAGCTGTTCGCGGTTTGTGTTATTCATGGAGGCCTCGACATGGCCGGTCCTAGGCGGTGCCCTTACAGCAGAGGGTGTCCCCCTCCCCCACAGGGGTGTCCCTCTCGACAGGGTGCCCCCGCACAGGGTGCCCTCGCACAGGGTGCCCCCGCACAGGGTGCCCCCGCACAGGGTGCCCTCACAGGGTGCCCTCACAGGGTGCCCTCGCACAGGGTGCCCCCGCACAGGGTGCACCAGACTGCTGCGCGCGCGCGCCCTCCAGCGCCGGGGCCATGAATAAGTGTCACTCCCACGCCACGCCAAGTTACTCTACAAAGTGGAGTGGCGTGTTGATGCCGCTCGGAAAGCAGACGACGCCGTGACGTGCCGCGGGGCGGCGCGGCCCGGGCGCCGCCGAGGGGGACCGTTCGAGGACAAGCGATACAAGGCGGTGCGCGAGTACAGTAGCGCGAGTCAGCCGCCGCTCGACTGAGCCCACACACATAACCAGCTCAGCACGTCACCTCAACAGCCCCCAAAAAATACAGGTTAGCTCAGGGAAGAATATATACATTTCTGCGCACAGTTTTTGCATCCCGAAAAGAAAAGAAAATGCTCTCAGACTCTTTGTTTTTAAGACACAAAGCACTTTTGAGGAGGTTGCTTTATGACAAACGTAAGACCGCCGCCGCGTGGAACAGCAGCAGAGAAGCGTATCAGAGGCTGGCGCGGCAGCGACGACGGATTCCACACGCAGAGAGGTGGTGGTGGGAAAGATTGGGGGGGACCAGGGAAGAAAGAGAGAGAGAGAGAGAGAGAGAGAGAGAGAGAGAGAGAGAGAGAGAGAGAGAGAGAGAGGGAGCTGCGATGGACCGGGGCCCATCATGTCGGCACGAGATGATGGCTGGTAAATGGCCCGGCCATGAATGAGTGCCTTCACCTCCGCCCCCCCCCCCCCCCGGAGCGCTACACGCCCGATAAGCAGCGAGGCGGCGAGGGTTCGAATCCCCGGCCGAGACGGAGAGAGGGAGAGAGGGAGGTAGAGAGAGAGGGAGAAGCGGGAGGGAGGGCCCAAGGCAGGCCGGCTCGATGTGAGTGACCCTGCGCGTGCACGTTGTAATGACTCACGCGTCATATTTTACCGAGCGGTGTAATCGAGATGGAGCGGTGCGGAATGTATCCTCTGAGGCGGAGGGGGGAGGGCACGGGCGGGTAAGGGGGGGGAAGGCTCACCCAAGACGTGCGTCTACCCATTACTGTCAAGGGGAGAAGGACGACCTGAGAAAAGGAAACCCGACTGCCACTTGGGGATATGGAAGAAGGGGGGCAGGGGCAGCGCGCGCGGGGAGCTAGTTTCCCGAAATAAGGTTATAATCCGTACGTTCTGCTTCCGCGTGCCGTGACAGCCGGGCGGCGGAGGGCGCCCGAGTCACCCTCGAACGCTGAGCTTTCCCGCGGCGTATAAAATACGAAGGTCGCACAGTGAATGATGATGGTGTTGGTTCCGAAAAAGTTTTTTTTTTTTTGGTGTGTTGTTGGTAAGGTTGCTAACACAAATTTTTTCATATCGAGAACAATTTAGCACCTTTTAGAAAAGTGCGAGATTTTCAAAAATAAATCCCAAAGTATCCGAAAATTTTACAAATTTTTGAAAATATTACGGTAGTGAACGTTGTGCCTGCGAAAAAATTTTAGGAGGCAAAAATCTTCTTCAGTCTAATTTTTTTTTCAGAGAATTGTTGAAAAGGGGCGAGCAGGTTCGGTGAGGACGCCGGCGGCCACGCGGGCTGAGCGCCCGGCGGTTAGGCACGGCCCGCATCACAGCCGCGCCCTGCGGGACTGCCTATGCGGACTATGACAGGCGCCGTGGCACGCTGCGGCCGTGGCTGCGGGCCGGGGTCGGGGCCCCGACTCCGGGCCGGCGATAAAGATCGAGGGGGACGCGCGCGCTCGCACGACGACAAGCAGGGCACGAGGCGCATTAAAGTTCGCCAACGACCAGCAGCAGGGCCTCCAGGAGGGCCTCGGTGAGGGCGGTGAGGGCGGTGCCGGGGCCGCCGTCCGGGCGACAGAAGAATGCCAGCGATATGGGAGGAGCAGCGCGAAATAAACAAGAGCCCGCGGCGGGGGGGATTCGGGGGCTGCGGGGGCCTTTCGCCCGACCTTTCAGCGCCCCTTTCCCCCCGCTGGTAACCCCCGGCGTGGGCACCCCACGGGATGGTGACCGCGTCACACATAACGCTTAACGACGAAGACTACTGCTCTTTAAAAAATAAAAGAAAAAACGTAATCGGACGAAAATATGATTGTAAAAAATCAGCAGTATTATATAACCTGAAAGAAATATAATATGTAGAACACAATTTTAATATATATTTTTTTGCAGCACAACTTGGTCTGAATCCCTTGAGCAATATCCCTGGCGACAATTAAGGAGGGTCCGGTCATTGAGTCTGCGTCTCGGGTGCTCCGCCCTCGGATTCCCAGCCGCCGACGGCGCGGCCCTTCTGTCACAAGGGCCTTTTGTCGCCCCGGCCAGGCATTCGATCGCGGGGGGGGGGGGGGGGGGGGGGGGGGGCGGCGGGGGGCAGGACTAGGACGGTGACGGCGGCGTCGGCGGCGGCGGGGCGAGCGACAGCCTTGGTGGCCAGATAACCCGCACCCCGCGGCGGCACATCCACCGAATTAACATGGTAATGAGTCATGTTTTACGTGTCGGACGTGCGGTGCAAGCGTATCTCAAAACACTTTTCACTGGTGCGGGCGGAGGGGTCACGGGCGGGGCGGCGCGGGGTCACGGCCGAGCGCCGGCAGGCAGGCAGGCAGCCAGCCAGCAGCCAGCCAGCAGCCAGCCAGCCGCGCGGCGCCGCACGGACACAGAGATCTAATTTCATTCGTCGCGCCTCGTCAACTTGCGGACCGCGGATGCAGGGGAGGGGGAGGGGGAGGCCGGGAGGCGGGGAGGGCACTGCTTATTTGAATTTCAAGAGTTGACCTGCCGCAGCCTCCCGCGTTTTGAATTTTTCATAGTCGGCCTATTTTGCTCCATTACGAAATTATTTTATTTTTCCCTGACGCGCGTAATAATTGTTTCTGATCCGGACCGCCCCCGGCGATGGCTGTAACGGTGTGATTCGGTGGCCTAGTGGCCTAGCGGTCGGACTGGTGACTGTGCGGTCAGAGGTTCGATTCCGCTCGGGGCCTTTTTTTTTCTTCTTCCAAATCTATTTTTAATTGAACAATACGCGCATTAATCACTCCTCATGCACGTCCCCTGCGGGCACTTGCTGTGATCGGAAGTGGCGGGTCGGGCTGCTCCGTGCCGCCGCTTCTTGTCTGCGCTCCGGGTTTACGCGCATGACTCATCAAACTGCGCACCAAATTTGCGGCGCGCCGCAGCGCTGTAAAGCTGTACGATAACGACTTGCCCCCCCCCCCCCCTCGCCGTCAGCCCCCCTTCACAATGCCCCCCCCCTTGTCGGTGCTCATACGAGACGGCGGCGTCTTCTATGACGTTGAGCGATGGACAGGCAAGCGCTGGCGAGATTTGTTGCCCCGACTGGAATAACGCATCGACGGCGAACTCTCGCGGTGCGCGGGGCGGCGGCCAAGGGGAAAGACTTGTTGGCGGCGTGGACTGCACCAGGGCCGGCGGCGGCAGCGGGACAGAGAGAGAGAGAGAGAGAGAGAGAGAGGGGGGGGGGGGGACGGAGATGGCCGGAGATGGAATGAAAATGCAGCTGTAAAACTTTGGCAGGGCGGGGCCGAGCGCGCGCGCGCCGCTCGACTCGGCCGCTTACGCCCGCGGTTCGCTGGCGGCTCTCCGGTACACAGCTCCGCCGCCGGGCCGAGGAGGGGAGGGGGGGGGGGGGGGCACCGCTATAACAGAGTAATTGCACAAAGTTGCGAATCCTGCCTGTCGTCTGTTAGTTTTCGGAGGGGGGTCGAGATTGCAAGCAAATTAAGGGGCTGGCGTGCTCTTGTCGGGAGATGATACGCCGCCTGCCCGTAACGACCTGCTCTCGGCTAAGCGGATTGGTGGTGGTGGGGGGGAGGGGAGGTACATCGGTAGTGGAGAGCAAGGCGGCCTGCCTGACCACGGGGAGGGCGGTGAGGTGGAGGCCGCGTCGTTGGTGCCGCGCCGCCGGCTCCTCTCCTCCTTGTAGAGGCCCTTCCAGTGGTTGGCCACCGAGCAGCGCTGCAGCAGCAACAGCAGCAGTGTTTGCAGCGCTATGCACCGTGAGATCTGAGGGGGGGAGGTGGTGGTGGGGGCGGAGCAGACCGCAGAGCCCGCACAGAGAGAGAGGACCCGAGCCGGGGGAGGGGAGGGGGAGGGGAGGGGAGGGGGAGGGGAGGGGAGGGGGAATCACGCTGCGTCTGCACTTGCGAGCTCGCTCTGGTGTGGCAGCTCGCCATGAACCAACCCCTCGCCGCCGCCGCCGCCGCCGCCGCCGCCGCCGCCGCCGCCACGCTAGAATGATAAGAGCTCTAGCGCCACATCGAAGCGTCAGGGAGTGAGCGGCGCAGCGTCGTCCACAAAGAGACAGCAGCGGCGGCAGCACACGCTCCACCCTTTGGACCACACACACACACACACACAATTTAATTTTACTCGTCGTAATTCCGATAGAAGAAGGATGTCCCGGACGCAGTAATGGCGCGGGTTCGAATACTATGAAGCCCCCAGCTGCCCGCTCATTTAATACATATTCGAAAAATGAAATCCGCCCGCGGGGGCCGGCATATTTTGCAGCAGAGCAGAAGGCCTCAGTGGAGGGAGGGCGGACGCGGCGCGGCGCGGCGGCCGCCGACATTCCACAAGATTGAGGCGGGGGCCGCAGCTCCGCTCCGTAATTGTGCGTTTTATTGAGATTATCTCTGTGGGGACACGCGCGGGGCCGTGCAGCGCTCGGGGGGCGAGGACAGGTCCTGTGCAGGGAGGGGCCCCGCCCAGGGCCACGGCGCGGCCACGGGCGGCAAGGGGCCGAGTGGAGCGGGGCCACGGCCGGGGCCCGGGGCCCGTGGCCCGCCAGCGCGCCGGCCCGGCCTCTGAGGAGGTCTCGGACGGGGCTGCTTGCCGCAACGCTGGCCAAGATAATTTATGAGCCGGGTTTGGTGGTGGCGGTCCAGGCTGGCCGGGCCCCTGGCTGGCAGGTCCGAGGGCCGGTGGGGAGGGGAGGGGAGGGGGACACAGGACAGAAAACGCCCCGAGGCAGGCAGCCGCCGCGCGCGGAACGGAAAAAAGGGAAAAGAAATGACGGCGCACACAACTTGTTGCGCCAATAAGACGTCAACAAGGACTTTCTCCTTTTCCCTTTCCCTCTCGCCGCGGCCCCTCCGCGGCCCCGCCCCGCGCCCCGCGCGCGCAACACTTCTTGAAACATTTAATTTTTTTTTTCGGACGCGCGCGGCGCGGAGGGTGAGGGAAGAGAGGCGTGGGGATACAGGTCTTGTTTGTTTAAATCATGCCCGGGCAGGAATTGGGGCGGCTGCTGCGGCGGCGGCTGCGGCTGTTGCCGCCCCCTTAGCCCTTTGTCATTGCTATTCCGTAGGCCGAAAGTCTCCTGCTCGGCAAGCACAAAAACATGACAAGAGGAAATGATGCCGGGCCCGGTGCGGCGGCGTCGGAGGAAGGAGGGGGAGAGGAAGAGGAGGGGAGGCGAAGGAGGGGAGGGCCGAGGAGGGGCAGAGGGGGCCTCCCCCGGAGATGTGGCTGCCCAGTGTGTCCGCGTCAATGTCGCAGCGCGGCATCTTGAAAAATTATGTGACGTGCGGCGCCCGACGCGGGGGGGGGGGGGGGGCACACCAGAGGAACACCGCAGGGGGCACTCCAAACGAGTTAATGGCCTCTCTCTCTCTCTCTCTCTCTCGTCCGCTCATGTACTGAGCACACTTGTCTTGCTGAGGCCACAACCTCATCCCGGCAGTCCACACGGTAGTCCACACGGTATAGCCCACACACGGCGTAGCCCACACACGGTCGGTAGCCCCACGGCCTGCGGGGTGGTATAAACGCCTATGCGCCCGCCGCCGCTCCACCGGTGCGGTGGGCCCGCCAGGTATGCCCCCCCCCTCCCCCCTCCCCTCTCTGCGGAACCAAACCGTGGAGATAAGCAAGGAGCAAAGTGCGCGGGGGCGTGCAGATATAGGGTGTGTCCCCGGGGGGCGGGAAGCCTTGCGCGTGCGTGTGTGCGCGTGTGTGAGTGAGCGCGTGTGTGTTGGTGAGTGTGCGTGTGTGTGTGTGAGAGCGTGTGAGCCCGCGTTGTGTTTGCATAGCATCTCCAGCAGTGCGAAACAAGAAGCGCTAACGAGGAAAAGGAGGCGCGGCACCTCTCTCTCTCTCTCTCTCTCCCTCGCTCTCTCACTAGCCCACTCCTTCTCTCTCTCTATCTCTCCCTTTTTCACCCTCTCTCTCTCTCTCTCTCTCTCCGGGCCGCCTTCGCCCTCTGGAGTTTGTTAGTGCATCACGGTTGTGGCCTGGCGGTGTGGCCAAAGGCACTTGCAGAGGATGGTGGGGGTGGTGGCGGGGGGTGAAGCAGCCCTATGGACACACTGCACACACACACACACACACACGCCGTCGAGGTGGAATGCACACGCCAAAAGCACAGCAGAGCCGCGGTCACGGGGGTGTGGTGGGGGTGGGGGGTCCTGGCGGGGGGTCCTGGCGGGGGGCCCCGTAGCCTGCTAATGAGCGGCGGACCCGCCCACCTGGCCCGCATGCGATATCTTGCATTATTTGCTTAGGATAATCGTATCCTCTGACACGTTGGCCGGCGGCGTCGTGGCAGCGCAGCGCGGCACCCGAGGGGGGCCTCAGCTCGCGGACGGGTGTACACTGACTGGTGACTGGACCGGACTTTTCCATTGACTGGAATGAAAATTTTGCGATCATTTATGGTTTCTGTGTTCTGAGCTGCTACCCACCCCAAAGTAGGTTAAAAAGTCATTCCTACCGTGACCAAAACTCAAAACGAAAATATTTTTGTTTCGCTTAGAAACATG
The DNA here is from genome assembly GCA_026979955.1 of Megalurothrips usitatus. Lineage (NCBI taxonomy): Eukaryota > Metazoa > Arthropoda > Insecta > Thysanoptera > Thripidae > Megalurothrips > Megalurothrips usitatus. The sequence goes on along the minus strand of CM049597.1, from coordinate 12,527,431 downwards.
TGGATGCTTATGAAAAAACAGCCACCTGCAGCTGCGCGCCTCTCTCTGGCGAGAAGGTGCTGGTGGTGACGGCCAGGTCGGCGCCCCCCGCAGCCAGCGCAGCTGCGGGGCGTCCCGGAACCGTCACAAGTTTAGAGACGACCTGCTCGGCCGCGTCTGCGATCCGCCGCTGCGCTGGTGCCGCCCCGCCCCGCCCCGCGCCAGGCGGGATGCGATTGGCTGAGTGCACAGCGTCGCGTGCGCAGCGCGTGCGCAGCGCGTGCTGGTCGCAGACAAGGAGGCCACGACACGGGTGCCGGCGGCAGTCTCACACCCCCCCCCCCCCTCTCTCTCCCTCTTGCTCTGTCTCTCTCTGTCCGCCGCGCGGGCGCCTGACAGACGCAGCGTGTCTACGGCGGGGGGTTGCTTTGACGAGGACCCGGCGGCGGCCACACAGACGTCCTCGGTACACCGCCGCCGCCGCCGCCGTGCAGAACAAAAGAGGGACGACGACGGCGACACGAAGGCCGCGCAGGGGAGAAGGGATTTGGTTTAAACTCTAAATTAGGTTTCCGGGGGGAGCGCGCCAGCCAGCCAGCCAGCCAGCCCCCCCCCCCCCCCCCCCTCAGCCACAAAGTGGGCAAATAAAAGTGGACATGAATAAGTTAGAAGACGTCCGGGGCCGACGGGCGGGCTGGCTGACCTGTGGGGCCCGGCGGGGCCCGGCGGGGACTGCGGCAGGACGAGAGGAAAAGACGAACGAACGAACGAGCAGCAGCCTTCGTGAGCGCCGTGCGTCGCCCGGTCCAAAGCTGAATATAATTTTATCTTTAGTAATTAATACCCGCCTTCCCTCCCTCGGGATCCCACCCGTTTTATTTATATTTTTTGAGGAGGGGGGGGGGGGAGAGATAGTGGGGCCGCGGGACAGGGGAGATAGCAATGATGAACAGTGCTCCGTGAACAACTGCGGGTAACGCACTTTGTTTACAGACGACTCGTCCGTCGTGCCGATAATGAAGTGCGTTTGTTTCTTCCCCAGGGAGCCGTTCCTGCAGAAGGAGATGGAGAGAGAGAGAGAGAGAGAGAGAGAGAGAGAGAGAGAGAGAGTGGACCAACGCATCGATTCTGCTATGCATATCCGCATCGCTCTCGTAAGACCCCATGATCTCTCTCTCTCTCTCTCTCTCTCTCTCTCGCACGCGAGTGCTCCCTATGCATCTCTTACTCTCTTGCACTCCTTTGGCCGCGTGAATGCAGCGGGAGCCGCCGCGCCCAACTCTCCGGGCAATTTATCACACCGACGGAATATCGCGGAATATTTATTCTCGCCGGCGCCTCCCTGATAGTGGCGCAGAATGAAGTGGGTTCTGATGGCCGTGTTTAGGGAGGCGCGTCGCTCCGGAGGAAGAGAGACGGACAGAGAGAGAGGGAGAGAGAGGGAGAGAGAGGGGGAGAGAGGGGAGGGGGAGTAATCCACTAGATGCTGACCCGAGCCAATGCCGATGCATATCGCATGAGGTGGGCTGCGCCTCATGCGCTTTACCGTGCCGGCACGCGTGTGTGTACGTGTGTGTGCGTGTGTGTGTGAGCGCGCGCGCGTCGGCCAAGACCGCCGCAGAGGACCCGGCGCGTCCCCGCCGCACGGGCACGGCCGCGCGCGGCCCGGCCTAGAGGGCTTATATGGGACTAGGGGGCCATTATGGTTACCTGGCGGGCCCCCCGGGTCCTGGGGGCCTCTGGGCCCCCCCGGGGGTCCCCCACCCGCCCGGACCTCCGGGAGTCACACCCACCCCGGCCCGCTTGTCGCCCGCCCGGAGCCACCCCCGGGGGGGTGGGGGGGGGGGGCGCCCCCGCAAGCATGCTTCGGCGATAACCAAACGGTGAAGCCTATAAAGTACAAACGCACGACCGCGGCGCCAGGGGCTTACGGCGCGTTTAATTTGGAGATCCCCCCTCCCCCCCCCCCCCCGCCGGATCACCTGCCCCCCCTCCACCCCCCACCCCCGGTAAACCCTGTCCCCCCCTCCACCCCCGCGCTGCTCTGCCCGACGGAAATAAGATGACGCGACGCCGCAGCAGTGGCTTGGGCGCAAGAGAGAGGGACGGGACCGGCCCATTTGAGTGCGGCAGTGCGAGAGAGATGCAAAAGCGTGCTGATGCGATCGGCCGCAGCGATGTTCCGTGCAGGCCGAGAGAGGCCGACGAGGCCGACGGCCGTTCAGAGGTCACCGCCAGGAAATTCGGCCCAAGCAGCACCTGATATGCAGGAAGAGAAGGAAAACCGAAAAAAATACTTTTTAAAAACAAACTTGTTTTGGCAACTGTTTTCTTTTTTTTTGCGAGATGTTTACGCACGCTGGCGGCGGGCTCGTTCGATCGTTCAGTCGCCTCTGAGGGATGGCTGATAGTGGGACGACTGCGTGGCGACAGCTTGCACGAGCCGAGTTATGTTGCAGTGATATGTCAGCCTGCCGAGGGGGGTGGGGGGTGAAATAGGATCGGGAGCGGAGGGGAGAGGGGAGAAAGAAACGGCGTGACACGGAACTGATAGAGGAAGCCGCCAAAGCCTTCGTTCAGACAGAGATATTGTGTGTCGTTTCAATTCTCCCGCGCGCGGCCCCTAGTCTGCCGCCCGCAGGGGCGCGAGGACATTACATGGTGGGAGCAGCGTGTGTGAGGAAGGAGGAGGAGGAGGAGGAGAGGGAGGAGGAGGAGGGGGAGGAGGAGGAGGAGGAGGAGGAGGAGGAGGAGGAGGAGGAGTCCGATGCAGGGGAATCAGAAGGTTGAGGCGGCGGCTGCGGAGGTGCGTGCTGTTTCAGGGAGTTAGATAAGGGAGTGAGAGAGAAAGAGAGAGAGAGAGAGAGTGAGAGAGAGAACCGGAGTGTCGCGTGTGAGTTAGAGAGAGAGAGAGAGAGAGAAGGTGGTGTGCGGAGGGTATGACAAACACGGAAAGGGAGCAGGGACCAAATCGAACCGCAAGGCACTGGCGCGCGGCTCGTGCCCCCCCCCCCCCTCCGGGCCGCCGGGGAGTTGTGTCCTGCAGCCTCCCCCCCCCCCCCCCCAGACCGCGGAAGGACGCGACGACTTCAAAATTTATAACTCTCGGGCCGCAGAGCAATGCCTTCCCCCTTGCCATGGCACTGCAGTGGCGGCGGCGGCGGCGGCGGCGGCACTTCCAGGCCGCATGTCCGCAATGGTGTCACCACACATTCACATTGAGCTACGAGCTGCGGCGGGGGGGCCGACGGCCTCCGCAGCCCGACAGAGGCCCCCCGGGGGGGCGATGCATCCCCAACACCGGCTGCCCGGGCGCCTGACCGAGCCTGACGGAGCGTTCAGGTCCGGCGATTTCATGCCCATCCGTGTCTGCCCCGCCCCTCCCCGCACACACGCACACACGCGCACACACACACACTCGAGGGTCCTTGCGTGCAGTTGCTCGTCAGCCTGCTCCCCCCCCCCCTCCTCCTCCTCCTCCTCGGCATGCCGACTCCCTGCACTGCCGCGCGCCCCGCAGCCTGTTGCCCTTTTGGTCGGAAGTCCGCTCGGTCCGGCGGTCTGCCGCGGCGCGCGCGTCGAGGGCTGGAGGGGGGGAGGGGGGAGGGGGGGGAGGGGGGGGAGGGGAGGGGGGGGAGGGGGGGGGGGGAGGGGAGGGGAGGGGAGTGGGGGGGGAGGGGAGGAGGTCTCATCGGTCAGCGGGGGGCCGCCCGGAGACGCGGGGGGTCGCCGCTATCCGTCACCGCCGCCCTTGCCGCGGGGCGCCGCCGCCGCCCGCCCCGCCCGGCCCTTCGGCTCTATTGAAGGGCCACCACCAACTTGGCCCCCGCAAACATGTGTTCCACAGAGACAGCCCGGGGCGCCGCGGGGGGGCCCTCTGCGGGGGGTCGTCTGCGGGGGGGGGGGGGGGGGCGCTGCTGCAGCCCGGGACAGCCGCCCCAGCGTGACCGGCGGCGACAACCCAACATGCAGAAGGACGCCGCAAGAGAACACACACACACAAACTGATGATATTCTCAAGGTGACTTCTTGTCTTGTCCGTCGCCACCCGTCTCGGCCCGCAGCCGGGACGGGCGTCAAGGGGTCTATGCGACAGTAGGAGGGGGCGGAGGGTCAAGCTGTAAAGACGCGGTGACCTCTGACCCGGCGCGTCGTGGGCCCGTGCCAAGCCCGGAGCCCTGGTGCTGATTGCTCTGTTTGGCTCGGCCCCTCGGCAGCGCCTAGTCTGTCCCTCCGCTGCGCCGACTTACAAACGAGCCGCAGGGAGGAGGAGGGGGGGAGGAACAAAAGGAACGTTGTTATCGGGGCGCCTGGGAGGTAGGCAGGCGGGGCCGTGCGGCGTGCGGCGCGATGCCTACCTCCCGGGGGCGTCCCTCGTGTTCTCTCTATCTCTCTCACTCCCCTTATCGTCTGCATGACCGTCTCTCTTGTGTTCCCTAAATGACCGGATCCGTGCTGCACACCATCAACACATTCACAGTAGTTTATTGTTTTCTTTTCGTTATCAAATATGAAGTCGTGCCTTACTTTTTTTATGAAAATTAATAACGCAGGAAATTATTTTCGATTATAGAAATTTTTGTTGGCTAACCTCTAATTTTGTTTCCAGTTAAAGCTTTTTTTTTTAAAAAAAAGTCCGTCTGCGATGCCCACAGATCACTTCAGACTTCTGACGTAATACGCCAGTGCACGGACCGCGGCCATTAAAGGCAGAAGGGCAGTGAGGTGACACAAACTTTTCTCCTGTCACGTCCCTTCTCGCTTCCCTTACCATTCTTTTTTTTTCTTTCTCTCTCACTTCCTTTCCGGTCTTTTTTTTTATTCTTTCCTAAAGCTGATTGATAACCTGCAAAGTGCGCTCGCTTTACTTAGTAATTAAAGCACCGTTCTCGTACGGGGGGGAGCCACTGCCGGCACCGTAGCGGAGGGCGGGGCGCCGGCAGTGCGAAAGAAATTCTTTTCTGATCGCCGAAGCAGCGCGGGGGGTGGGAAAAATTAGCTGACATTACCGGTCCACTGCAATCAGCGTCACCAAGGGGGGCGGTGATCAGTTCCTCCTTTTTTTTTCCTGTCCCGCTCCTTCACGCCTCATTCTGTCCCTCCCTTCCTCTATCTTTCTCGCTCTTTCAAATCGCCGATGCGCCGCGGGTGGGTTGAGTCGGGAAGGAAAGGCGGCGCGCGTCGGGGAGAGAAGGGGATTTTAAAAGTGGGTCACTTTGCTACATCATGAGGTGTAATTAGTCATTGCGCTGCCTGGAGGGCGGCCCGAGGCGGCCCGAGGCGGCCCTCGAGCCCTCCAGCCCTCCGGCCCTTCAAAACAATAAGAATGACGAGGCGAGAAGAGCGAGAATGGAGCCGGCCCGTCGCCCGGGCGTGTTTTGTCGCTCTCCTGTGACGCAGCGGTAAACTCATTTAGGGCTCGAGAGAGGCCCTCACTGACTAGCAGACGTTTCAGTTATTTTGACTCCGCAGTCGACTTTCATTTAGCTGCAAACTTTCTTTTCCTCATCGGACAACTTTTCGCGAGACGGGCGACAAAGTACTACTTCCTCTCACACAAAAAGAAAATTCGACGATGTGCCTTTTTTTATAATACTGCCGAAAGGAAATAATAAAAATTATCGCGAAACGGCATTGATATTTCTCTTTGTTTCTGCGTGTCAATGGCTCTTTGGGCGCGAGAGGAAGGCGGAGATGTGTGGGAGGAGGCGGAGGGGCGGCGGAGGGGGAGGGGAGGGCCGTTCGAACGACTTCCATCGGCGCTCCCGCAGCGCCCTCACTGCCCTCTCCCCGAGAAGGGTCCCAAGGGCATCGAGGTGGGTGAAGGTGAGTGAACGCCTCCCCCCACCCCCATCTCTCTCTCTCTCTCTCTCTCTCTCGCGCGCGCTATCACTCTCTCTCTTTCCTCGCTGCTGCGTACGCACATCCGAACTGGCACCAAACATTTTTGCAAAAATCCAAGACAATTTTTTTTAAAGCTTTTTAAATAAAATTTTTTCTTTGTGTTAGAATTTTTGTCTACGAGAAAATGAAAGTTTTGGGAACGGACCGCGAGAGAGCTGTGGGTGAAGGCGGAGGTTCTCGGGGCGGACTGCGGACTGGCCGGGACTTGAGGTTCGTGTTCGTGCTATCCTCCCGGGCCCCCGCGGGGGTCGGCGGGAGCCGGCGGGGCCCAGCACTGAGGGGCCCAATAAAACTCACAGCCCCGCCGCCTCGCCGCTCGGGCCGGTAGTGTTTCTGCCCAAATGAAGAGATAGTGGGGGCGGGCGCCCACAAACGCACACGGGGATAACTTGAAGACAAACACCTGGCGAGCTCTGCGGCCGCCAAGTTGCTGCTGTTGCTGTTACGCTTTTCGCGCGCGGGAGAGGGAAAGATGGTTAAGGGGTTGCGGGGAGAGGGAGAGAGAGAGAGAGAGAGAGAGAGAGAGAGAGAGAGAGAGAGAGGCGCGCCGCAGTGACAGCAGCAGTATATCCAGCAGAGTTGCCCGCGCCTCACTCGATGGCACGCGGCGCGGCCCCCGGCGGCCCCTGGCAGGCCCCCGGCGGCGCGGCGTCGGGGCGGCCGCCTTCTCAACAAGTTGGCCTCAAAGCCGCCGCCGCCGCCGCCGCCGCCGCCGCCGCCGCCGCCGCCGCTGCTCGAGCTCGCGACGGCGGCGCGGGGCGGCAGTTGGCGGGCCCCGCGACCCTCCCTCGACCCGAGCCACCCGCAGCACTCGTGAGACAAGGCGCGGCGGCGGCGCACGCGTTCCCTCTCTGTCAGTCTGTCTGTCTTGTCACTCTCTCTCTCTCTCTCCCTCCGTAATCCGAAGTGATGATTCCCACGGCCCGCCGGGCCCCACAGACAGCCGTCGGCGGCAGAGCTATATAGTGGCGGTATACAGCGTTCTTGTCGTCTGCAAATTGCCCAGCAGCAGCAGCCGGCGTGTGCTGGCGCGGCGGCGGCGGTGGCGGCGGCAGTTCAAATTTAGCGCGCTGAGCGGAGCGCGCGAAGCGCGGCGGCGGCGGCGGCCCGGTGTTGTTTCAAGGGCGCGGCGCGCGAATGAGAAAGGCGTGTCGCGCGGGCGGGGCCCCGCGGAGGGCTCCCCGGCACAATCACCAGGCGGGCGGACGGGGCGTGTAATGGGGACCGGCCGAGGTCAGAGGCCAGCGGGTTACAAGCAAGCCAACTCAATTTTCCGGCCTGACAGGAATCAAATTAGAGCGCTGCAGCGGCGGCGGTAGCGGTGGCTGCGCGGGTGAAGAGGGGAGCGGCGCGCGCGGCCGCGGGAGGGCAGCGGAAAAACAAGCGGGGAGTGCTGCGTGCCGCCCACACCTGCCGGGGGCCGCGGGTTAATGATGAGGAGGCAGCGGCGGTGGCGGCGGCGGTGTAGGAGGAGGAGGAGAGGAGTTTAAAATTTTTCGAGTCTCAAAGTTTCTTTAGTTCTAAAGAAAATTCAAAAGATCCTGCGGGTCCGGCTGCACTGGTGCGGCCACGGCGGGGCGCACAGCGCGGCACAGCGGCGTACTGACACACACACACGCACACACACACACACACACACGCACACATCGCCCCCCTTCCGGAATGCGCCCCACCAGCACGCCACGGGGAGGCCGCCTGGCTGGCCGTGGCTGTCAGTCAGGCCCGAGCGGATTGCCCCGGCCGCCCGCCCGGCTCGTGCGCCTGCTTGTATGCGAGCCCTGCGCGCCACGCCGCCGCCGTTCAGCCCTTCTGCCAATTCGTTATCGTCCGCAGGGATATAAATTCAATTATGCGGAATCAATGAGGACGGGTGAGTGACGCGTGCGGCGCGGACGTTCCTGGAGCCCGTGACGTGCCCGTGACGTGCCAGTGACGTGCCCGTGACGTGCCGCGCCTGAGGTGCGCTGACGCTGGGGCCGCACCTGCTCGCCGGGAACACGCCCTTCCGGGCCGAGCGAGAAACTATCCCCCCCCCCTCCCCTTGCACCCCACTCCCTTAATACATCGGGTAAGAAATAGAGACGAGAAGAGGCACGTATCGTGGGGGTCGATTGTGTGGCAAAGCCGGCCAGAAGAAGCAGACAGCCGCGTAGCAGCTGAGCGCCGCCCTCCTCTCGCACCCCAAAAACCCTGCTGCTGCGTTTTTTTTTTTTGTTTTTTTTTTTTGGGGGGGGGGGGGTTATAGCCCTCTCGTTTTCTCTCTCACACACTCACTCCCTCTCTTCTTTACATGGCCTGACCGGAGCCCTTACCGCCTGCACGGCCCCCGTTTAATAAGTTGCCCATGCGATTCCCTGGCGGTCCGGTTTGGTCGCTGCGCGTGCAGGCAGGGCGGGCGCCGGGGGGCCGCCGCGGGGGGTCCCTTAAGGGGGGAGGTGGGGGGGCTACGCCTTTAATCTCTGCGGGCGCTCTGCTGCGCGTGAAACTTGCAGGGCGGCCGGGGCGGCCAGGGCAGCCCGTAAGCCGCAGTGGCCCCCGAGTGGGCGGGCGGGCCTGCGGGCGGGCCTGCGGGCGGGTGGGGCCGCACGGCACGCGCACAGCGGCCGGAGCTGCCTGCCCCGTCAGCTGGCAGCCGATAAGTGTCGCCGTGGCGGCCGCACCCCGGAATTTATATCGGAGAGGTGATCCGCTTTTCATCCGGGGTCGGCGACGGCGAGGCGGCCAGCGGTGGCCGTGCAGCACGCGGAGGGGGGCCCCGGAGCCGAGCCCGGAGCACACAGAGGCGACCCCCCGGAAGACGGCGAGGACCCGGAGGCAGGCCGCCGGAGCGGTGGCCGGCTCCGCAGGGCCCCGCAGTCCTGTTTGCCCTTTATTTTGACCCCTCTGCGTGCCGGCCAGATTGAATGGGGCGAAATTAGGAATGGGAGGGGGTTCTCGGCGGGGGCCGGAGCGGACCGGAGGTGGACGGGGGCGGGGAGGGGGCGGGGGGGGGGGGGGAGGTCTGTTTGCGGACAGCCTTAACTTGATCGGCAGAGCCCCCATGGCAGTCGGCGGGGCTGGCGGAGCCCTCCTCCGCGGACCCGTCCTGTCGCAGTCAGGGCCGCGGCCGTTGCCCCGGAAGCGGGGGGAGGGACAGGAGACGCACTGCAACGTGCCGTGTCTCCCAACAAATGCCAACAACAACACGATTTTTTTCTAAAAAATATTTAATTTACTTCTATACTGTTACAAAGAAGTCTGAGGCTGATGACTCCCCCCGGCAATCCTTCTCGCTTCTCGAAAAGGAACGGAAAGCAGAAGCCTCTTGAGGGGACACACACACACACACACAGTCAGAGTGAATTCCAACAAACCGCGTGTCGTTTTGTTCGTGTGATCTGCGGGGCGGCGGCGGAGCGCGCGGGGATGCTCCCGGCGGCCTCCTTGAGGTCGTGCCGGCCGCGCACAAGCAGTGCGGCAGCGGCAGCGGCAGCGGCGTACCTGAGGACAGACAGCACACAGGGCCGAGGTCAGCGGCTGCGGCAGGGCGGAGCGCACGCATTATACTTTGAAATGGTCCGCGTTTGCCGCGCAGGACACAGTTGTTGCGTCCAAACAAAAACTCAGTCAACATCTCCGGCCGATTGTTTGTTCGCGGCGGGGTGTATGTACTCCGCGCGTCGCCCCGTGTACCGGCCGAGAGAGACAGAGACAGAGAGGGAGGGACAGAGAGAGAGAGACGGAGAGAGAGTCGGAATGAAATCACGGCCGAGCGGAAAGAAGCGGCGGTCGAAGGAGAGAGAGCGGTGCGGAGCCGAGCGAAGCGCTTGGCAAGCTCAGCGCAGCCTCAAAGAGAAAAGTTACGCAGAATTTCATTACAACAATTACCAGCATATCGGATGCTGTGTTTTGCAGCCTAGTCCCGCCTCAGCCTCTCTGTCTCTCTCACGCTCTGTCTTTCTCTCTCTCTCTCTCCACCTCGCTCCGAAACCGAGCAGGGAAGTCGTAAGGCATTATATATAGTGCAGCCAGCAAAAGGTCCGGCAGTCTTCTGTCGTGTCAGGAAGCAGATCCCGGCAGCCCAATGATCGTTGCGACCACCCTGCACCACACTCGCTTGGCTTAAAGAATAGGGAGGAGAGGGGAGGGGAGGGGAGGGGAGGGGAGGAAAAAGAGGGAGGTCTCTCCAAGTTTCATCGGAAACGGATATCCCCCAATATATACTACGACGATTGGACGTGTCCACTCCCACCGCTGTCCTCCCTTATGTCCCACGGGAGAGAGAGAGAGAGAGAGAGAGAGAGAGAGAGAGAGAGAGAGAGAGAGTGAGGTCGGCTCTGAGCTGGTGTGCGTGTGCTGTGCAGGTACGATATAGAGAAGGTCAGATCAGCCTTTAAACGGCGTACACAATGGCGTGAATCACGTGGAGATAAACAAAGAAGGGATTACTCGCAGCTAGTGCTGAACACACAGCGGCATTATTGACAGAGTATCTCTCTCTCTCTTCTAAACCGTCTACAAGAGGCGCCGGCGCCTCCGCCGCCTGTCGCATTCAGTTTGTGAATAATTGGGTTTCGCCGGCTACAGTCCTTCTACTGAATCGCTCTTCAATTTTCAGCGACGTATTTCCGCGTGCACGCTGCCGTATACTTTGCGGTTCTCAGGCTTGGCATTATTCGTCGAGAGGCCATCAGTCTGCCATTATTGCCACCGCAAAATGTGTGTGCAAATAATTCGCGACCGCACCGGGACCGGGTCGTCGCGTCGTGAGCGCGCGAAACGCCACTGAGCCACGCCTCCCCCGGCCTGCGGGCGCGCACAAAAAAATAAATAAAAAAAAATTAGGCCACCGCGCACATATTGCGGTTCGGCGAAATCGTTACAGCGGCAGCAGCAACAGCGGCGCAGCGGCATGGCATGCGGCAGCGCCAACTGTCATTGTGGTCGCTTTACTTTGTGGGTTTTGTGCTTTTTACATTTTTTTTCAGTGGAGAAAGGCAGAGAGGTTGGGAGGGCGTGAGAGAGCGAGAGAGTGAAAGGCAGGGGAGAGAGAGAGAGAGAGAGAGAGAGAGAGAGGGAGGGAGGGAGGGAGGGAGGGAGAAGGGGGCAGGCGTGGCTGTCTGGACCGGGATGGGGTGAGTTCCTTTAGCGGACCTGGCCGGCGCTGGACCGCCGCGGGGCGCCGGCGAGAACCCGCCTTCTTCTGCGGTCTGAGTGCGAACGACACCCTCCCTCCCTCCCTCCCTCCCTCCCTCCCTCCCTCTCCCCCTCCTCCTCCTCCTCCCTCGGCAGAACACGACGGCCGGAGGGCGGCCAACCTTAAGACAATAAGCGGATTTTCATTCGGGGTGGAAAGTTATTACGCTGTTTCCCCGCAGTCCGTCCCCTCCCACGGACACCCCGCGGACACCCCACAGACACCCCGCGGACACCCCACAGACACCCCACAGACACCCCACAGACACCCCACAGACACCCCACAGACACCCCACGGACATCCCGCGGGGGTCCGGCGGGGCCCGGCGGGTGGCGGTCCACGGGGTGGGGTGAGGGCAGCTGGAGGTGTTCGAGCAGGCCGGGCCCGGCGGCGGCGGTCGGTCGACGCGACCGCGATGCCACCCCACACGCTCATTGAAAAGCACTGCAAGTGTCAATTATGTTTGCGGAAGGGGGGGAGGGGGGGGGGCGGTGGGAGCGGTGCTGGAGGGGGGGGGGGGGTGAGCGGGGCGCCGCGGGTTGTTTGCAGCGCGTTGTCTTTATTCTGGAGGTGAGAAAGGCATTTTGAAATGGGCGGGGAGAGCTAGGCGGCCGGCCTGCCTCGGGGTGGGCTTTAGCTCGGCTCTAGCCGGGCTTTAGCCGGGCTTTAGCACTGCCGGGGGGGTCCTAGCACGGAAACGCCCGAATGGCAGCAAGCACGGGGCCTTTTGCCTCAACAATATCACGCCGACGGGGCCCGGCGAGGGGCCCGGCCCGGCCCCGGCCGCAGCAGCCACGCCCGCAGCCGAACAGCTGCCCCAGGAGCAGCCTGCCTGAGAGCGACGTGCCTCAAAGCCGACCATAAACCACGTAACACAATCCCATCATCCTGACCCGTGTGCGAAAAAAAATTAAATCAGGTTCCTCACGTGTTATGTGCTGCTGGGCATATTTAACCCAACCGAAATAATTTTTTTTTGTGGTTCTCTTGGCAGCCGCACCGCCGCCGCGGCGTGGGTTTGAGTCAGCACCTTCGAGCGCCGCGCGATCTGCACAGAACGCGCCCTCTAAGGGGGCACTGTGGAGGCGAACCTCAACCCGGCACCGCCGCCCTCTTTGAAACGGTGTTGCGTTCCCGCGCCGCGTATTGAGGATAGAGAGAGAGAGAGAGGGCGAACAGACTGGAATGGAGACAATGGCCAGCGGTTGGGATACACGAAATGCGATCCCCCGGCTGGGCTGGGCTCGGCGCGGGCGGGCGCGCCCCGTCGAGTCGGGCCGGGCGGTACGTACCCGGTCCCTTTGAGACCGGCGGCGGCGGCGGCGGAGCGGCGGCACACCATCGCCGCACAAACAGTGAAACTAAGGGAGGGTTAAAACGAAATAAAAAGCGGAGGAGCGCTCCCAGCAGACAATATAACGCGAGCGCGCGAGAAAGTTGCTTCCAAATATACACACAGACGATTTCGCATGAAAGCGGCGGCGGCGGCGGCGCACGGAGTGCGGAGTGCCGGCGGAATCCGGACGCTTAATTTTCCAGAGGCCGCGCGTGCGACGCTGGAGTGGGAGAAAGGAGGTATAATACCAGGAAGCGATGGAGCAGCCGGCCCTCCACCGCCGCCGCCGCCGCCGCCCCTCACGCCCATGCACAACAACAATATTCACTCTGCCACAACTATGTAACACAGAGGCAGGGCTGCCCCCCTCCCCCTCCCCTCTCCGCCCCTCCTGCCCGACCGGCTCAGCAGGAAAAGGAGGCGGCGAGGAAAGGGCGGAGGGGGGGGGGGGCAAAAAAGAAGGAAAATAAGAGGCATCGCTTTCAAGACCAGCGTCAAGAAGCTGCTATGGGCACTGAGCGACGCAGGAAATGGGGACGGAAGAGTGGTGCTGGGAGGAGGAGGAGGGGGAGGCAGGGGGGGGGGAGGCTGTGAAGCGTAGAAATATTCCGACGCTGCCTCCAAAGGAGGAGGAGGAGGAGGAGGAGGAGGAGGAGGAGGAGGAGGGGAGGAGGGGGCACGGTGAGAGGGGAAGAGGTGGAGGGTGAGGCGGGCGGGCCGGTGCCAAGGGCACAGACAAAGGCAAAGATTGCTTCTGCTGAATGTAAAGAACGCAAGCCCCGGTGCCCATTCCGATCAAATTAATCTATCTCTTTTTATTTCTGCGCCGCCCGCCGCCGCAACGTCGCTTCTCTCACTTTTATTTCCCCGCCGCCCCGGAAGACAAGCGCAAACACTCGCCGTGTGGCGGTCAGCAGACGTGTGCGTGGCAGGGCGGCAGCAGACAACTTCAAAGTCTGGCTCGTAATTTTAAAAAAAATGTATACTACATTGTAATTTTGACTTTCTGTTCCTTGTTTTTGCCTACTAAAAATTTGTGCTGCCACACCTGCGGCGCGGACCCGAGCGGCCCCGCGGCCCCGGCCTCGGCACGGCAGAGGGATAACTCATGTGACGAGTTTGTCAACATGCGCGGCGGCGGCGGCGGCGGCGGCGGCGGCGGCGGCGGACCGGCATAGCGCAGCGGAGACGGATGGCGTCTCGGCCTGCGGTTATAAATTACTAGCCAAGAGGGGCGGGGCCACGGCGGGGGGCACGCGTGCGCGCCACACCCCCGTGGCAGTCGGGGGCCCCCCGAGCCGAATGACGAAGCACTATCTCCTTTGCGACAACAAACAACTTATCAGCGAACTCATGAGCCGCTGCGGGTGGACGGGGGAGGAGGGGGGAGTGAGTAGGCACGCGCCGACAGCGCGCCACGGCTAGCTGGATTACTGATGAATCACGCCGTATAACGGGCAGCGCAGCCGGCGGCGCGCGCCACGTGTTCGCCACGTGTTCGCCACGTGTTCGCCACGTGTTCGCCACGTGTGCGCCGCGGGCGCCACACGCGTGCTGCATGCAAGGCCGCCCGGCCGCCGTCGGGCAGCGCCCTCCCAGTTAGGCGGGGCGTGATTGGCCACATTGAAACAAAATCCGATATGAAGGCAGCAAGGCCGGAGAAAACAATGAGAGCGGTTTTCTTTTTTTTTTTTTGAATGGATGATGGATTTTAATGAATGTGCGGCGGGAGGAGTTTTGCGGTACGTTTCTGTGGGACCGCAATTTTAAATCCTGCAGGCTGTGCTGTTTCAGCGGGTCAAGAGTGCGCAGGTCCGTGGTGTCTGAGTGACACTAAGCCAGCGGCGGCGGCGGCGGCGGCGGCGGCGGCGTCTAGCCATTCCTGGGTGTCGCCAGTGACGCTGCCAGGCTGCAGTAGTGAACCTCCCGCCCGGCGCGGGGCGGGCCGTCCTGACGGACACATGCCACTGACACCTTCCCTCTCGTTCTCTCTGCCTCTGTCTCTCTCGCTCCCTCCGCCTTTGCCCCTCCGGCCCACGCACATTTCACCCCTCGTGCGCCCAACCAAACCGGAGAGTGACAAATCGGCCAATCAGACGGATCAGCCAGCAGCTGCCAGGGCCCAGGGCCGCCAGGGCTGGCAGGCAGCGCGGCACCTCGGCCCCGCCGCCCCCAGCGCCGCCCCCAGCGCCGCCCCCAGACAGCTGCCCGCCCCCAGTGCACCCCCGCTGCGGCGGCCACCTGTCACACTCCGAGGGGCCGGCCCCGCCCCCGCCTCCACCCCCTGCGGCCGCAGGCCCCCCGCCACCCCCAGGCCGTGTTTGTCTGACAGTCATTGGTGCTGCCGCCCTAATCCATCTGCCCCGCCCCCGCGGCCCCCGCGGCCCCCCGCAGAGGAGGTACGGCCAGTCCGCCGGCCCGGCCGGGGCGAGCCACACACCACGGTGAGAGCAAAGGCTAGTTTAGTGTGGCAAGGGAAGGGGGCGTGAGGGGGAGGGAGGGGAGTGGCAGCAAAAGCAAAGAGGTCCGCCGGGTCAGAGGGCCGCGGGGAGGGAGGGGGAGGGGCTCCGTAATTACAACCAGGCGGCTTCTTAGCATATTCGGGTCCACAGGCCCCCCCCCCCTCCCCTCCCCGTCTGTCGTCTGCTTCCGAAGCTTCCGCATCCGCCGCGCGCCTGCCGGAGACACTGCAGCGTTTTCCGCGCCGCGCCGACGGCGGAGCGGTGCGCCAGACTCGTTCCCGACGGGCCCCCCCCGCGTTGCGACCCCGTAGCATGGTGGTCAGCGCGCCCGTCTCCCGAACGGGCGACCCGCGTTCGACTCGCTGATTAGCTGTCGCCTTTTTTTTTTGTCTTCTGCGCTTTTGATGAAAATATTGGAACAACAGGAGGATTTTTCTCCTGTCACTCATTGCGTGTTGGACAGGCAGGCGGAGCGCGGATCGACCGCGGCTCTCTCTCTCTCTCTCTCTCTCTCTCTCTCTCTCTCTCTCTCTCTCTCTCTCTGCCTCCGTCAATATCGGGTAGGGGGGGGGGGGTAGTCTGGGGAGGGGGGGGGGGGGGGTGCCGCCCCCCAACGACTACATCCTAAGGCCGTGACACGGCATGGAGGACTCCATGAGGCGCGGCGGCTGACCTCCGCAATCGCCATGAGCCTTTTGGCTCGTGCGGTCGGGAGGGGGCCCGGATGGCCTTTCCGCCACACACACACACACACACACGCCGAAGGGAGGCAGTCCTTGTCCGCCGGCAATGTCAGTCGCCATAACACGCCGCCCCGCCGCACCGGCCACGCACTATACACTGGTGTGTGCCGCGTGCAGTGTGGCCGGGCCTTAACGCCGAGGCTCCCCGAACCTAATACACCCCCCCCCCCTCACCCCTTTTCTCCCCTCCCGCCCAGGATGCCGTCGAAGTCGTGATACCGTGTCACGCTGTGACCGAGCGCCACGGCGGGGAGGTCAGGTCGTCGCCGCCGTGTCCTTGGGGTCCTTGGGGGCTCCGTTGCCTGCTGGCGGTGCTGTGCCCCGTCACCGTGTCGCCCCGCTCCCCGCCGCGCAACCAACGGCGCCCCCAGGCAACGCAATAAAACACATTTTTCGTCGTGAGCGCTGCCGCCGCGCTGCCCGCCGCGTCCCTGCTGCACCCCGCCGCTTCTGGAGTCCGTGCACCTCGCCGTCGACTCCCCCCCCCCCCTCCCCGTCGTGCGGCCACTCCAGCAGCGGCAGGACCCGCAGGACCTCCTCGGGAGCGGCTCGCATTTCACGGGTCGACGCGGTGCTGCGGAGGGCCGCCACCGAGGCTGAGGGATCGTCTGCACGCCGAGATGAAATGAAAATGAAATGAAAATGAAATTCAATTCCGTCTGCAACGAGTGCCCCACGACTTTTGGGGCCCGCATCCTCGCCGTGCCGCCGGCCGCAGCACACACACACACACACACACACGCCGTTTATACATATGTATACACGTCACCGGAGCGGCGCGCGTGCTAAACGCGCCTTCTTGCCGCCGCACCGCGGGGGAACATCAGTCGATCGATCTCCGACAACCACCGCCAAAGCGTTCAGTTCCGGTTTGACTGATCCCCCCCGCCGTGCGGAATACCCTACTTTGCTGTCACGCGTGCGTGTGTGTGTGTGTGCGTGCGTGCTCGCCCGTCAGAGTAAACACAGCTTCCGACAAGGCGGGCCGCGGCGTGTGCGCTGGTGCGGGAGGAGGGCGGGGAGGGGGGGAGGGGGGGGGGGGGAGGGGGGGGGGGCGAGGACAGGAAGCCGAGGAGCAGGGCGTCGCCGCCGTCGTCTTTGGAGCGGCGCCGTGCCGCGCCGCGCCGTCTGTGCATACTTTTCCGGGCGATACGGACGGGGCGGGGTGAGTAAGTGCGAGTGCCGCCGCGAACGGAAGCGAGAGGTGTATTTGCTATTCATCCCCCGGCAGGAAATACGGCGGTGCAGCGGGCGGCCCCGGCTCCGGCCCGACTCCGGCTCGGCCTACACGTAGGCGGCGGCGGCGGCGGACGCGCGGGGCCCGGATTCATATTCGGATTGAGGTAGAGGACTCCAAGGCGGGCGCGCCTCCTCGCTGCGTGGCGCTGCGCGCTGCTGACGTGATGCCGGGGCGGCCGCGTGCGGCTTCCGCCGCCGCCGCCGCCGCCGCCACCGGGAGAGCGGGATTCAGTAGGGATGGAGGGGGCGCCGGATGGGGGGCCGCGGGGGCCGGGCGTGACAGGCGGCGGCGGGCCCCGGGGGGGAGCAGGCGGCGCGGCCCGGGGATCAAGGCCACGGCCAGGAGGGGCCGCGGTGTTTTCTCATTTCACATACCTCAAAAGGACGCTGGTGGCATCGCATGCGGCGGCGCCGGCGCGGCCCCCGGCCCGGAGGGGGGGGGGGGGCGTTCGTTATGTGTGAAGAGCGAGG
Source organism: Megalurothrips usitatus (assembly GCA_026979955.1). Classification (NCBI taxonomy): domain Eukaryota; kingdom Metazoa; phylum Arthropoda; class Insecta; order Thysanoptera; family Thripidae; genus Megalurothrips; species Megalurothrips usitatus. The sequence goes on along the minus strand of CM049597.1, from coordinate 12,510,121 downwards.
CCGGGGGGCGAGGGAAGTGTTTCCAGGCCGCCGCCCCGCCCCGCCCCGCCCCGCCCCGCCCCGCCGCGCGCCCCCCACACATGCCTGCCTCCCGCCCCGCGCATCGACAATAGGCTTGCTCAAATTTCCGGCACCTTTCGCACCCCCGGGTCCTCGCTGTTCCTCCTGCAGCCCCCCCCCCCCCCCCCAGCCTATCCCCCCTCCCCTCCCCCCTCCAAATTGCGGCACATATTTCCAGGGAATAACGCGGCGCGCTTCTCTTGGCACGGCGCAGCGGGCGCACAAGGCGCGGCGATAGAAACTCGATTTTACACGCGGAGATGGGGGGCTGCGCGGCAGCGCCGATCTTACACGTAATGACGTGTTGAGAGGGGGGCTGGTATTTGAACCCGCGCGCGCTCGCGCGCTCTGTTTGACGCGGCGCAACTGCCTGGGGGGGGGGGGGTGAGTAGGGGATGGGCGGAACCGGGACCGAGGGAGGGGGGGGGGGCAGGGGGCACGCCGCGGCTCCGCTTGGCCCGCTCCGCTGCGAAAGTGTGATTCCTCGCGATTTACTGAGCAAACCGTCGGGAGCCATTAAGGTGACACAGATAAAAATTTACGTCTGGGCCGCACGGCTCGGCGTGTTGCCGTCCCGCCGCTGCGCCGCTGCGCCGCCGCTGCACCGCCCCGCCGCGGCCGACACTTGCTTCACTCGCTCTGCTCTGTTCGCCCCCATTCCAAGGATTAGGAGTTATTTTTTTCCCTCCTTTTTTCTCTTCCTTCGCGGCCTTTGGCTTTTCTCTTTGCACTGCCGCGGTGGGAAGTGGGACTCGCGGCTGCTGCTGCGCGCCGCGAGGGCATTCCTGCTTCACCATTTAAAAAGCGGGGCGCGCCCGGCCGGCACGCGCTATCTACCGCGTTTCCTCATTTCGCTATAAAAGTTTGGCAGATTACCCCATTTTAGCGGCCGTAATAAGTCCCGACGGCGAGACCCCAAGGAGCCCGCGTATAATCCGGGGCCGCCAGAATGAAAGGTTTCGCGGACTCGCGCTTCCCACAAAGCCAGGAAAAATCTGCCGCGGACGCTAAAAATAACCACTAAACTCACGCGTGGTTGTTTTGCGCCTCTCAAGTCCCGCAATCGCCCCGCGAGACTCACCTGGAATCAGAGAGACAAAGAAACGTGGAGTATTTCCAGACGACAAGGCGCGCGGCGTCTCTCCGCTCCGCACTGCCGTCGCAGAGCGCCCGCGGTCGCCGGGGTAGGCCTGCCGCCGGGCGCGCGTGCGCTAGCGGCCCGGGGGTTGCCTACTCCCCCGGCGCCCCGCACGTGATGCGATACTCGGCGTCTGCGGCCAACAGGCAGTTTACTATCCGTGCCGTACCCAAAAAACACACAGCTTACTTTTCCCCGCACAGTTCCCTCCTCTTTTCTTTCTTCGTCCTTTTCTTACCCCCCCCCCCCTTTCCCATTGTGTCTTTCTGTTCGTTCTCTTTTCCTTTTCAAGGAGTATAGAGAAGTGGAGGGAGGGGGCGGACGGCGCGGGTGAGATACATTCCGGGTACCACTGTTTCGGCACGCAACTCTTCCTCTCTCTCTCTCTCTCTCTCTCTCTCTCTGTCTCTCTCTCTCGCACTCCCTCCCTCCCAGGCATCCTGGCCGTAAGGCAGCGCCGGAGGCTGCGCCCCGCTACGTGACCGCGCACACACACACACACACACACACCCACACTGGCCCATACCACCTCTTTCCCAACATCATTTGCTGTTCCTCCCGCGTGTGTGTTCCGCGTGAGCTGCCAGAGCGGTGTCAGGGAGGAGGGGGGGGGGGGGGGGGGGGAGGGGGCAGCACCACTGTGCCACTGCCACTGCCGCTGCTGATGCTGTGTGGGTGAGGCTTTCCTCTCGGCCCTCTCATTTTTATTCATCCACCATTTTCCTCCTTGGTGCCCGGACCGCCCTTCTGTCTCCCAGCGCTGTCTCCTCCTGCCCCCCCCCCCTCTCCTCCCCGCAGCTCTGCGCGCCCTCGGGTCCACTACAGTGCTGTTTCTCTCTCTCTCTGTGTCTCTCTCTCTGCCCCGCGTGCCGCGCGGCGGTGTGTGAGGAGGGAAGGAGGAAGGCGAGGCCAAGTTCGGCTTGAGCTGCGCCGCCGCCGCCGTGTTGGCTTTGCGTACAAGGGTCGGCAGCGGCGGCGGCGGCGGTAGCGGCGGAGCTGCGGGCCTTGCGGTTCCTGCAGCGAGACCCATGCGGGGCCCGCGGGGCCGAGCGGCCGAAGTGTGTCCTGCGGGGCCTGCGGGACCTGCGGGACCTGAGGGGCCGGCGGGGGGTTTCGGTTTGATTGGCGACGTCGGGGAGTGAGTGGGCCGGGCCGGGCATGCAGAGGAGGAGGAGGTGAGAATGGGGTTTAGACGGCGCAGTCAGCTCGGCGTCTCGATCGACCCCCGCGCGCCGCGCCTTCTCAAACACAGGCGGAAAAGAACTAACGCAAGAGGGGGGGGGGGACGCGCGGCAGGGCGACGCAAGTTTATGGCCGATCCGTAACCAGGGACAGTTATATGAGGGCGCTGCTGCGCGGCGGCGGCGGCGCGGCCCGGGTGCTGGAGAAACAAAGTTGGCCGACTTTCTCGTTAGTCGGGTGTCCTGTGCGGCGGGCGGCGGCGGCGGCAGCGGCGGCGGTGCCGGGGCCCCACGCACACCGCATGACCCCACTCCCTGAGATGGATGAGCGTGGGATGGGATGGGATAACGCCGGGCCGCGCCGCGCCACGCCACCCGGATGGGAGTGGACCGTTTGCTCCGGCACCCCGCCCGCCCGGTCAATCCTCCCCCTTCTCCTTCCTGCTCGCACGGCGGCGGCGGCGGCTCGTCCTCGCGTCCCCCGTTCTTCCTGCAGCCTCCAGAGAGCAGCGCAGCCTCCAGCCGCCTCCAGCCTTCTCCAGCCGCCTCCAGCCGCCTCCCAGCTCGTGGAGAGCGCCGCCGGTTCCGGTCTGGTTGCGGCGGGAGGGAAGTGGATTGATTGGACAAGCCGGGTGTGGCGAGCGCCGTCGTTGTGCGGAGCACACCGCCGCGGCGAGGGTCAGACCACCCCCCCCGCCGACCCCCGCCGACGACGCCCCGCACCGCGTAGGATTCACTCATCTGCGGTGCCGTCAGCGCGGCACGGCCTCGGCGGCGGCGGCCTCGGCCCGGCCGGCCTCGGCGGCGTCACCACGACGCTCATGACGACGACGACGGCCTCCTCCTATCCTTCCTCGACGGCGTCCTCCCCCCGTGTCCCCCCCCCCCCCTCCCCGAAAATTGTACGGGGGAAAAAAAGACGAGGCGAGGGGAGGACGATGCGGCGGCGGCGGCGGCGGCAGCGTCTCGTAATGTCCTCACGTCCCACGTAATGCTGCCGTGTGAATCGCTGCCGCCGCCGCCGCCGCCGCCGCCGCCGTGCACGAAGAGCGGCAGCGCGCCTTGTGTCTCCCCGCACCTCACCTTCCACCCCCCCCCCCCTCCCCGTCCCCTCTGCCAGCTTTTGTGTCACGCACCACTACCGAATAGCGCGAGGGCACACTGCAGCGTGTGTGTGTGTGTGTGTGTGTGTGTGTGTGCGTCCCGTCCTATAAATATCCCACCGTGAAAGTTTCAAACAAGTTTACGACGGGTGGGCCACGTGATGACTCCTCATACCCGGACGTACTTTCTTCATATCAGGGGACGCGGAGGCAGTATAAGGGGGATCTCAGAAGTGAGTGTGTGTGTGTGCGTGTGTGTGTGTGTGGCGGGGTGACCCCCGCTGCCCGGCGGCGGCGTCTCCGTGTGTCCTAGGTGTCCCTCGCTCCGGCGGCCTGCAAACCTCATGCTGTGTAATGTATAGGCCGCAACTACAACATCTAGGCGGTGCGAGGCGGGGATGTAAACAGGATTTGCTTGAGCTGCCGGCAGGCCAGCGTGTCCCTGGCGGGGGCGGGAGCGCCACACGACAAAAGGGGCACAGGGCTGTGTGTGAGAGAGAGTGAGAGAGAGACAGAGTGGCGGGCAAAGAAGGGGGTAAAGGCTAGAGCGAAGAAAAAGGAACCGCAGAAGGAAAAGCGTCGTGCAGAAGGGAGCGAGAGGTTGAGGGTCTGGGCGAGGAGGGAGAAGGGGTAAGGAGGCACGGGGTAAGAGAGAGAGAGATGGGGAAGGAGGGGGGCAGGGGGGGGTTCTTGGTGGCGTCGACAGAAAAGGGAGAGGGTGGCACGACTTTACAGATTTCTGTGTCCACGCCGCTACACGCAGCAAAGCGACCCCCGGCCGGCCGGTCGCTGCTGCCGGCCCTGCGGGTGGAGACTGCCGCCGCCGCCGCCGCCGCCGCCGCCGCCTCCACCCCTGCCACTGACTTGACATGCTTTTCCCGTCCGCCCCATATCGAGGTTTTTTTTCGCTCCGGCGAGTTGTATTTTTGTCGGCCCTAACCGCTCGCCCCTGGGCCTTGCGAGCAGCAGCAGCAGCGGCCGCCTCTCTCTCTCTCTCTCTCTCTCTCTCTCTCTCTCTCTCTCTCTCTCTCTCTCTCTCTCACTCTCTCGCCCTCCGTCATTAAATTCGCGCCATGTCGAGCCTCTCCCTCCGTCTGTCCCTCCCTCCCTCCCTCCCTCCCTCCCTCCCTCCCTCCCTCCCTCCAAGAACACGGGATGAGACAAGTGTGCCCGCGACAAGGGAAGGCGTGGAGGGCGGCGCAAACCCACCGAGGGCGGCTAGCAGGGCAGCAGCGGCGGCAGCGGGGCGCTCTCGAGGAAATAAGATATAAGAATTGCCAGCTGAAAAGATATGTGCGTTGCGCGGCGGGTATCACATTCGATTTATTTCCCCGCCCGCCCCAACACAAGAACGTGTGCGCCGGTACGGAATATTTTTTTCCCCTCCCAACCCGTGTGCGCGCGCGTGTGTGTGAGCGTGTGTGTATGTGTGTGTTCTGAATCCCCAAGTGGTTTGTCTAAAAACCAGGTGGACGTGTGTACCGTACACGTTGGGTACGTGGTCGCGCGGTGAGGGGAGGCCGCGTGCCTCCCAGCCAAGACCGATGAGGGGCGGAGACAGTGCCCCGCGGCCCCCGCAGCCCCCGCAGCCCCCGCAGCCCCCGCAGCCCCCGCCAGGGACCCCGCCAGGGACGGACACGTCCGCGCTAAGATGGGATTGATTTGGAATGACTGTCGCGGGGATGTGTCCCTCACCCCTTTCAGTCCGTTGCCTTCACACACGCATCTACTCCGCGCAGCGCACGCTCGCTCCTTCTTTCTCTCTCTCTCTCGCTCTCTCTCCCTCTGTACCTCACACAGGGGCACACACGGCAGAAACAAGCTCGGTTTTCTATCAGAACTGTGCTGTGCTTTCCCCCCCGTTGTTGTTACAACGGAGTTAGCAGGACACGCCGCCGCCGCCGCCGCCAAACAGTTCTCTGCCGGGTGACGTTCTGCGGCGGCGGACGTTTGTGCAGCCGGGAGAGAGAGGGAGAGAGAGAGAGAGAGAGAGAGAGAGAGAGAGAGAGAGAGAGAGAGAGAGAGTTTCCTGGCGTCGCAGCAATTGTCGAAATGAAAACGTTTCGGAGGACAGCCTTTATCCCAGAAACGATGTTATTGTGTGTCACCGTGCCTGCCGGACCCTCCCTCCCTCCCAGCCGTGTGCCGTGTGTCGGTGCTGGGGGAGGGGTGGGGGTGGGGGGGGGGGGGGGGCAGAGGGGGGACTCAGGTGCGAAAAGCCGTCGGAAAGTGAGGAGGCCTCCGCGGCAGGAGGAGAGGGGAGGGGGGAGGGGGTGCGACCGGGGGCGGAGGGGGAGGGGGATGCGACATCGAACGCTGACAAAGCGTCCGTCCCTCCGTCCTTGATCCTTTATTAGGAAGAAAAAAAAAGGCGGGGAGAGGGAGAGAGAGAAGAAAAAAAAGAAAGGTTTAAGCGAAAACGCGTCGGCGGCTGCCGGCTGGATTGTTTCGCAACAAAGCAAGCGAAGAGCAACGCAGCGGAGGCCGGCTGGGAGACGTGGGCCAGTCAGTGTATGCCTTCCAGTCCAGTCACTCTCCAGTCAGAGTCCAGCCAATTTCCAGTCGGACACGTCGTGCGGCTACAGTACCGGAAGCGCACGGCCCTACCGCGGCGAAGCTCGATGGCCGCGTGGTTAGCGAGTCCGGCCGGCGGGTGGCTGGTCAGAGGTTCGACTCTCTGCCGGTCCGTGTTTTTTTTTTTTCCGTCGGCTCAGCTAAGGCGACGGTGTGTAAAGTAAGGAAGAGGAGGCCTCGGCCCACGCATCACCACGCACCGCGCTGCGCACACACCGTGTGTGTGTGAGAGAGAGCCGGGGAGAGCCGCCGCCTGTCCTTCTCTAGCCGCTCCCGCCCCCATGCATGCCCCCACTGCGTTCCCACGGCCCCATGCAAAGAGGGGACAGCGCCGGCCGGGCCGCGGGCCGCGGGCCCCGCGCCCGCCGTCCCCGCAGAATTATGTAAATCGACATGAACGGCAGCAGCGGCATCTTGCAGCACAAAAAGCGCGGGCGCGGTTGCTGCGGCTTGGCGGGTAGTAGTATAAGGATGGCGGTCGATCGCGGTGTGCGAGCAAAGAGCAACGCGCGGCCGGGGAGGCGGAGGCGGGGAGGCGGAGGCGGGGAGGGGGGCGTCCTCTTGGATGAATACGTTATTCCGAGCGTACGTTTATCGAAACCACCGAGGCAAATTCTGGTGGTGCTCGCGCGGGGTGGTCGACGCTCGCGGGGGGCGCACCCACCGGGCTGTAAACTATGGCATGTATTTGGCAAACAACCCGCGGCGCTGCTGAGGCGGCGCGCTGCCGCCGGGCCGCCGCCGCCGCCGCCGCCGCCGCCGCCGCGCCTGCATTCTGTTTTCATCTCGGCGCGCGCTTTTCCGACAGGTTTTCTACAAGCAGTGCGCGGGGCGGGGGGTGTACCGGGCGGGGGTACCGGCGGCGGCACCGAAGGCAAGGAGTATAAACCGGTGTGCGGCGCGGGGAGCTGAGGGGGCCGGGGCGGACTCCTGCTTAAGGAGCCAAAGACTGTTGCTAATAGTTGGCCGGGTGCTATCGGCTAGAGAGAGAAGGAGGGGTCGGAGGCGGGAGCCGACGCTCCTCGGAATACACATTTCCTCGCAGCCCTCCGCCCCTCTCCCCCCCTCTCTCTCTCTCTCCCCCTCCCTCTCTCCCCATCTCTCTCCCTCGATCGCCCCCTTCCCTCACCCTTAGGCCCTTCGGCGGCCGCCGAGCCGCCTCGCCACGTTCGTTCGCAGCCTCATCAAAGCGAAAGCGGACCAAATTAGGCACCTGTGTCGTCGGCCCTCGCACCGCCGGCACCGCCGCCCCACCGCAGCCAGCCGGCGCGGGGGGCGCCCTGCCTGCCTGACTGCCGTGATTAAAGAAATTCCTCGTCGCAGCAGCAGCAGGCAGTTAGGAAGGGGAAACACTCTTTACCCCCTCCCCCCCCCCCCCCCTCTCTCTCTCTCTCTCTCTCTCTGCTCTCGCTTTCCTTCACCCCTCTCTGTCTCTCTCGCACTCCGCCTTTGCCGAGACCGCGCGCGCTGCGCGTATCCCCATCATTTACTCTAAACAATTTCCCGAAAAGCACCCGATCAGTACTCGACGCCCTGCGCGTGTGCACGGCGCGGCGTGCTCCGGTACCCCCCGCCACCCCGGCGGCCGACGGGCCGCTACTGTTATAAACTCGACAAGAGAACCGCGGGGGGGTGAGTTTCCGGTTCCCGAGTTTTACTGGCGCGCCGCCGCCCGGCACTTGAACTCTCTGCTTGTACTTGACGCGCGCGTCGGTTTTCCAGCGTGCGCCGCCGCTCTCTCCTCCAAGTCCGTCAGTCAGTTAGCCTCGGAGCACGGACGCGATGACGGCGACGACTGCGGTAAGTGAATCAGCAAAGCGGCCGCGCCGCTGTTTAACGGTCGACGGCAACGCCGCGGCCGCGGCCCGCGCCGTAAGCTTTAACAGGCTCGATCGTCATGGTCGTGGTGGCGGCGGCGGCGTCATTTCCCCGTTGTGAATTCGTTTCAAGAGAGGCGCTTCGCCACGACTACGGCGGTGTCGTATGGCCTCTCGCCGCGGGGACGGCGGAACATCGACTCGATAGCCGCGGGTGTTGTCCCCCCCGCAAAGTGTCTCCTAGTAGTCGTCGAAAAGATTTTCGGCGAGGAAATAAAAGGCCTCCGGCGACGGCGGCACGAGCCTATCACGGTCCCCCGGCCCCCGGCGGCCCCCGGCGGCCCCCCGGCCTCGGCCCTCGGCTTCGGCCAACGAGGCAACAAAAGAGGCCGCGTGGCTTAGGCCCTCTACATACATCATCCTCTTAGAATAATTGGGGCTACGTTTTTATCCCCCCGCGGCATAGCCTGCTGGCCCGGCCCCGCGGGTGGCGGTGGTGGTGGTGGTGGGGGTCCAAGGGCGGGGTCTGGGACGACATAGCGGCATCTCGGGGGTGGAGCGAGCGCCACCCGTCCGTTGTGCGGCGCATTGGCAGCGCGGCTTCGCGATTTATTCACTTAAAAACTTTTTTTGGGGGTGAGGAATTTTTTATTAGTATTTTTATTGTTGTCTTATTTTATGTTAGGAATCTTTATTTTTCTCGAGGCGTGTTGCTCGAGTTGTTACCCAAGTGCGCAAACCTGTTCGCGGCCCTGTACAGTCTACGGCGCGAGCTGCGTTTTTGGTGCGAGAGAGAGAGAGAGAGAGATGGTTACTTGGCACAGGGCACCGCGTCCCCCGCCCGTACCGCTCCCCTGACATTCCACCGAGTTTATCTGTGTGCCATGAGCGTTCGCTGTTTGATCTGCAATGCACACGTGGGGCCACTCTGCTCTCTCTCTCTCTCTCTCTCTCTCTCTCTCTCTCTCTCTCTCTCTCTCTCTCCACGTCGGCAGCACCTGAACATAATCGCACGCGCCGTGTCGCATGGCGACCAATAATCATGATAATAAAAAAAGAAAAAAAAAAGCGAACATACTAGTATGTGTCGCATGTGCGATGAAAAGAAAAGCAAAAGGGTGCGCTGTCAAGTGCGGTAGTTAGACCACACGGTGGGGTGGGAAAATAAGGTTCCTGATTGGTTCGTGTCAGCCGGAACGCCGCCGTGTGTGTGTAAGTGTGTGCCCCCTTCCCCCTCCCCATTTTTGGCCCCAGAATGTAGGCTTCGTGTAGCGCAGGGAGTGTCTATAAAACCCAATGACCTGTACTGCAGCGTGCACACATTGACGTGTCCACAACGCCCTTTCCAACCCCCACCCCCTCCATATCCCCACCCTCTTCGGCTACAACCCATTTTCCGCTCAACTACTGCTGCTAGCCGGTTGCCTCCCCTCTCCCTCCCTCTTTCCCTCTCACTCGTTCTTTCCCTCTCTCTCTCTCTCTCGCTCCTGCTCTCATTAATCAATCAGATTGTGCGGCCGCTTCCATGTATTATTTCGTCGCAGTCTGCGCTGGGGTCGCGGGGGCCCCGCGGTCCGGCTCCCTGGTGCACGACCAACTTACACGTTCGGCTAGATGTCACACACGCACACACACGAAATAAATAACCATCTGAAATCCGTAGTTGTTGGTTTCATGCCCAGAAAATAATGTAACAAATATAACTTCAGTTTAGTCCTCTGGTGGACCGAACTATACGAAAACGGAGGTTTTTTTCGTTTCCATTTTCTAACAGCACAACGCGCTAGGAAAATCACTATTTTACAGCGTCAAATTATTTACAGTGCATGAGTTGGGTTGCCTTACTTATGCCTCACACACACGACACACACACACGCGTGCGCGCGCCCGGCATGGCCCAATAACCCCTCGTGCGGACGCGCGTATTGTATGCGCTTTGCGAATGACGCCCTGTGATTGTGTGTGTGTGTGCCTGTGCGCATGCGCGTGAGTGTGTGCGTGTCAGGGAATGTTTTGGCCATTGATGACTCTGTCCGCGTCCCCCCCCCCCCCCCCAACCCCCCGGTCAGTAAGGGAAATTTCCGAACAGACGCGGATAGGGGCGGGGCGCAGTTATAGCGGTCGGCAGGAAGTGTCGCCCTGCATACCTAAACTCTGTCACCGCCCCCCAACACACGCGACACAGCAGGCGACCGACACTACCCAGACAAAAAATTTAAAAAAATTAATGTTTTGGAGGAATTTTGCCGCCGCAAACAAATTATAACAGTGTGCGTCCGCCCGCCTGGCGTGGTGTCCCCGAATAGTAGTATGGCGGTGCTGGGCAGAGAGTTTAGGGGAGGCTGTCAGAAACACACTCGCGCGTCTTAGCCTGCGAGAGTGCGAGAGTGCGGGAGTTTGGGTGACCTCGGTCAACTATACTCTGCCCCCGATATCCCTCACACACACACACACACACACTGACATATCCACAGCGGCGGCATAGTGGTATATATATATATATATAGCAGCGGCAACAGTGATCGCCGAAGCCCTTTCTTCGGAAATTAAGAAAGTTTTCGGCCGAGATGGAAATTGTACATCATTTCCTCGGGACAAGGGAAAGGAAGGAAGGACGCGGGGGCCGCCCTCGTCGGGGAAGAGGAGGGGTGTGATGGACGAGAGAGAGAGAGAGAGAGAGAGAGAGAGAGAGAGAGAGAGAGAGCTGTCCTACCAGGAGACTAGGCGAGAGCTGCCAACATATCGCTTTTTCGACTCACGTTTCCGTGGTTTTTTTTTCCCTCATAATCACACTTCTCCTAAGCAAACCCGTGAATTTTTTTGTAAATATTCGTCATTATTTTTTTCGAAGTAATAATACTCTTACTGCGTTACTGACGTTCTTTTGCATATTTTTTCCCTGTTACATTGTATGAAAAATTGAGGTTGGCTTTAATGAAGTGACCGAGTGTAAGTGCGGCTGCTGCCGGCGCCGTCCGGTCCCGAGCACTCTGCCGGGTGCCACGCCCCGCCACGCCCCGCCACGCCACGCCACGCCGTGCTGTTTGAACCGCTGCTCCGCGGCACGGCACCTTTTGCTTTGATGATTCTAACGCGCGCAGAGCAGACGGCAGAGCTGGTAGAGGTAGGTGGGGATAAATAATAATAATAAAAAAATATCGTTCTTTTCTTTTCCTCTCTCTCTCTCTCTCTCTCTCTGACACGCGACACGCGTGAATGCTTTATGAATTTATAATGCTTTTATACTGTAGTACTCACCGGCAGCTGTTGTGTCAATCCGTCCACGCGCGGGGTCCGTGTGTCTCTGTGTGTGTGTATGACACAGTAAGAGAGAGAGAGAGAGAGAGAGAGAGAGAGAGAGAGACGGGGGTAGAGAGAGGGAGACCCAGCTGGGACCCAGACCCGATTAAAATTGTAACCGCATTACACGGGCTCAAAAGTACAACGGAGAGAGGGGGGGAGAGTGTTGGAGGTGGCAATTTCACGATGCGCGTTCCTTTGCCAACATTGTGTGAGGTACTAAGCAGGGTCACGCCATCACTCAACGTCCGCCGTGATGTGGCGCATGTGTGTGTGAGTGTGTGTGTGAGAGAGTGTGTGTGTGTTCACCAGCGAGTGCGCTGCCTGCATCGGCGACGAAACGCATCAGCGTCACTCAGCGAGCACGCGCGCGCACGCACACACACACACACACACACGCACACACGCGGAGGCGCCCATACTGCACGGGATCCTTGCGTGTTGGCCGGCCCTCCCCCGGGCTGCGCCGCGCCGGCCGAGTGCGGGGTGCACTGTGTACTACAACACTGCTAGCTTAGTGGTCCGGAAATATCTCCACTGTACACACCCCGCAATTTTCTTTTACTTTTTAGCTACAAAGACGGCGGCGGCGGCGGCGCAGACGGGGCCGTGGAGTGCGGGGCGGGGCGGGGCGCAATGTTGCGGACACTTCGGGGGGCGCAGTGCGGCGGGTGGAGGGAGGAGAGGTACAACGGACTGTCAAGAAGGGGAAAAGCGAAAAATAATACGAAAGAAAAAATGAAAGCGTTATAAATACAACAGCCGCTTGGTCAGCCAAGACGTTACGAGAATTACTCACGAAAAAAAATTGGGTGAACGGTGGGAATCGAACCCACGACCGGAAATTCGGGGATCGGTCCATTAATCCACGTGGCTACGGAGCCCTGGCGAACGAATGAGCGCCCTGAGTACAGTATATAGCCGCATTCTCTCCCGAACTGAATTAAGGGGAAGGGCGAAGTTAGGCAGGAGGAAGTGGACGCAGACAGGAATGGTCGACAATAAAGGGAGAACTGCCCCCTCCCCCGCGTAACCCTCAAAAAAAAATCTGGCAACGCGTGGTCGGTATTGGAACCCGGGACTTGCAAAAGCACTGCGCGCGCGCGTGCCCGCACTTCACAAACAGCACTTAAGGCGAACGGCGCGCAAAACACACGGCGAGTCGTTCTCACGGCGCGGACCCCCCGGCTTAGCGCGGTCAAGAATCCATTCGTTGTGGCCAAGGCCGCGCCGACAGACAGCGCCCCCCCCCCCCCCCTGACGGAGCGTAGTACACCTGTTAACGGTTAACGTGGGGGAGGCCATTCATTACCTCACTCACGGCCCGGCCCTCTGTCTGTCTCTCTCTCTCTCTCTCTCTCTCTCTCTCTCTCTCTCTCTCCGAGTGTCACTGGCAGGCGCACGGACCAACGCCCTCCGTGCAACTCGGAAGCCGCCACGCGCAACGCGCACGTGCCGCAGGACGCGAGAGTAAGAGAGAGAGAGAGAGAGAGAGAGAGAGAGAGAGAGAGAGAGAGAGAGAGAGAGAGAGAGAGAGAGAGGGGGGGTGCACTTCTCCCGCCGTCGCTGCTGCCTTCGGCCCCTGTCAGTGGGCCATACGGCCTGCGATATAAACTCATGAATGTACGCGATGGAGGCAGCAGGCAAGCTGCGGTGGTGGTGGTACCAGGGAGAGGAGGAGGAGGGGGAGGGCGTCCGTCTGTTTACGGAGCGAATGCAGGCCAGGCAGTGGTGCGCCACATCGCCTGCCCCCCTCCCCCCTCCCAATCTACCACCACCACCTCCTTTCAGCTCCCTCTCATCTAATGTGTATTCAAATTCGGCCCCCCCCCCCTCCCCCTTGCACCCCCCGCGGGCCCACATCACCCTGCAGACCCCCAAAGCCCCGCGCCCTTCTTTCGACGTGTTTTTCACTCCTGGCTTGATCTACGAATAGGCAGTGTTCTCTCTCTCTCTCACTCCCTCTCTTTCTCTTGCTCTCTCTGTGGTATGTTCCGGAGGCCCCTGAATTGTGGAAAACCCGTGGAGTTTGAGCCGTGGCGGATGCACACACGTCAGGTGCAGACCTCGACACGCGGCGGCTGCTGCTGCGGCAGTGGATGCAGTGCCCCCCCCCCCCCCCTGCGGGTCCTCTGACAACACGGCACAACAACAAGGCCATCTCCAGCATGTCAAAGGCTGAAGAGCCACGTCATGTTCGGCCGGAGGTGGAGAGGTCGGGGGCGGGGATGTGCGGTGTAGGGTTTAGGACAGCTACATGATAGAAGGTAATAGACAGAGAACGACAGTGTGTGAGAGAGAGAAAGAGACAGGAGGGGTTGTGACGATTGTCCTCTGCTGAATGCCCCCCCCCCCCCACCCCCATCACAGAGCTCGCTCGACCAGAAACGGCCGAACAATGATTTTAAACGCGTATACACGCATTATTGGCGAGTTTGGTGGTCGAAATAAAGAGAGAGCGAGAGAGGGAGAGAGAGAGACAGCGAGAGCGCAGGGGCGTGGCCAGCCAAAGTTCCCCGGCACCGCTGTTGACAATGCGGGGGGAAAACTGGTGGGCCTGCGGAACTACGCGGCGCAGACCGCAGAAACGCTGCTCGGCGGCCGGCCCTTTCCCTGCTGCCGCTGCCGCTGTTCTCCTTAAAGTTGTGCTCTCTTTATTCCCCTGCTGATCGTGTTCCGCGAACCTCCTCCTCCTCCTCCTCTCCCTCGACTTTGCCAGTGTGCAGTGAAGTGCGAGTTTTCACGGTCAGAGGGAAGTGTGTATGTCGTTGTGGTCGTGGCGGTGCGGCGTACTCGGTGGAGGGTATTCGAACCCGCGGCGCTGGCCGGCTCCATGACGTGCCTGCCTGGTGTGCAACGAGACAGGAGAGAGAGAGAGAGAGAGAGAGAGAGAGAGAGAGAGGCACGTGAACGCCGTAAGGGGACGAGCCGGCTAGCTTGTCGCGCCATCGGCCTGTTGAGGGCGGCCGCCTCTTGTATCTCTGACCGGCTGACGGCGGCCGAGAGTGCGCTGCCGCGGTGCAGTGGGAGTGGAGTGGAGGTAAGGCAGGAGGCCATCACCAGAGAGGTTGTGCTAGTGTTCCTGGTCCAGAAAATTTCCTCAAAAATTTTTGGGGAAAAATCCGTCTGATTTTGATTTTTTTTTTGCTTAAATTATTTTTAAAAAAATTTGATTTTTTTTTTAATTTTGATTTTTTTTAATTCTAGGTTTTTCCTAAAAAAAATTTCGAGGCTGCTGTCTCTCTCGCACTCATTGTCACATTGCTGTCGGACTCATAGGTGTAGTTCAGGTAGGAGCCCGCTCCTCCCGGACGCCTGCAGTACGCTGGGTAGGCAGGCCCGCACGCCACGCCCGCTCGGCGGGGCAGTCTGACCTCCGGGGGCGCTATCCGCTGTGACTGACTGGTGCGCGCCGCCGCCGCCGCCGCCGCCGCCGCCGGTCTGCTGTCGATACACTTGTCTGTGGGCCTGTCTGTCCGCTGGCGGGGCCGGCGGGTCTGGCAGGGCTGGCAGACGTGCCTTTGATGCCTGCTCGTGCGTAAGCGCGGCGCCGCGATGACCCCGCGTCCCACCCCGCCGCCGCCGCCGCCGCTGCAAAAGCCAACCAGCACGGCACGGCACGCACGCGGCGCCGAACCGCGACATGGCATTCGGAAAATGGCCGGGACCCCAAAGAGTCGGCCGTCGACAGACAGCCGCCGCTGGCCGCGGCCTCTGGTCGCTCACCCCGGCCGCTGCATTCCGACCGGGCTTTGTCATCCGAGCACTCGGGGGGTGGCGGTGGTGGGAGACGGCTGGCGCCATTGGCGGCCGAGAAAAAAAAATTCGAAAAGGCCGCGCCGAATTGTAGTGAGAACGCGCGTGCTGGCAGAGAGTGTCTCCCGGGCCTCGCAGCGGCGGCCACCCGCGGGGCCGCGGGGCCTCTCACCGTGTGAGCGCTGTGCGTTGTATCAGCGGCAGCGGCCGGAGAAAAGCTGGTCCACCGCTGGCGCCGCCGTGCCATCCGCTTGATGGCCGGGGTGTTTTTCACCCACTCGCCAGGGGGGAGGGGGCCCAGCCCGGGCCAGCCTCTGCATTATTACCGAGCCGTACGCGGGGCCCGGACAAGGCCGCGGCGGGGGAGGGGAGGAGGGGAGGGGCTGCAAACGGCCTGTGGTGCGGCGAGGCGCGCATTCTTCGGCCGCAGGAGGAGATACTGCCGCATTTACGCCGGTAAAGCAGGCAGCTGATTGGCCAGCGCGCGGTCGGAGCAGCGGCTGGGAGAGGAGGGGGAGGCGGGGAGGGCGTACGACGCCGCCCCAAGTGCCCCGTCACCGATTTTACTGCGGCCGTCCTCGCACACAGCGGCCGCGGCGGCGTCGCCTGTCGTGCGGCCCCCGCACCTCCACGACGGCCGGGAAGGGAATGAGTGGCATGATGCCAGTAGCGTTTTAATTTGAGGCACCGCCACCACCGCCACCGCCAAGTCGCCGAGGTTGCCGTCGGTAGTTACTCCGGGGGTCGCGGGTGCCGCGGTGGCGGCCGCGGGGGGCCTGTTGAATGGCGCCAGGGAAGACCCCGAAGGGCCCCAGGGGGGTCACGGCGCGGTGCACCACTTTAACCGCAGACTCTTCGCGCAGACTCCCAGCGCTGTGGTGGTGGTGGTGGCGGTGGTGCTTGCTGCTCTGCAATTAATGACCCCCGCTTGCATCATTTATTCCTATAGCCCTCCGCAAAAAAACAGCGTGTGTTTTTCCTGTGCGAAGTACAGAGTTTTGGCGGATTTAAAATATGAAAAAAAAATGTTCACTGACCAGCAGGCCGTCCAGAGCAGCCATGAAAATCCTCCTCGCTCTCTCTCTCTCCCTCTCCCTCGGCGGTTTTCTTTCTTCTCTCTCTCCCTTCACACGCGTCCCCGCGCCGCCGACGTCGTGTGCCACACTTGTCGCAAAGCGGGGCAAAAGTTGTCGTCGGCAGGAGCCGTGCGCCTGCGCCCCCCTCCCCCTCCCTCCCCTCCTCCTCCTCCTCCTCCTCCTTTTCCTGTCCCGGGCTGCGGGATTGAAACAACGCCCACCCTCCCCCCCTTCCCGTTTTCTCCCCTGCCATCCCTTTCCATCGCGCTGCTGCAACAAAAGAGAGCGCCGGACACCATGTGCTGCCCCCCCCCCCCCCCCATCTCCCCTCTCTCTCTTCCTCCGGTGGTGGCCGCTACGGGCCTCATTCTGCCCATGTCACTCACTCCAACCTCCTGTCTCCCGCATCCTCCCCCCCCCCCCCCCCCCCCCGCCGGTGGCGCCGTGCCGGAGGACCAATCAGAGCCAGCCGGCCGGCCGCGCCCCCGCTCCCGGCCGCACCGCTCCACTCCCACAATAGGGTAGAGGTGCGGGCCTCTCGAATCAAACTAGATTCTATGAAGGCGGTCTGCGGTGCACTTTTGACGAGCCGGAAGGGTCGGTAAAGAAAAACCATACACGCCGTGCTGTAGCAGCAACTGGATTTTCGAGTGGCGCCGGGAGGGGTGGTGGGTGGGAGGAGGAGGGAAGAGGAGAGGAGAAGGGGCGGGACCGGCAGCGCGGCACACGAGGAGGAAGGGCTGGAGAGAGCGAGAGGGAGAGAGAGAGGAAGGGAGGGACGCGGGCGGCGACTAGGGAGGCCTCCTCACCTCTGCCCGACACGCGAGGCGGGTGCGACAGAGCAAGAATGAGACTGCTCGCTGGCAAGAGAGGGAGAGAGAGAGACAGAGACAGAAAACGGGGTGCGCGGCGAGGGGAGGAGAGGGAGACAGCATGGTCTCACACGCATACCTGTCAGCAATAAAGTGAGGTTAGCTTCCTGCTCTGCAATATGCAAATAGATCCGCCCGGGCCTTAGCCTTCCCCGAGGCCTGCAGGGGCGGGAGGAGGAGGGGGAGGAGGAGGGGGAGGGAGGGGGGGGGGGAGCAGGGGGCGCCCGAACATCTCCTCTGGATGAATGTGGCTCACACGGAACCCCGCGGCGGCGGCTCGCTTTAAGCAGACGACGCGAAACAACGGCGTGCGAACATTAGCACGGTCCGTGCCCTTCATCCCGAGGAAACGTTCTATACACTCTCCGAAGGAAATGACAAGAAGCCCAGCAGTGCAACGCGGGACAAAAACAAAACACTGTCAGCAGCGTTGGAGCGCTGCGCTCACCGCAGGGCGGCCTATACGTATCATACACGTACATATTATGACCGCGTCCGACCAAACGACGCGCGGAACCGTTCATAATTTATGCATGAGAATTTACGTGGCGCATAATTAAAAGATTGCGTCGAGCGTTGCAGGTGGTGCGGTGGTGCGCGCGGGCGCGGGTCCGGCACCACCAGCAGCAGCAGCAGCAGCAGGAACAAATCGGGTGGAAGTGCTTAGCGAGGCAGCGATCGCTGGCGTGGCGGACGTCGCAGACGAGGACGGCGATGGAGGACGCGGAGTTAGGTGTTCCGTATGAGCCGCTTCAGCGGGGGGGGGGGGGGGCAGGTAGGCACCGCACGGCATCTGCATCTGAGAGGGCCGCGGCGCAGGCGGGCTCGGCGCGGATGGCGCAAGCCGTGCATTAAGCCGGTCGTCTCTCTCTCTCTCTCTCTCTCTCTCTCTCTCTCTCTCTTTCTCTTTGGCTCTCTCGTTCCCCCTCCCCTCTCTCTCTCTCTCTCTCTCTCTCTCTCTCGCTCTCCCTCGCCGGTTTTTGCCTGCGCCTTGTTTTGTTGTGAGCTCGGTACGCGGTCGTGCATGGTAAGATGCAAAAGCGCCTGCAACCGTCCATTCTCGCGTCATAAGCCGACTATCTCCCCGCCCCCCCCCCCCCCCACACACACACTCACACACGCACGCGCGCACACACACACATGCGCATGCACTGTTCAGTCCATGCCCATGGGCACGCCCTCCTCCTCCTCACCCGGTTAGGTGTTTATACAATTTTGATTTTCATTTCGTCTCTATGGAGAAGGGGGCGACAGACTAACAATAACCGCACAACGGCGCCCCCTTCTCGGTAAGCACACACACACACACACACACACACACACACACACGCGCACACACGCACACACGCACACACGCACACCGCAGTCGCTACTCTGACGGACGGGGCCCGCCGCTGCTGCCAGTCCCGTACGCAGAAGGGTGTCTGCGGTCCACAGGGCCAGCAGCAGAGAGGGAGGGTGGGGGTGTGGGGGGGGGGGGGAGAAACATGGGATCGTCTCCTCAGAGGGGGCGAGGAGCGCAGAGAAGCGAGGGGTGGGAGGAAGGTTCTCTCGTCAGTTCTCTCTCTCTCTCTCTCTCTCTCTCGCTCGCTCTGATATTACTGGTGAGTGTTCCGACTGTTCGCTCTCCCCCTCCTCTCGCTCTCTCTCTCACTCTCTCTCTCTCTCTTTCTCCCTGTGTCTCTGCGTCTCATTCTATCTCCACTGCCTCAGCTCTCAATTCCGACAGAGAGCGGGGCGGCGTGGCGTGGAGTGGTTGTGGTCCCACGCGGTGTGGCGGGGCGGGGCGGGGCCGGCGGGGGGAGTTTGCATGGGGCAGGGACAGGCGTGGCGGTGGCGGCGGCGGCTTCCGCGCACAAGGGGTGCATGGCTGGGCAAGGCTCAGAGGGTCATGGGCCGGGAATGTGTGTGTGTGTGTGTGATGGTTTCCACCTATTCTGAAACGTCCGACGTGTGCGTGCGTGTGTGTGTGTACATCGTAAGGGGAGAGGAAAAAAAGAATGAGGGACATATAGAGCGGAAGAGAGAGAGAGAGAGAGAGAGAGAGAGAAGCCTAGCAGTTTGCCTGGCCGCTGTGCGGGGGGGGGGGGCGCCAGGAGAAGAGGGCTGCCGTGATGGCCCTTTCTCCCCCATCTTGCGGGGAGGCCATACCACGGCAATATGGCAATGCCTTCCCGTACGACCACCATCACCGCGGGTACGATCGTTCGGCTTGTGCGTGTGTGTGTGTGAGTGTGTGTGTCCCGAGCTGCAGCAGCAGGGGGGGCGATGGTCAGCAGCGTGCCCTGCCGTCGCTGCGGGGGGTCCTTTTGTAGGGCAGGCGGCCCGCGGACACACACGGCGGTGGACACACCGGCACTTGTGGACGCCTCACGGCCTCGATGGGGGCGGCGGCGGCGGGGCCCGGCAGCAGGGGGCCGCACAACGGTGTCCGGAAATGGGCGCCGTGCTCGGCGCGGCGCCGCGTCGATTTCTTCGGTGTAGTGAAGCGATAAAAGTGACGCGGCGGCCTGGCGGCCTGGAGGCGAGAGGGGTGAATGACGTCGGGGAACTGATTCCGAACACGGTGAATTCGTCTCGCACTCGTTGGGGTGTTCCAAAAGTGTGTGTGTGAGAGAGGGAGAGAGAGAGAGAGAGAGAGAGAGAGAGAGAGAGAGAGAGAGAGAGAGAGAGAGAGAGAGAGGTCCAAGGAGGCGGTCTTCGGAGTCGCTCTGCAGCGACAGTGCGGGTGAGTTGTCGCTGACGGCGTGCTCCCCGCCAGCCCCCGCCTGGCGCAGTGAGTTAGCCGGGTCCGCATTCAGATTGGCGAGGCTCGGCTGCAGGTGCGCAGTCCGAGTCCAAGGCGGCCGGGCCACCGGAGCCGATGCCGGTCACGTCGGGGCCCTCTGGGGGGCCGCGGGGGCGGGCGCCGCGGGGGCGGGGCTGGAAGTAATCAAAGAGGACACGGCAGACAGCTCCGCTCAGGCCCCCGTCCCGGTAAGGGGCTCGGCGGCGGCCTCCCGGCCACCGCTCCGGCCGCTCCGGGGCTGCCGGCTCCCGGCCAATTTATAGGCCACACGGCGCCCTTGCGAGCCTGCCGCCTGCAGCGCCCCGCCCACCCCGCAAAAGGGCCGAAGGGTCCTTGTTTGGCGCCGCAGCAGGTGGCGCCAGCCTGCCTTGCGGGGGGTCCTGAGGGGCGCGTGAGCAGGGGCCGGTGGGAGCCACCCCCGACTCTTTGTCATGTTAATCACCGGATTTGCTTCCAAACTTGTCGCTTCCGCCCGGTGGCCGAGCCGCCGCCGCCGCGCACGGCTCCGTCTTCCCGGAGGACGTGCTGTGCACCCGGAGGAGAGTGGCACCGAGTGCAGGGCGTCCCCCCGCGAGCGCTGCTAAGTGCAGCACCTAAGTGCCCCGGGGCCGACCCCCCGCGGGCCGGACCCCCCGCGGGCCCCCGGGCCAGGCACCTGGTCCATTCATCTGGAGCTCCGGGTCCGCGGGGCCGCATCGAGAGGCCCGAACAATCCGGACCGTTGTACCGGCATTGTGCTCCGGGGAGTTGTAAAGGCACGGCGGGCCGGCGGGCGCGCGGCCACTGCCTTAAGCCAGCTGCAGAGACCCTGACCGGCCGGAGCCGCCCGGAGCCGGCGGGGCCCGTTGTCCGAGTCCGTCCGGGCGGGGCGGCGGGAGGGCGGCGGGGCGCGCGCCGGGCCCCCTGAAAGGCAGCGCGCTGGCGGGGGTCCGTCCGGGCGGCGCGAGCGGCGGTGCTGAGGCTAGTTAGCACCACCAGCCCCAGAGAGCTCGGCCCCGCCCCGCCCCGCCCCGCCCCGCCCCGCAGGCACACAACACAACATCCCTTTCAGCGGGCCCAACAACGGTTGGGACCCGCCGCCGCCGCCGCCGCCGCGCCCCAATACGGAAACACGGCGAAACGTCACGTCCGCGGGGGGGCCGCGGGGGCCGCGCGCTGCCCCGCCCTTTTCCATGAAGCTCTGGTTATTGTCCGGGCGCAGGGCCCTTGTCCATCAGCACCTCCTCCGGGGAGGAAAGGGGGGGGGGGGGGGGGGGGGGCACGCCGCTGCCGGAGGCCGCCGACGGTCGCTATCTCCGCGATGCGCCCCCCCCCCCCCTCGGCACCCAGTGTACACACAACCGCCCCACGTCACAGTCAATCCCCACGCGCGGCCAGGAATTTCATAAGACATCGGAGAGCGCGTGGCACGCGGCCGGATAGGGGGGCTGGAGGGCCGGAGGGTCGCAGGGAGAAGGGGTATATTAGGGTCGGGTGTTATTGCAAAGCGAGCCGGCCGCCGGGTCGGGTTAGGTCTGGCCGCGGTTACAGAAGTCGCCTGTCGTCCATTTGCGTGTTGCATCTCCCGAGACGCTTATTCCACGGAGATCGCGTTCCTATTTTGTCGGTACCGTACCGTCCACTGCATGTCCGATTCCATTGCCTCTCGCTGTGCACACCGATTGAATCGAAGGTCACCGCTGTTGGAGCGGAGATGAGTGGGGGGGGGGGGGGAGGGGGGTGGTTCCTCCGCGGGCTCCGCGCAGCGCAGCCGCCCGCGCGGCCCGGCGGCCACGGCCCACCTTTATCTATCTTGTTTCGCCACTTGACGCACAAAGAAATACTCGGCGGTGCTTCATCACTGTCTCGAACTAAACTGCGCCGCGGCGCCGCGAGAGGGTTGGCGGGCTGCGGGCTGCGGGCTGCGGGCGGCCAGTGCGGCTCCGGGGACCAGGCGGGGCGGAGCCGCTCGTGCCCGTCCATTACCCCATCAAGTGGGCGGCCGAGGCCGTGCCGGCGGCAGGGGGCGCGGGGGCCGTCCCCGCGGCCACCCCGCACCGCCGCCGCCGAGCCACCCTGCACCAATCCGGCCGGGAAGAGTAATTTTGATTATTGCCGACAGGGGGCGTGCGCGCGCTGCTGCTGCTGCCGGTGCTGCCGCCGCCGTCCTCCTTCCGCCCCCGCTGCCCGCCTGTCCCTGTCTCTGTCGCTCACACACGTCCACCCCCATCAACTCATGCGGACGAGGCGGTCTGCAGGCCGGAGGCAGCAGTCCCCGCCCCGCCCCGCCCCGCCCGCCTTGTCGGGCACGCGGCGCCCGGAGTGGTCTGTCCGAATGCCGCAGGCCTGGCAGGCGAGGCGGGCCGCCGGGAAGGACTGAACAGCAGCGGCAGCGCGTCCCGGGAGGGAAAAAATTGTGATATCGTCGAGACGAATTTTACGTCAATTACGTATTGAACAAAAGGCCTGGCTGCCGGAGTGGTCTGGGCCCCGGCCGGCGCCGCTCTAGTCCCAGGCCTGCCTGGCTCCCGGTAATGACTCCACAATGGAGAGAGAGAGAGAGAGAGAGAGAGAGAGAGAGAGAGAGAGAGAGAGAGAGAGAGAGAGAGAGAGGGGGGGCAATGTTTTTCCTGGCGAGAGGCAGAGAGAAGAGAGGCAAACGATGCAAAGTCTCCTGAGGGGTTAGGCCGCGCCGGGCCGCGACGGGGTATATCTCTCCCGCCCTCAAAGAGCCGCAAACAGAGAAAAGAATACTCTGGCAGTCATCAAAACGCCAACAGCGCGCGGAGAGAGAGAGAGAGAGAGAGAGAGAGAGAGAGAGAGAGAGAGAGAGAGAGAGAGAGACCGAGGAGGAGAAGAAAACGTAAAAATATCCCCGGAGCCGCGCTGCCGCTGGGACCCTAAGTATGATTTAGAGGCAAGCGAGCAGCAACGGTTCATTGACCACCTCGCCTCTTTTCTTTTCGCTGCCTGTCTCTCTCGCTCTTTCCCCTGGCGAAATCGGGGCAGAAAGGCAGCACGAACTTGAAAAAACAAGGAAACACATTTTAAAAAAGGGGGAACTAAAACGGAAAAGAGGAGGCGCGCGCGCCCTTATTAATGTAATCCGACTCGCTCCGGATTTGTGTTGTTTAAGCGGACTGTTTAGCGTCGCCGGGGCGGACGGAAAAAGTACACGACAAGTCACGGCTGTTGCTGCGCTGAATCATAGGCTGCAAGATGGCTGGAGCATGGCTGGAGGATAGCTGGAGGACGGGTGGAGGGTGGCTGGAGAATGGCTGGAGGACGGGTGGAGGATGGCTGCGCGCCGCGCTGTCGGTCTGCCAAGGGATTGCCACTGTAGTGTGCGAGGGGTACCCCACTGCTTCCAGTCAGTGTACGCCTTCCAGTCCAGTCACTCTCCAGTCCAGGTCCAGTCAATTTCCAGTCGGACACGTCGTGCGGCTACAGTACCGGGAGCGCACGGCCGCCCCACACCGAAGCTCGGTAGCCGCGTGGTTAGCGAGTCCGCCCGGCAAGTGGCTGGTCGGTTGTTCAACTCTTTGCCGGTCCGTGCGTTTTTTCTGTCGGCTCAGCTAAGGCGACGGTGCTTAAAGTACCGGGGGCGCGCTGCTACCGCCATCGCCGCTCTGTGGCTGTAGGAGTAGGGTGGCTGACCCGCGGCCGAAAGGTCGTGGGATCAAGTCTGGCAAGTTCTCCAAAATTTTTCTTGTGTCTGCGCTTGGAAGACAGAGGGTAAAATATACTTTCGAACGTGGCGTCGGTATGGCTGTCTGAACGGCCGTGCGCGCTGCGTCACTGAGAGATGTAAGCGTTGGGTTTCAACTTGAAGATTCCCGCAGCACGGTCGGGCTTACCCCCGTTCCCGGGTCCGAGGTTCTCTCGGTCGCCCGGGGTTTCCGGCGGGGGGGCTCTGTGTCTACCAAGGAAACTTGGTTCGGAGACTCGGGTGTATGCTACGGGGGTACCTAGGGTTCGGTACCTTCGTTTTCGCTCCCTGTGAATCTGGCAGACGAGGACACGCCGTCGCGACTAGGGTTCGTCGTGAAGTACAGCAGCTTCGGCTGTGTACGATATAGGAAAGCCTACCTCCCCCCCAATCCGCTCGGGAGTGGCCGCAGTGCCACAGACCAACCAGCCAGTCGAAGGGAGTTGATTCCGGAAATCTGGCTGGCGGAGGGGGCTACATTGACCGTTGCGGAAGCGTGCCCCTGAAAAAGGCCGCTGCGTCGTGCCGGTGTCTTTGCGGCGGTCAATACCTGGTACACCGGTTCCCATTCGAACACCGAAGTTAAGCAGGAGGGTTCCAGGCGGAGGCCTGGGACGAGGTAGTGCCCACCCATTTTTGCAATTTTTTTTCATAAGCATCCACATGTTTCTAAGCGAAACAAAAATATTTTCGTTTTGAGTTTTGGTCACGGTAGGAATGACTTTTTAACCTACTTTGGGGTGGGTAGCAGCTCAGAACACAGAAACCATAAATGATCGCAAAATTTTCATTCCAGTCAATGGAAAAGTCCAGTCCAGTCACCAGTCAGTGTACACCCGTGATGAGGCCCCCCTCGGTAGTGTGGCCCTGCTGCTGCTGCTCCCGGCCGCCAAGCACTGATTCCCAAACTAACAAAAGTCCCCCATAATTACTCGGAAGCCCCGGACCAGCCCGGACGCTGGCGGCATAGACAAGCCAGTCCGATTACCGCTGCTGTTGGGCCCTCTACTCTCTCTCTCTCTCTCTCTCTCTCTCTCTCTCTCTCTCTCTCTCTTCATGTCTGCGTGCGGCCAAGTTTGTGCTAGCCAACTCCAGACCGCCCACACACCTGCACCATCAAAGGGGCGCTAGCGGCCCCAAGGCAAGGGCGTGGCGTGGCGTGGCGTGGCGTGGCGTGGCGTGGCCGCCGACATCTGCACATGGAGAGGATCGTCCATAAATTAGACACAAGACGCAGCCCGTAGGCGCTCTGCCTGAGACCCTGGGCGGCGGCGGCGGCGGCGGCGGCGGCGGCGGCGGCGGCGGCGGCGGCGGCGGCGGCGGCGGCGGCGGCGGCGGCGGCGGCGGCGGCGGCTGCACTACAGACAGGTCTGGGCACCCCGAGGTACCGGCGGCGGCGGCGGCGGGGCGTGCCGCTGACGGATGGATGGCCGCGGCTCCTTAAGGCCGCAGGGTAGCTTCTCCTGCGTAATGCATGGACGGACCCCCTGCGGAGCGCGGAGTAGACCTCCCCACCCCCCGCGAAGGACTGGCCGGCCGCACACCCCGCTGCGGTGCGGTCAGAGTTTGGCCGCAGCCAGTGGGACGTGGAAATTCCTGGGGCAGTGTGCGGTGCGGCGGCCGCCAGGCCACTAGGCCGCTGGGCCGGCGCTCACTCCCACTGCCTCTGCGGGGGGCTCTGCGCCGCTGCCGTGCACGGCGCCCGCTCGCACGCATGGCCGCGTCCTGCGGGAGGCCAAGCAAGGCCAGCGGCCACTACGCCAGCGTCGGCCACTACGCCGTCGGCCACTAGGCCAGCATCCACTAGGCCAGCGTCCACTAGGCCAGCGGCCGGGGGCCAGGGGACGGTGACGCCGCGACCGGGAGGTGGAGGTGGAGGGGGCGAACGCCGTCCCCTTCGGAACAGGCGAGAGACGGAGGGGCGAGGCGCGACGCGCTTCCTTAGAAACACACGCCTGTTAATTTGGTCCGCGCCGGCCGCAGAGGTTAATTCCGACACAATTACCGCGCGCGTCGGCCCTTTGTTTAGCCTTCCCCTCCTACCTCCCCTCCCGCGGCCGCCGCCGCTTTTTTCCCCTCTCTCGGCCAGGACTTTTCCCATGGTCACTTGAACGGCGGGCGGCGGCCGGGTCCCGGCCCGGGTCGGGCCGCGCTGTGCTGGGCTGGGACCGCTGGGTGGGCCGGAGCAGGGGTCGTTTAAGAGACGGCGCCGCTGTAGAGTGGCGGCGGTGGTGGTGGTGGTGGTGGGAGGAGGAGGAGGAGGAGGAGGAGGAGGAAAAACATTGCACGCTTTGCAGAAGGGAGCAGACGGGGAGGAGGCTGGCGGCGGTAGACTTATATAGGAGGCGAGGAGGAGTTTCGGGCAGGAGAGCGAGAGCGAGAGAGAGAGAGAGAGATAGGGAGAGAGAGAGAGAGAGAGAGAGAGAGAGAGAGAGAGAGAGAGAGAGAGAGGCCCGGCCAGACCCCGGCTCTCCGGCCGAGCAGAGTGAGAAGCAACAGACGAACCTAATACCGCAGTGAGAGCACTTGATACGGGGGGCGGCTGGCCAGGCGTGCCCGGCCCCCGGCCGCCCCCGGCCGCCCGGCTCCGCTCTTGTGACGATGAGTCCGTCGCCCACGCCGCGCACCCCCCGCAGCCCGGCGGGGCCCGGCCGGCACCTGGCTCCACAGGTGGGGCGGGAGCCGCGCGGCCGAGGCCGTGCCGCGCCCCGCCGTGCCCCGCCGCGCCCCGCCGCCGAGGCCCGGGCCAGCACGTCCCTTTTCGATACACTGATGGCGCCGCCGGCGGGCAGCAAGGCTCAGAGCAGACAGACAGACGCGCGTGTCTCCACAATTACTCAGAGTGCCTCCGCCTCCCCCCTCCGCGCCTCCCCTTTCCGCTCCTCTCCCTCCTCCTCCTCTCCTCCGTTCTCTCTCTCTCTCTTTTCCTCTCCTCTGGCTGCCATGCCGTCGCTGTGTGCCGGGCTCGGAGCGACAGCAGCCGGGACGGGCCGCCGCCGCTACCTGTCTGTGTGTGTGTGCGTGGCTGCTAGCGAACGTCGATATATCGATATTCAAATTAAACCGATCACTGGATCCGCCCGCTGGGCCGTATCGGCCGGGCAAGACGTTGTGTTATATCGCCCCGCCCGCCCCGCGGCAGGCCGAGGCCGCGCAGCCCGCCCCCTCCCCGTCTGATATGAGAAAGTTTGCTATCGGAGGAGCTTTTAGTACGACGCTCCGCGGGGGAGCGCGGTGCTGCCGGGCCGCCAGCCAGCGGCGGAGTGCGCGCCTCTGAGCGCCCGGCAGGTAGGCAGCGCCCGAGGCCGCGACGCACGCGTGTCGGGCGGGCCGGCCTACCCGGCGCTCGGCAGGCGCTCGGCGGGCGCTGTGTGTGTGTGTGCCGGCGCTGCCACTCGAAAGCGTTGCCCGCGGGGGCCGCGGGACCCAATCTGCGTGCACTGGGGGGGGGGGGGATATTTTTCGGGCGATGGCGCGGGGACGCGATGCCAAAACAAACACACATCAATCACAGTCGCGATATAAACTTGGCGGCGCGCGCGGACTTGACGCAATCGGAAGGCCGCGCCTGCTGCCGAGGTGGCAATGAGAGCGAGTGAGACGGGGAGAGTCGGTGCGATACGCGAGGGAGAGAGAGAGAGAGAGAGAGAGAGAGAGAGAGAGAGCACTTTGTTATTATTCCATTGCAAAGAAGAATCATCTCTCCCACTCTTGCCGCCGGCGCGTGAGTGGAAAGGGGCGTTGGAGGGGGGGGGGGGGTTATTTTCGGCCTCCACTGCCGCCGCCGCCGCCGCCGCCTGCCCTGCGAGGCCCTGAGCGTCCACCACCACCACCACCACCACCACCACCACCACCACCACCGCAGCGCAGCCCCGCCGCTGCCTCTGACGGCTCAGACAGGCGAGAGGCGGTTCGGACGACAAACCATTTCTATCGGCTTCATTTCATCATCGGGGGGGGGGGGGCGCGACCGCGCGACCGCTACCGCCGCTACCACCGCTACCACCGCCTTCCTGGCCACGCCGTGCACCGCCGCCGTCACCACCTGTGGGCTACCACACCCGGGGGCGACCACCACCACCACCACCACCACCACCACCGCCGTGACAGAAAAGAAACGCGTTTCTCTTTCGCCGACGGCGCAACGAACGTGAACGTGTTCGTGTGTGTGTGTGTGTGTGATTGTGTGGACGACAGAGAGAGAGAGAGAGATAGGGGGAGCGGAGGGGGGCGGCGGTAACGAATTTGTTGGCGAATCATTCGCAAACTCCCCGTACAGTCGGAGGCGAACAATCGTGGGGCGTCGGTGTCATTTGGCAGACGATTACGCCCTGTGTTTGCGTCTGTCTGCGTTGGGTGGCAGGAGCGGGGACTCGGGCCCACAATAAACCAAAGAG
This sequence comes from Megalurothrips usitatus, assembly GCA_026979955.1. Lineage (NCBI taxonomy): Eukaryota > Metazoa > Arthropoda > Insecta > Thysanoptera > Thripidae > Megalurothrips > Megalurothrips usitatus. The sequence goes on along the minus strand of CM049597.1, from coordinate 12,482,371 downwards.
AAGGTTGAAAAAAAGAGGAGAGAGAGCCGAGCGCTGCGTTTGGTGTTGTTGTTGCAGTTTTTTTCCTTTCCTCTTTTTTTCCTTCTCCGTCTCTTTGTTCACGAGAGTGCATGACGGTAAATATCGGGGAAAGCGTGGCGCGCGTCCGCCGCGCTGCTGTGGGGCCCCGCGGGGGGTCCGCGGCCGGGCGCAGCACCGCACCGGAGGGGGGCCCGGCCCTCCCCGGCCCGTCAGCACTTTTTTTTTGGGGGGGGAGGCCGTCGTACAAGACGACGACTCGAGACGTCAGACGGGAACCGTGGTCGTAATACAAGTGCAGGGCACCGCAAGGCTCCAGCCCGGGGCCGCACCAGCCGCTCCAGCCCCTCCAGCCGCTCCAGCAGCGCGGTGGTGACGTCACCGAGGTAGTCACCGACGACGTCAGCCCCCTGCCGTCGCACCCCCCGCGCCTGCGTCCGGCTGGGTCCGGGTTTCCTCCAGGCCAGAGCCGACACCGTGCTACGCCCCGCCGCCACGCCCCGCCACGCCCCGCCACGCCCCGCCACGCCCCTGCTGCTCAGAGGCTCCCCTTGTTTACGCTGGACAAACAAACACCTTTTCGGCTTGTAGGCCGGCGGGCCGCGGCGGCCCTGGCGCGCCCTGCCGCCGCTGCTGGCGGGGACCTGGGGGACCCCTGGGGAGGGCCGGTGCAGCCGGGCGGCTCATAGACGACCCGGGCTCTGCCTCTCCGGCCTGCGACGACGGCGACGACGCCGGCTGTTGTATTTTTCATCGAGCAACTTGTCCGCGCTCCTCCCCCCTGTGCCGCCGCGCCCGACCGAGTGAGTTAGAACCCCGGATTACAACGGGCCCGGCAATAGTTTCCAACGGGGGTCCCTGCTGGGGGTCGGGGGGACGGGGAGGGGGGGGGGGTGGAGCCGACGCCGAGGTTCGCCTCCGCGGGGAGCTCTTACCGCCTACTTAGCGGCGCACGGCCGCGGCGGGGCGAGGCACCGCGCTGCGCCGCCACACCGCACCGCTCCGCCGTGCGACGCCCGCCAGACGTCGGCGTCCCCCCCGCCGCAGGAGCCCCCACGATTTTATGGGGTATTCACGAGGGTCCCCGGCGGCGGAGTGTGCGGCGCTGGGCGGGGCCCTGCGGGGCCCTCTGCGAGGCCCGCCGGGGACGCCGTCGGAGGACGAATATATGGATCGATGCGTCGGCAGCGGCGCCCGGAATTGCCTCGTCGTGTGCCGCCGGGATGCAGTGGCGCGCTCTCCCGGCACGGCCCGGCACTGCCCGGCACTGCCCGCCGTGCGCACTGCGCAAGGAGATGGATCAGCGACGCTCCAAAAAAACGGAATTATTTCGGGATCAAGAACAAGGAGAGGCGGGCAGCGGAAGCGCGGCCCGCGTTGGGTGCGGCGACAAGAACCGGGGGCGGCCACCTGCAGACACGCAGCACCCGGCCCGGCATCCTCCGGAGACCTTTTTTTGTGTTGTCTTCCTCGTTTTTATCTCCCGTTATCTCTGACGGGAAGTGGAGAAGAACAGCGACGAGCGAGGGTGGTGCAGAAGGGGGGCCTTGCGGCTGCGGGGCGATCGGGGCGGAGGGCCCCGAGGAGTGGAGTGGAAGGGGCTTGGGCTCGCGTTTACTCGTCCTTTTTGTCGTTCTGGTTAGGGTTTGCAGTCTCAAAATTTTTAAAGATGTTTGCCGGAAAGTCTCGAACTTGTCAGAAAAATAGACCCGAAATTTGCGGAAAATTTTTTATGAAATTTTCTTAAATACTATGGATTTTTTCCGAAAACTTTCGGAAAAATTTGCGAAAAAATTTTAGGAAAATTTTTTGGCAGTAGAACTCCCAATTATTGTTTTTGTTTTCGATCCGCACGGGCGTCGTGCAGGTGCGCGGCCGACGGCCTGCCCTCCTCTTACGCGTGCTCGACGACCCCCCGCAGCGCCTCCTCCGCCGGCCGCCTCCGCCCCTCGGGACTCGGCAGCCGCGCCGTGTTGGTTTTTAATCAAAATTGCCAGAGCAGAGCGATGCTGTGGCGCGGCTAGCACGGCTGCGGCGCGGCGGCGCGGCGGCGGCGCGGCTGTGCCACCCTACGACGGCACGACGCCGACGACCGAGGCGGCGGCGCGGGAGGCGGAGACGCCCGGAGGGGCACCTCGGTCCGATCTGAAGCCGCGCCGAGCCGCGCCGAGCCACGAATTCTCGCGCTTTCGCAGAAGAGTTACTCTGGAAAATGAAACGAAATGGACCGACGGGGCGGAGAGCGCTGCGCCACGCCGCGCCACGCCCCGCCACGCCCCGCCACGCCCCCCCACGCCCCGCCACGCCCCGCCACGCCCCGCCACGCCGCGCCACGCCCCGCAAAAGAGGCATCGGCAAGAGGAGGCGGGCGCGCGGTGGAAGTGGATGTGCGGCGACACTGCTAAAAAAAAATAAAGCCGTATTTTCTGTCTGGTAGTCCCAACCTGGTGGGGGGAAAACGCTCCGATTTCAAAAATAAATAAGAATGAAATGCCTTGTGAGGCCCTACAGACAGCGGGACAACGCAGTGTTTATTTATTTTTCGTGGAATGAGGAAGAGGAGGTTGAATGCCTGTAGACCTACTTCTTTGGAGTCCAACCTCTTCCCGTTGGCCGAGAGAGGGGAGCGGCGGGGCGGGAGAAAAATTTCGGGGTGCGCGCGGCGGTTTGTGCCGAAGCGAAATGGATTGAACGGAGCGAGCCCCCGGCCCAGACCGCGGTGGCGGGGCAGGGCCGCCCTCTCTCTCACTCTCCCTCCCTCGCCCTCACTGCCTGCTTCCATCTCTGTCCCTACTCTGTCTCCCCCCATTTCTCCCTCATTTGTCTCTCAAGAGGGCCCTCCGGGGAGAAGGAAGGGAATTCGATCCGACACCTTGGCGGTGCCGCGGCGCGCTTCAGGTTCGGCAGCGGGGGGCGGCGGGGGCCCTCCCGCCTGACCGGGAGTGGAGAGGTGAGGCGGGCCTGCTTACGTCCGAGTGGAGGGCGCCGGGCGGGTAGGCCGCCGCGACTGCACCGCGCACGCGTGTCGTGCGGGCCGGCCTACCCCGCCGGCCGCAGGCGCTCTTACACTCCTTCAATCAGACCCAAACGTTCAATACCGAGTAAAATATTACATTTAAAAAAAACACTAAGCCTGTGCCACAGTGGAACCGCAACAAAAAAAATTCCGCTGTGACAGCGCTGTTTCCCACATCGAGTTGCGTCGATCTGGAGAGAGGATACGAATGACTGTGCCTTTTCCAGCAGTGCGGCGGCAGCGGGGACGCGGCCGGGCCGCAGGCGGCGTCTGCAGCAGTGTCGGCCCTGATATCCGAGGTATCCCCTTACAAGATACTGGGAGATTTGCGCGGATCCTGCGAGAGGGAAAGAGGTGCGTTGCGGGCGGTGCGGGCACCCCTGCGGCACCCTCTCCGGCGGTGGCAGCGCGCCGCCGTCTCAACCACGTCTTTCTATTTTTCCTCTCGCCGCCTTTCTCTGTTTGCCCCCGCGTCCTTCCAGATGGATGCCAAAACCTTCACTTTCGGCCGCGCGCGTGTGCGTTGATGCGACCAAAAGACACACTGCGGATCGCATTCTCGTGCGGCGGGCGCACGCAAGGCCGTGGCAGGGCTCTGCTCAATCAGACCGGCGGCGTTAATATGCGACACGCGCCACGCAACGTTTGGCACGCGCCGCCACGTTTGTCTGGGAAAAACGTTGGCTCAGCTGCAAAGTGCGCTCGCAGAGGGAGGGGAGGGGGGGGGGGCTCGTCCCGTGTTATTGTAATGCAATTAGGACACCGCAGAAGGGGGGGGGGGAGACAGCTGGGGAGTAAAATCGAGGAGGAGCAGCAGGGCGGCGGTGGCACGGGGCACGCGCCGCCCACGCGCCGCCCACGCCGACAGATGCGCCACTTATCGGTTCCGGCGGGGCCGAAAGTAACTTTACGAGGCACGCCTTACTCGCTGCAGCGGCGGCGGCGGCGGCGGCGGCGAGGCGGACTCCCAGCGGGGGCTGCAGATGCTCCAGTGGCTCCAGCAGCTCCAGCGGCCAAGGCCGCGTGCTGGAAACTCCAGCGGCGGCGGCGGAGGGGGCGCCGTGAGGAGCTTGTGAGACGCACAAGGTCATAGGTCATGACAATTTTTTTTTTGAAAGTACAAATACGGAAGACATTCCCTCCCCCTCTTACCGCACTGGTCTCCCCCACTGGAGGCTCCAGCAGCCTGGACCATCGCCTGGAGTCTGCGCAGCCGCGTCGCGCTAACTACCGGGCATTCAAGCGGCAGACCGGGCTGACCGGCGGCCGGGTCCCGGGGTCCGAGGTGCGGGCACAATCGCCTCTCATCAGGCGGCCGAGCGGCGCCGCACAACTTGCCTTTATTTCACACGCGAATAGGCCACTAAGGTGGCGCGGCCGGACCCAACTTTATCTCGCGGGATGCTCTCCGCCGTCCTTACCCGCGAAAGGAAGAAGTGCGTAACGGGCGTGGTGGCGGCGGGGTCGGCTCCGCGGGGGGTCCGCGGGGGGTCCGCGGGGGGCGCTGCTCGCGTGGCAGCCCTCTGTAAGCGCGGGGCCCAACTTCCCGCTAGTTATTAATTAGCTTCGAACGGTGCCTTCGGCGAAACTTTGAAACGGTCCCTCGTTAGACAAGTGACTCCCCCTCTCCCTCTCCCTCTCTCTCTCTCTCGCTCCCTCCTCTTTTCTTCTCCTCTCCCCCTCCCTCCGTGCCGAGCGCGCGAAAATTGAATGTGTAACGAAGCAGAGCGAGGCGTCAGCAACAGAGTGGTGGGGGGCGGCGGCAGTGGCGGAGGCAGCGCTTTACTTACGGCACAGTTACCAAGTTTATACATATATCATAACGTAACGTGAAGGGCAGCCAGGAGAGGGGACGGGAAGGGGGGGGGGGGCTGATGTGATATCTCGGGAACCGACCGAAACGGCTCGGCAACGTCCACACGAACGACTAGGAAGGCGGCCGCAAGAGTCATCCGGGAGGTGGTGGGGGGGGGGTCTGTCTCTCAAGAGCGAGAGCGAGCCCTCCGCTGCAGCAGGCGGGGGGCGGGGGGGGGGGGCGGGGGGCGGGGGGGGGGGGGGGGGGGGGGGGGGGGGGGGGGGGGGGCGGGGGGGCGGGGCCGCGTGTCTCCGCGCCAACTCAGGTGTGAGAGCAGCACGGGGGCCCCGCTCCTCGCCGCCGGACCCCGGGCGACGGCGCTGCCCGCCGGGGAGCCACTCCACTCGCGTGCACTCCTCCTCCTCCTCCTCCTCCTCCTCCTCCTCCTCCTCCTCCTCCTCCTCCTCCTCCTCCTCCTCCTCCTCCTCCTCCTCCTCCTCCTCCTCCTCATCTCCTCCTCCTCCACCTCCTCCTCCTCCTCGTCTTTGTCGTCGTGGGCTCGCGTTGTCGTCGGCGCGATAACTTCCCGTATCGACACACGACGGCCGTCGTGTCGTGCCGTGTCGCGCCGTGCGGGCCGCGTGTCAGCGGCTGGCATGCCATATGCACAACTTTGGTGCCGACGTCGGCGACGTCGCAAAGCACAGTTCGATGGGGACCACTTCTTGGAGGCGACGGCGGCGGCAGCGGGAGCCGACAGGCGGGGACGAGGACGACGGCGGAGGCGGAGGCGGCTAGGAGGCCCTGGCCGTCCTGACGGAGGAGGGGGGCGGTCCTCGAGGGGCGTCTAACCGGGGCACGACGCGGCGCGTTAGAGAGACCGCCGCGGTAGAGAGACTCGGTCGTGGTCTCTCTTCTGGGGCCGGGAGGTGCGGCACGGCCCCCACGGGACTCACTGTGCAGAAGAGGGGGCACCGCGACGGGCACACCGCGCTACCCACCGCGCCGCCGCGTCTATCCACCCATCTATCTATCTATCCGCGTGACACGCCGCCGTCCGTCTATCCGCGACAAAATAGTTGGTCACGGCGGCCGCACGTTCTCCCGCGGATAGTGTTGCACGCCGAGCTGCGGCTGAGGAGTCGTGGCCGCGGTGACCTCGGCGATGCGTGCGTCACACACACACACACACACGCTCACACACACGCTCACACACACACACGCTCACACGCACGCGCGCCTTCCGCTAAGCCCCCCCGGAGGCTTCGCCGCTCCGTACTGCAGCCATCACTGCTCGCGCATCGGCGGCACGGCTCCTCTGGCGCGGGGGGCGGGGCTCCTGTGAGAGAGGGCAGGCAGCCGGGCAACGGCGCGGCGATCCCAACAAGAGGACCGTGGAAAAGGCCTGCGGGCAGAAAAATGTTTCCGGTCGTAACCCGCGTGAAATCGGTTCATTCGGGCCGGTTTTATAGCGCTGCTGCTGCCCCCCCCCTCCACTCCCCCCCCTCCCGCCTCCATCACCACCTTCACTCGCGCACCGCGTCGCCGCTGTCCATGCCGGAGGCCTGCTTGGTGACGGCGCCAGCCCCGCCCTGATCCAGATCGTAACCATGGTCAGGAAATGTGTTTGCGCCAGTGTCCCGCCGGCCCCGTGCCCCGCCGGCCCCGCTGCCGCAAGCTAATATTTAGAAAGAGTGCGGTCTATGGGGTGGAGAGGGGTGGGGAGCTGCGTAGGCCGCGGGGGGCCGCGGGGGGCCCCGGCCGGGGTCGCGGCCACCGTGGCCCTTTATGAAGGCGACAGAAGCTGCTGGGGGAGGGGGCGTAGATCCGCGTTCGAGGCAAAAATAAGAACATCGACAAACAAAAAAAAAGGCCTCTGCTGCCTTCAAGACGCTGCTGGGATTTTTTTTCGTCCCTTTTTTGGGGGGACCGAGAAAAAGGGGAAAGAGGAGAAAGTGATTTTCTTGATACGCCGCACCACCACCACCACCACCACGGCCGCCGCCGCCGCTCCGACTCCACCCCGGCGTTGGCCGAGGCCGTGGGCCTTTGGCTGGCGGAGGCCGGCGCGCGAGAGAGGCAGAGGCCGGGCGGGCCGAGGCCGGCGGCTCGGCGCTCGGCCCGCCTGCCGGGCCCGAGCTAACATCCTTATTTTCTCAAGGGGACTTGGGGATAGATAGCGAAAGGGAGGCGAGGCGCGGGCGGCGATCCCCGGCGGGAAGAGAAGGTGGGAGGGGAGGGGAGCGGGCCGCCGCCGCCGCCGCACCGAAGGACATCCATCCGGACGCCGACGGGCCCCCTCCTCCTCCTCCCCCTCCGAGCTCCTGGCCAGAAATATTTACTCCGGCCTCGCTGGGGAGGATGAAGTACTAGAGGGCGTTATCTCGGCGACAGACGCTGCGCCGTGCTGCCGCGGCCCCAATGACACCGCCGCAACAGTCTGCGGGCTGTCTCTGTCTCTGTCTCTCTCGTGGCACACCGACGACGGCGGCTACAAAAGAGGCACGCAGGAGTGCATCGCCAGGCCGCCGGGCTGGTCGTCGTACGGGGGGGGGGGGGGGAGGACCTCGACGGTTTGTCGCCGTCCCTCCCGCCGCCGCGCTCCTCCGCCCGGACCGCAGCACACGGCCACGTGTGTCTGCTCTCTCTCTCTCTCTCTCTCTCTCTCTCTTTGCCACCACCTCTCGGGAGCGTTTGCACTAAAATTTAACGCCACCGCGGTACTTTGGGATTACTATCCCGTCCACACAGCGCGCAGTGCGGCGGCGCGGCGGGGTGGCCGGGTGTTAGTGGTACTTACTGCCGGCGCTGGTCGCCCACATGGTCCCGCCCGCCCGCTCTACCACGTGCGCGGCGGCGGCGGTGGTGGCCGTGGTGGTCGTACCACGTACGGCGGCATGGTTGTCCCCCCCCCCCCCACCAGCAGCAGCAGCAGCAGCAGCTCACGTGACAGGCTGACTGGGAGACGCGTGCAACGGGAGGATGCGTCGCCACCAGCGGCACAGGCAGCCGCCGCCAACCGCAGGACACCCGCAGGACACCCCACAGGACACCCACAGGACACCCACAGGACACCCACAGGACACCCACGGGACACCCACGGGACACCCACAGGACACCCACAGGACACCCACAGGACACCCACAGGACACCCACAGGACACCCACAGGACACCCACAGGAGGGGGCAGGACGGCCCGCCAAACTAAGCTGACTGCGGCCGTTGGTGCGGTGTCCGTTCGCACAAGAATGCCCATGCCGCAGCAGAGGCGATGGAGGCGAGCGTCGTCCCAGTGACCTACTGCTTACAAACTACTGCAACTACCGCCCCGCCGCACCAGCCGCAGCAACAGCCGGGCCGGACGCGGCGGTCCAGCGAGAGAGAGAGAGAGAGAGAAGGGGGAGGGGGCTCGCTGCCTAGCTCGAGGGAATCCTACCCTGGTCGGTGCCCCCGCAAGCCAAGCAGGAATCAACTTCCCGCGCTGCGCGAGAATCCGAAATAAATCCAAACAAATGAGTGAACAAAGTGAGGCGGGTCCCGCACGTCACTGGCTCGTCTGCGGAGCGCCTGCGGGAGTGCGGGTAGGCCGCCCGCGCGACACGGGTGCACCGCGCCGGCCGTGGCGGCCTACCCGTCAGGCGCTTCCCGCACAGCCGGGCACGCGGCCCCCGGGGGGGCGTCAGCCGAGTGTGCAGTGCAGGACCCCTCTCACCGCCGCCACCCCATCGGCCTCGCACATGTTTAGAAAACGTTCAAGCAAAGTACCGTGATTTGGCGGGGAACGGGAGGGGAGGAGGAGGAGGGGAGGGGCTGCCTTCTGTCTTCCCCCCCTCTCTCTCTCTCTCTCTCTCTCTCTCTCTCTCTCTTTCTCTCTCTCTCTCTCTCTCTCTCACTGAAAGCCTCTGGCGGAGCCGCGGGTGGGACCGGCGGCGCGACTGAAAGCGCATTCAGTGAACCGTCGCCGTCATCCCAGAGCGTTTTCCCAGACGCGATGCGCTTCGTGAAAAGTGTTCATGAATTCAACAGCGTTACACGGTAGAGGAGAGCGGGGGGCGGGGCGGGTCGCCACCGCCGCCTGCAGACACCCCCCCCCCCCCTCCCCTTTTCCCCTCTCTAATTAAAGTAGCTGAAATCATGAAAATTCAATGGCGCCTTTTGGGTCTGGCAGTCGGTGCTGCTCCTGGTCCGAGTCATCAGGAGGCAAAGAGGCCAAAAGTGACGACTCTTGCCGCTTTCTTATTATTATTGCACCCGGCTCCTCTCTCCTCCTCGTCTTGGCGCTGCTTATTCCCATGCGGGGGCGGACCTGGACCTCACCCAGGCAGGCAGGCAGGCAGGCAGGCAGGCAGGCAGGCGCGGGTTAGGCCGCCCCCCCAACGGCTCTCCGCGTCATTCAAAGTACATTAAGGACCGCACACATACACACGTGCGGGCGCTTGGTTGAAAAGGGGTCCAGAGGGATGGAAGGGGGCGGGGGGAGGGGGGCGGAACCAGACGTGGAGCAAGGGGGCGTAAAAGTGTAAGAGTTGTTGTTTTTGCGAAGCCAACCGACACAGAGGGAGAGAGAGAGGGAAGAGAGAGAGAGAGAGAGAGAGAGAGAGAGAGAGAGAGAGAGAGAGCCTCAAGGGGGCCTGGTGCTGCTGCATCTGGGGCCGCCGGGGGGCCGCGGCGAGTCGGCGAAGCGAAGGCGAAAATAAAATGCGTCCGGAAAACAAACAGAGCCGGCCGGGGGGGGGGGGGCCGCAAGGTGCTGAGGCGTTCCGATGGCGGACATTATGAGAGAGCGAGAGAGACAGAGAGAGATGAAAGGAAACGAACCCCGGGCGCTGCGAAATTCCCCGCAGTTTGTAACAACAACAACAACAGTATCTGGACGGACCTCGGCACGACGACGCCCGAGGCCGCGCGCCACCGTGTTTGTCTCCTCTCATATCGTGGACAGGATTCACGGATCTTTCCCAGGTGTTTCTTTCTCTTTTATCTCTTTTTATTCTTCCTGCTCCTCTCTCTCTCTCTCTCTCTCTCGCACCTTCTCACATAGAGGCGGGTTTTGTTGAATACCCGCCCGGGCGAGTGCCCAAGAGCGGGTGCGAGTGAGACGGCGCGAGAAGTGGGGTTATGCGGACGCGACAGACAGCGGTGCAGCACGAGAAATAGAGAGAGAGAGGGAGAGAGAGAGACAGAGAGAGAGAGCTGCTCCGAGGGGTTAATAAATGAAAAGGGCCACCGCCGACGGCCTCTCGCGCAGCCCGGCGCGGCCTCCCTGCACACGGCGTGTGTCCAACACCCCATTAACATAGCTTCCCTCACTCCCGCACGCTCTGTGTGCCGGGACGCCCCTCATCCCCGGGGCTGTGACCTCGCAGGCGACAAACATGACCAAAACGGGGCGGGCTGGACAAGGATAAGAATGAGGCGGCAGAACACACACACACACACAAGAGGGAAATCTACCTCTGAAAATTACACAACACGAACATCATCTTTTTTTTGTGTACTATTTGGAAAAATTTTGGAAAATTTATTGGAGAAATGTGTTTGAAAAAAAATTGGTAAAAATTTTGAAGAATTTATTTGAAAAGTTTTGAAAGAAATACCTACTGTAACACTTTTGACAATTTGTAAACTGCTCTCTCCAAATTGAGAAAATTCCATTGGGAATATCTTTTTAAAAAAATTGTTGTAGTGAACATGGCGAAATTAGTTCCTTGTGGTAGTCCTGCGAGCCCCACCACGCCCACCCCTTGGAGGGGGGAGGAAGAGCTCGGGGAGCAAGTCGCTGGATATTCCGTGTCTCCCGCGCGGTGGAGGGACTGAGGAGCATTTGGCGTCTATGAGGAGATTCAGGAAGCGGGGAGCGTTGTGGGGGGGGGGGGGGATTCGAAGAAGGAGGCGAATTCGAATGGGGGGGGGGGGGGAAGGGGGCGAGGAAGGGAGTGTCGTCGTACTTTCGTCATTCGCACCCATAAAGCAAGTTACTCCGTGGGGACGGCACAGAATGGGGCTCTAATGAGAAGTTAGTGAGGGTGGTGGGGGGGAGGGGGGGGCGCGGGCCGGGAGCTGGGAGCTGCGGAGCTGCGGAGCTGCCCGGGGTACGAGTGGATGCTGTAGGGTGTTTCCCTGTATTATCGCCCGCGTGGTGGAGTGTCAGCTAGAGCAGGAGGGGGGAGGGGGGGTCAACAGGGAATCTCCCCTACCCCCTCTCCCTCCTCTCTCTCTCTCTCTCCTCTGACACCCCTCTCCTCCTCTTACAGGGCCTCTCCCTCCACCCTCCACCTAATTTGTTAGGCCATATGCGTGAATCTTGTTTAAGGGAGACAGCCTCAAAACAAACTATGCCATCATGACACGCACACACGCACACACACACACACACACACACACGGCACGCACAAGCACATCAAAGAAGCTGCTGCTCCGGCGCATTACCTGCGCACACATTTCACTTTTTCTATATTCACGTCCCGTCGTCACGTGAGTTTTTGTTGGTGATAAGAGGAGGAGGAGGCGGGAGGGTCGGCCGCGCACACACTGCGATACGCGAAACTTACCGGCGGCGGATCGCCAATTAATTAGCATGTGAATCGGGTGCGGGCCGGCGCCAGCCTTGTGAATTATTGCTGCCCCCCCCCCCCCCCCCCGCCCGCACGCCCCCTCTGTCGATTTACACTGTCAGAAATTCATTTTTAAAAAATGTCTGGGTTTTTTATTTTAAAATGTTCCACTCTAATAATTTTTTTAAACCTGAAACTAATTTTATAGCTATCTTGGAAGTTTCCTTACTGGATAAAAAAAATTGCAAAATCTGAGTAAATTCTGAGAAAATTCCTAACCAAATTCTTATAAGAATTTTCATTCGGCAAATGTCACGAGTGTGTATCCGCGGCGGCCGACGGTAAACTATTTGAGCCTGACAAGGGCTGGAACCGACACACCGCGGCCCATTGATTCATAACCACTCCGCCCCCGCGTCCCCGCGGGAGTGAATAAGTGCTACACGCGGTTTAATTCCACGCACGAAAATAGCGCGGCGTTACATTAATTTGAGGAGGTGGCAGCGGAGCACAGCAGTGGGGCTGACTGACGGGGCCCCATTAGTAGTGCTGCTTAGCCCCCCCCCCCCCCCCCCATCCCCCCGGAAGTGTCTCCACGTCTCCATGCTTGTCATTTCGTGTAAATTACACCCCCGCCCCCCAAAGCCGAGAGCCGGGGCTTGATCAAGAGCGGCGCGCACACGACGGCCAACAGTAACGACGTACCATCCATATCCGGATGGGTACGGTAACGGTACAGCCCCCGCCTTGCACGCACGCACACACACACACACACACACGCCACACATGTAACGCATCGGCAGGCCGCCTGCTGCGGCCCTCGGTACACAATATGTCGCTGGCTTGGGGCTCGGCACTGTGAATCAAGGCAGGATCTGAGCCCCCCCCCCCCCCCCCCCCCCCCACCCCACCCATACTCCCCACGGCATATACAGGCCTCGGCCAAGGCCTCGACGGGCGGCAACACCCTCCCTCCCTCCCTCCCTCCCTCCCTCCCTCCCTCCCTCCCTCCCGCACCCGCCATCAGCAGCTGTGCACACCGCTGCCAAACCAGCGCCGATTGACAAGTCAGAGAGATACAGTAATTGGTTTTTGTCCTTGTTTTTTTTTCTGTTTCTTTTCTTTTATGAGCCGGTCACTACGGCCAGTGCACGTGACCGTGCTGTCGGCGGTTGCTCGCTCTGGAATGCGGGAACAACGGGGCTGCGTTTGAGCGCCGGCCGCCCCGCGGGGTGTGAGGGTAGGCCAGCCCGCTGCGCAGGTCTGCTTCGCGGGACTGCCTATCTCCCAGGCGGGCCGGGCTGGCCGGGCAGGGGCTTGACAAAGGCTGGTGCGAGGCGCCCATACCGTCTGTGCCGCGCCGCCCGGCCCCGCCTTCAAAGGACTGCCGGCCGGCCAGCCACCCCCCGCCGCCTTACTTTGTGTGGCTGATGGCTCCGCCAGCCTCCGCCGCCACCGCCGCTGCCGCCGCCGCCCCCGCGCCGCTGCCGCCGCCGCCGCCGTGCCGATCTCGCCGTTTGTTGCTGCGGCGGTGGTGGCGGCGGCAGCGGCGGCCCCCGCGACTCGAGCCTTTATTTCCTCTCCCCCTTGAAAGATATAATGGCGGCAATGGCGTGTGAAAACAATTGCCCGGAGAATCCCATTTATGGACAGGAGAGGGAGCGACGCCGGCGCCGCTACGTCCGCCGCCGCTACCGCTGCCGCTGCCGCTCGCGGGTAAAGGTTTTTCGTAGCGTGATTCGCTTCCTGACTCTCAAATAGAATCAAGGCGAGCGCGCAGCAAAAGCTTTTCCCACGGACAAGGCAATAGCGGATGGCTTCACCCGAGAGTGAGAGAGGAAGAGAGAGAGAGAGAGAGAGAGAGAGAGAGAGAGAGCAAATGAGAGGGATAGAGCTAAAGAAAGAGAGAGTGGCGCCGTTGACAGCCATTGCAGCGACCAGGCCTTGTACCTCACCTCACCATCGCCACCCCTCGCCGTGCACGCGGCTCCACGCACAGCTCCAATAATGTTGCAACGCCAGCACGTTCCACTTGGCTACCTGGTTTTGATGAAAGTGCCACGGCAGGTTGAGCTGCTCCCCCTCCCCCGGTCCACCCCCCGGGTGGGGAGCGTGTACCAGGGGGACGGTGGGGGGCGGCGGGGGGCGGGGGCGGGGGGGCGGCGGGACCACCATTCCAGCCACCGCCGTCAGGGAGCCGCCACCGTCGTCACAGACCGGTTATTAAAATCCCAGGCAAAAATCTCGTTTGACGCCTGGCCGACCAGCGCCAATATTGTGACGTCGTCGCGCCGAGGCTGACGACAAGAGAGAGAGAGAGAGAGACAGAGAGAGGGATGGAGAAAGAGGGAGAGAGAGTGACGGAGGGTGCGGCGGAAAGAGAGAGAGGGGGGGGCGGCGCTGCTGCTGCGGCCCTCTGTGTGTTTAATGACGGCCTATCGCGCTCGGCTCAAAGGCGCCGTCCCGGCAGTCGCCTAGCCTAGCCGCGCCCGCTGGAGGCCGCTGGAGGCCACTGGAGGCCGCGGCGGCGCGTCGCCCAGTCCGCTGGCTGTGTGTCGGCGCGTGTCGGCTGCGTGCCGGGCCGTCGTGCGGATCCGGCCACGCTTCGGCTCCGCTTCGGCTCCGCTTCGGCTCCGCTTCGGCCCCGCTTCGTCTGCGCGCCTTGATGAGGATAGGATCCGTCTGGGGCTCGAGGCCCGGCCGGCCCGGCCAGAGGGTGTTTGTGCCCACAAAGGCTCTCGCTCGTTCTCTCTCTCACTTTGTCTCTCTCTCTCTCTCTCTCTCCCCGTCTATGTCACGCCGCCATTATCCTACCGCGCGGCACGACATAGGGGGTGCGCCACGAGGGCGGCCGGCCCTCAGTCGGCCAGCGGTACAGTATCGGGGGCGGGGCGGTACGGCTTCCCCCCCCCCCCACCCCAGACTGTTGAGCCCCGCGGCGGGCCCCCTTCATTGGCTCGGACCATAAGTCGGGGGAGGCGGGGGGGGGGGGGGATGGTATGGACCGACACGGTTTCCTTCGGAACCTTTTCGCAGTGCAAGAATAGCCCCCTCCCTTCCTCCCGCCGGCGGCGATGCGGGGTGCTGTTAGGGGGGGGAGGTCGGTGTCAGAAGAATGTGTACTGATGGACTCGTAAGCCATGCCGCGCGCGCTGGGGGCGGCGGGCCGGGGGCGGGCCGGGGGCGGGCCGGGGGCGGGCCGGGGCCTGACATTGACACCGATCTCGTTAGTGGGGTTTTGGGTTTGGCCGTCGCCATGCCGCGGCGCCACGCCGCCGCCGCCGCCGCCACACCGTGAGTAAGGAAAAAAGGATGAGCGAGCGACAAACTCGATCCCCGGCACGGCGAGGGCGGCGGGGGCGGCGGGGGCGGCGGGGGCGGCGGGGGCGGCGGGGGCGGCGGGGCCCGCCGGAGCATTCCGAGACAGCAGGCAGCTCTAAGCTGCGCACCGCTCCGTGGCCCACGCACCCCCCCCGGCAGCTCCGGCAGCTCCGGCAGCAGCCCCCGGCCTTCAGACGGTGTCCCGTCCGTGTCAGGCAACCGATATCCCCATCGCATCCCATCCCGTCCGCCGGTCTGAGCAGCGCAGCGCGGGGGCGGCGGGGGCGGCGGGGGCGGCGGGGGCGGCGGGGGCGGCGGGGGCGGCGGGGGCGGCGGGGGCGGCGGGAGGGAGGGAGGGAGGGAGGGAGGGAGGGAGGCCGGAGCAGCGGAGACCCTCCGAAAAGAAAACCTCGCCAACTTTTTTTTCCGCTCCCCGCCGCACCCGGCTCACGAACTGATGGTTCGACGCGGTGAAAGTGCTCACAGAAGGGGCGCGTTTGTGGACGCGGGCTACTCCCGGTCCGGCAGCCGCGCCGCCCGGTTTGTACGAAAAAATAATGAAAAACACGAAGGACTTGGCGATAAGGCGGGCGGAGGGCGGGGCGGGGCCCCGCCGGCCCGGCAAAGTTGTGCCCCGGCCTGCCGCCGCGCCACGCCGCGCCACGGAAGCAATCATCCACAAGCAGCCGGCACCCGGCCGCCCCGCAGGCCCCGGAGCCCCGGGGCCCCGGAGGCTGTCGCCGAGACGGCCGCCGTGACGCGG
Source organism: Megalurothrips usitatus (assembly GCA_026979955.1). Classification (NCBI taxonomy): domain Eukaryota; kingdom Metazoa; phylum Arthropoda; class Insecta; order Thysanoptera; family Thripidae; genus Megalurothrips; species Megalurothrips usitatus. The sequence goes on along the minus strand of CM049597.1, from coordinate 12,466,904 downwards.
CGATTCGGCCGGCCGCCAGGGTGTCGCGGAGCCCGTCGGGTCCTTGGAGACGGAGTGCACGGCGGCGGGGGGCAGCGGCAGCGCGCGGCGTGCGGCCTCCGGACAAGGATGGATTGATCAGCTCTACGTCGACGGGGGCCGCGACAGCCACGCTCCCATACGCGCCGCCCCGCGGCACGGCACGACCCCTCGGTCGGCACGTATCAAAAGGCCACCAAAACGTGAGGGACAGGAAAAGTCCATTTGTCAACCGGAATATCTCGCGGCGGCGGCGGCGCGTTGCGGCGTCTGGCTGCCAAAATTTTCAATCAGCCGTAAGAAGGAAACCCCTCCCCCGTGGTGATGGGCAGCGGCCCCGCCCCCGGCCGCGCCCCCGGCCCCGCCGTTCGGGGGCAGGTGGGCTGCAGCGGCTGGCCCCGGCCCCGACTCGCCCCCGGGTCGTTATCGTTAAGTTTCTTGACGAAACGGCGGTACAGTACACGGGCCCACACGGCCGCCGCCGCCGCCGCGCCCAAGCTCGCCGCGCGCCCCGCGGCCTCGGCTTCGGCCTCGGCTTCGGCCTCGGCCCCGGCGGCAACACGGAAGCCCTGCCCTCTCCGGGATGAGGCCGGCCGGCCTTGGCTACAAACGGAGCACGTCAGCTAACGACATCAGAGCCCGGCCCACGGCACCTGCCGCGCCCGCCGCCGGCCTCCACCATTTGTTTGGCCCGAGTTTAGGGGCGCGATGGACCCTCGGGGGCGGCCCGGGGGAGGTTCTGTGGGGGCCCCGGGGGGCGGGGCGCGGGGTAGGGCCTCGGGACGGGCACACAGTCGCACTGTGTCGCGGGGGATCGCCAACGACGGGGCTGCGGCCCGCCAGCAGCGGGGGAGGAAGGCAGGGATGTGCGACCACGTTACCGTGCTCGCCCCGCCGAAGTTGGCCGGAATCAACCTGGAGCAGGCGAATGCTGCGGACAGAGGGTGGGTGGGGCACTGGGGCACGGCGCGGCAGCCTGGCGATAGGGTCCCCTCGGGGGGCCTCGTCGAGTAGTAACCCCGCCCGGGGCCCGGAGGGAACCTTATCACTGTCAGGGCAGCAGCCACAGCGGCGGCGCGAGCGTGTGTGGCTAGTGTGTGTGTGTGTGTGTGTGTGTGCGTGCCGCACAGGAGATACACACGGGGTGCATCGGGAATGGAGACCACACGTCATGTACCGTGATAGTGCTCCGTGCACACATGCATTCGCGGGGGTAGCCGGGCCGGAGGGTCGCATGGCCGCGTGTGTGAGCAGGCTCCCCGGGTTCGCGTCCCGCCCGCGATGTCACCGCGTCTTTTCTTTCCTTGACAACGGAGAGAAAAAAAAATTGTGTCGTCCCGTGGTATTTGGCCGCGAGTCCCGCTTTCCTGCTGCAGTCGCGTACCGTACCGCCCGGGAAGGTAGGCAGCACCCGGGCGCTCCGGAGGGCGGGGTTGCCAACCCGGGGTCGGTCGGGCGCTCGGCGCTCCGGACTCCGTCAGGCAATCCGCCGTCGGGCGGCGAAGAGCGCGAGGTGAGGCCAGGCAAGCGACCACCGGAAAACTGTTCCGTCGTCGACGGGAAGAATTTGAGGAGGAAAAGTGCTGTTTTGTGTCCTGATCATGTCATGCCGTCGTCGTCGTCACCACTAAGCCAGAGGAGTGGGAGAGAGAGAAAGAGATATGCCAGACGGATGTTCCAGCAAAAAAAAAAAATATTTTGGGTGACAACGTACTCGTCACATTTCCTACTGGGGCGTATTCGTCGCCGTTCATTTTTATTATTTAGTCGTATTTCGGTTGTGATGGACGTGTTCACGGTGGCCGCCGCCGTCCCGCCCCGTGGGTGGAGTGGGTCGCGATCGCAACGAGCTGTCCGTGGTGATGTCACCTGTCCTGTCCTGTCCGTGTGCGTGGCGTGGCGTGGCGTGGCGTGGCGTGGCGTGGCGTGGCGTGCCGGTGGCGTCAGGGTGCGGGTTCCGTGTCGTGTTACGCGCTCGGCGGTGCACCCATTCATCAACATCCGCGCGCACGGCGCCGTGGCCGCGGCGCGCCGGGGGCCGCGATGCACAGCGGGGCAGGGCGGCGACGGCGAGGTGAGAGTCCGCCGACGAGTCCGCGACACCCACCTGTTCACGTCATGGGTGGGGCAGCGAGCTTCTCGGCGCGAGTCCCTCGGCGCGAGTACCCCGGCGACTCCTTCCGGGCCCCGCGGGTGTGCTGGTCCGGGCCGGCGCGGTGCGGCGCGGTGCGGCGGCTCGGCGCCGTCAACAACCAGGGCCTCCGCCACCTGCTCAGAGTAAAGAGCCGCTGTCCGCCGTCGTCGGCGCGGTCATCCTCGGCGACGTCGCCGCCGTCCTCTTCGGTCCGAGCCTATATCCGGTCCTCGTCGCGGAGGTGGTGACCGAGGTGCTGCTCGGGCCCCGCGGTGTCGGGCGGCGCGCGCCACGCCGGCCACGCCACGCCACGTTACGCCACGCTGCGCCACGCCCGGCCGGCCGCGCGTCGCGAGTCGGACTCGACGCGGCGGGCGACGCGAGAGGCGCGAGGTGCTGCACACAGGACCTGCCTGCCTTGGACGGGTCGGGTCGGGGCTGCGGCTACACACGCACTGAGGCCAGGCCGGGGTCCTGCGCTCTGCGGGCTCTGCGCTCCCAGCGGAGCCGAGTGGAACGGAGATACAGTTCGCGGGTGGGCTGGGCCGGACGGGGCGCGGCCCGCGGCTCTGGTGCCGCCCGCCGATACCCCGCGCCGAGGCAGCTCCCCGCAACCCCCCGCCAGAGGGCACCACTTGGCGGCCACTGCTCGGCACGTGCGGCCACACGGACCCACCGGACCGCGGTGTATGTCCACGGCAGGGCTGGGCCCGACACGGGCCTCGGCTCGGCTCCCGTGAATGTCCTGGTCTCTCTTTGAGGCGCCTGCCAGGGTAGGACATCCCCCCCGTCAAGCGTGCATGCACATGTCGTGGCTGCCTAATAATCAGGCGCCCTTGTTCTGGGCCCAGCGTAGTGTGTAGTTAATTCATGCGCGTGCGTGCGTGCATGCATCGGCAAGTAAGATGACGGCAAATTAGCAGGGATTTTTAAAATAAAATCTCAAACAGCAAAAATGCCAGGTGCTAGTACAGGACTTCTAATCAGACGGGTGAGATTTTTGGATCCCCCCCCCCCTATCAGATGGATACACAGAGAGATTTTCGCCCTCTGTCAAGTACCGCTCGGCTCTGTCCACTACCAGCACAGCCCAGTCGCCCCTTCACGATCGGACATAGCCCCCGGCAAGTTAGTGGGGAACCACACTCCACACCGCCCACGGGGTCGGAAAGGCTTTATTTACCTGGCACAACCCCTCCCGTCCCCACAGTGGACAACGAAACCGCCCAGACATATCATGGTCCGGTCAGACGACATCAGCAGCGCGCAAAGCGAGCAGCAGTTTGCACGGTGGCGCCATCTGGCGGCGCCGGGTCGCAACGTGCAAGAGGTTTGGTGCCGAGGTAGTCGTGTAAGACCAACAGATACGCGCGGCGCGAGAAGTCGGCTGGCAATTGCACGGTAGCGCCATCTCGCGGAACGCTGGCGTACTACTCCCCCACTCTTCCCTTCCACCCTCCCCCCCAGTGCAGAGGGGAAGGGTGGAGGGGAAGGGTGGGGAAATAGTGGGGGGAGGGTGGAAGGGAAGAGTGGGGGAGTAGTACGCCAGCGTTCCGCGAGATGGCGCTACCGTGCAATTGCCAGCCGACTTCTCGCGCCGCGCGTATCTGTTGGTCTTACACGACTACCTCGGCACCAAACCTCTTGCACGTTGCGACCCGGCGCCGCCAGATGGCGCCACCGTGCAAACTGCTGCTCGCTTTGCGCGCTGCTGATGTCGTCTGACCGGACCATCATATGTCTGGGCGGTTTCTCTGTCCACTGTGGGGACGGGAGGGGTTGTGCCAGGTAAATAAAGCCTGTCCGACCCCGTGGGCGATGTGAAGTGTGGTTCCCCACTGACTTGCCGGGGGCTATGTCCGATCGTGAAGGGACGACTGGGCTGTGCTGGTAGTGGACAGAGCCGAGCGGTACTTGACATAGGGCGAAAATCTCTCTGTGTATCCATCTGATAGGGGGGGGGGGGGGGGTCCAAAAAATCTCACCCGTCTGATTAGAAGTCCTGTACTAGCACCTGGCATCTTTGCTGTTTGAGATTTTATTTTAAAAATGCCTGCTAATTTGCCGTCATCTTACTTGCAGATGCATGCACGCACGCACGCGCACGAAATAACTACACACTACGCAGAACAGCCGCAGTTTGCTTTACCTCGCGACTGTGATTCAGGGTGTATCAGGGTACGCAGCTTTAGAATTCTTTGTGTGCCCAAGAGTAGAGGGTGAGGGTAGAGACAATAATGGACAGTGGAAAAAAATTCTACTTAGAGTGTATGTATTTATTTTAAATTTACATGAAAGAGCTTAATATACAGAATTGAACAATCTGGTAAATGGAAACTTGGAATCAAAATTTGACAATCTTCTTCCGCTTGGCAGCAGGCTTCTGAATTTTGGGTGCTTCCATTTCTTCCCCTAGACTTTCCACATTACTGACAGAAGAAAAAGTGTCTAGTGTGAGTGTGTTGTCCATTTTTTCTTTGGTCAGCTGAGGGCAGTCTTTCTTTAAGTGAGTGACTTCCCCGCAAACTTTGCAGGACCCACCCTATTGTAACAAACAAACATACATGTTTAAAAAAGAACTATAGTAACATCTTCAAGCACAAAGAGGGTTGACAACAGACAAATACTCTACCTGAGGATAAAGCCCTCTTGGATTATCTGGACACTGACTTGATATGTGCCCCTGTTCCTTGCAAATGAAACATGTAGCAAAGCTGTACTGATTGTTTTTCTTCACTTTACATTCAAAGTGAGTGTGTTCCGTAGAACCACATTTGTAACACATATTGACAGCTATGGTGTCAACATTCTTGAATCCAGATGAAGAATCAACAGCTGGACATTCAGAAAGAAGGTGGCCAGCTTGCCGACAGTTAAAACAAACCTGGAAAAACATTAAAACCAACAATTAAATTAAAGAATATGAAGTCAGTTTCACTTTCAAAATAATTACATGCATCACACTACCTTCTTTTTCTCTCTGGATAAGGCTTTTTCTGCTCTCCTACGTTCCAATTTGATGGCCCTCTCAACATCTGCACGGGGAATTCCTTCTTTCAGCATTTTAGATTTAAGTTCCTTCAACCGTACTGCATCATCAGACTTAACATCAAAGCCGTCAAACTTGCTAACATTAATAGTCAGTCCATTGACATTTATCGTGGAGTGTTCTACAAATGGTTTTCGCCTCTTAAACTCTTTTTTGCCTTTTCTTTTGCCATTCTTATGGGTTGCATTATCTTTTGTTGCCTCGCCAGACTCGTAAAACTCTTCTTTCTTGTCACCAGACTCAGAACTTCCAGCATTAGAAAGCCCACCTGTCTTGTTAAATTTCTTCACTTTCTTAGCTTTAGGGGAATTGGTATCCTTGTCTAGAGAATGGCGCTTGTTGGAGCCCTTTCCTGACTGATTCTGTCCAACAGAAGTGCCAAAATCAGCCCAGCCAGCCTCAGAAGACGGCTTCTCTTTAATTCGTTTTAAGGCACTCTGGGCATCGGCCAAGGTCGCATCTGCTTCTGGCTTCTTCTCACTACCCTGTCGCTTGAACCCACTCCATCCTGTGGCTTCCTCGGTTTCCCTCGCATTGGACGATTTCGATCCTTTGGCTCGTGCAAATCTTGTCATCGTATTGTCTAAACAGGGAAGAGAGCACATGCACAAGAGGTTAAGTTGATTAAAAGTTGTTGAGCTTAGACAGAAGTCAGATACAATAACACGAGCTGACCCACTTGCACGGGTGACTTACAATGTGGTGGCACTGGAACTTAATCAAAGAATATCCAGGAAAGGTTTCACACTACAAAGAAATAACACGGAAGTCGCCTGCGTTGCAGGCCTCGCTAAACATATAAGCAAACAGACAGCTACAGCTAGCAGACAGCACTGCTGTCAGAGCAGGCGGTGAGCGGTGAGTGGCGTAAGAAGCATGAGAAAGTTATTGTTTTGATTTTGCTTGGAGTTGAAACGTCTCTTGAGTTAGTATAGTAGTCATAAATATTGAAGAACCTATTCTGAAAAGTCAACATGTCTTCGACTTGGATTCACATGACTTCAAAGTAAGAATAGCTCAATGTTTATAATTTATCAGAAAGAAAAAGGGTACTTTGCGAGGAGGTTAATCATACTTGGTGTTGTTTAGATTTCAGGATGGAATTGCTTTGATAAACTCTATTGAACCATCGAAGCTCCGGCTGTTGGTTAACAGAATTGCGCTATTTATGCAAAGAGACTTGTCAGTGAAAACTTCATCGCCATTTACTGAAGAGGAAGAGGCAAAGCTAGAGAAATCTCTAGACCTGACAACCAAAGATGTTCAATTAGTGATAGACTCTGCAAATCTTATTTTACAACAGGTTTGTGACGACAAGATTCTCAATTTATTTTAATGTCACTGAAATATGTTTCAAGAGTACCTTTGATTATTGCCTTGCTTACAGGCTGCGTATCATGTGATCAAACCTGATATTTTGAAGAACAAACTAACTGAAGGTATAAATCTTGAAGAGGAAAGGGCTACAGTGATTGCTGCTGTTTGGGGAGCGAATGCGAACTCCATTGTAGAGAGTCTTCGAAAAAGATCTGTTCTACCCTATCAGGTACAAAATGTGTTGGTTGTAAACCATTTGGTTGACCCTCTCCTACCCTTTCCTACCATGTCTTAATCACACTTTTTTAAACTTAAGTTTGCAGATATTACATGGCTTCTAAACATTGAGGTATCATCCAACAAAAAATCCAAACTTAAAGAACCAATTGCAGTGCTTGAATTGTCACTTCGAGGCAGTGATGACAGCATGAATCAAAAAGTCAAACTAGAAATGCGTAAGCCTGAGTTACAACAATTGTATCAAAATTTGGAAAAAATTCAAACACAACTTGATGCATTAAAATAACTGCAATGTTTTGCCGTTACATATGTATATCAAGATTTCACTGTTGAAATTTTTATAAGTTTTATATTATCATATTATCAATAAACATTTAAAAAATGACTGTTCTTGCATCTCAAGGAAAAGCAAATTACTCCTTTCCAAAATTTCCCTAGTTGTTTCGCATCACATCACGCGGCCATGCCTCGTGTTCGTATGGTGTGAGCTATTGAGGAAGCACCGTACAGATTGAATTTGCCGCCACAACTCATCACGTGTCCAGCTGGAAAACATTCCAAAATCATGATATTAAGAGATCCAGAGGTGTGCTTGGATTCAAATGACGTGCTTTAGCATGGCCACTTAATTTGCCAAAGCTGAGTATGAATTTGGGCTGAATTAAAAACATCCTGTGGTTGGGGCCTGTTTTCGGTGGGGTGGGTGCGGTTGGTAGTTTCGCGAAAGGGGAGGGGGAGAGGAGAAGGGAGGGGAGGCGAAACCGCAGACGATACGCGGCACCGCTAATTTGGCCTGCTAACTGGTGAATTCAGTGTGTTCAACGTGGCCTGGAATTTACCTTCCCTTGACAATGACCCTTTACCACTTTGGAAACTGTGTGGCCTTAGTTTATGTCCCGTATTATCTCACATACAAGTTTTCTGGACTGTAAGTACATGGGTGGAGTTTTCTAACCTAAGCTCCGGACATTGTATTCAGCTACAAATGAATTAAAAACCCCAACTCATTTCCTGTATTCACTTTACTCAATTGCAAATTAAAGTAAACCTCACTTTTCTAATTCTTAACTCTGTCCGACCTTTTTTTTTTTCAGTGGAGAATATGGCGCATTCTGGAAATGTTTCCAAGCAGGCCTTATATATGTCTTCACGCAATTGGCTAAGATGCTGATATTAGCAACATTCTTTCCAACAAGTGATGGACCAGGTTTAGGAGGTTTTGATTACCTAACTGTGAGTACTATTCTCTGTCTTATGGCTGCTACATTTTTTAAAAAGTTGTGGTGCACCAGCCTTTCCTAATCATGTGTTATAATTGATTTTCAGGAATTCCTGAAAGCCACTGTTGATCTGCTTGATCTAGCAGGAATGTACCTTGTCCTGTCAGGCATTCCTGGCAAAGGTCATGCTAAAATAGTGACAGCAGGTGTTGGTTGGGGTGGTGCTGAACTGCTCCTGACCAGGGGACTTCTGTTGTGGGTTGGTGCAAGGGGTGCTGAATTCCATTGGAAGTATATTCAGAAGTGCTTAGAATCTAACATTAATTTGGTACGCATTCCTGATAGTTTCATTATAACTTCTATTTATTGACTGTTCTATTTTTTTTTAACTCAATTTCTTTTTCAGGTTCAGCATGTAACAACTGCAGCTCTAGTGTGGATGTGGACTAGACATGATTTGAAGAAATCACTAGTTCCCATTGTCACATTTCTACTTATTGCCATGACATACAAACCTTTGGTGATGGAAGGTGTATTGGAAGTGATGGCCATAAGTGCATGGTCAGCACTTGCTACAAAAGCTCTTGTAACTGTGGTTTTTGGCATCATCACTCTTCAAATGTATGTTGTACTTGCAGAATCAATAGGCATGTTTTAGACAGTCCAAAATTGTTGTATAACCCTCTGAGAATTTATTAAACATTTTATAATTTTTCATCCTATTGTAATCTTGTCATACTATTTGGGGTACCCCACAAAACCACTGAAGGTTTTAACAGAAATACTGTAAACCAAAGAATGAAATCAGGAAAAGCAAATATTTATTTACCATGTTGTTGTTCGTTTATTTAAACAGAAGCTCGTTGAAATATTGCTGTTTTAATGTTTTCTGTTTCTGATGTTCTCATTTGCTGTAAATAGCCATTCAGTTGCATTTCTATCATTCCCTATTCCCGTGTGTTGAAATAAATTTAAATATTATTTGACAGTTGCTTTTCTCTTCTGCTGTGCAGCCTATGAGCTGAGTGAATCGTTTACCCTGTAAATCACCTACCCGAGGTGCACGCTTTCACACGTTACGACAGCGAAAGAGTTCAAACAGCACCTCGTTTCCGCGGAAAAACCGATGTCAACAAGTGACCGTCGGCCTTCTCCCCCCACCTCCCCGCTGCGGCCCGCATCAGGGTGCTCCCACACTGTTCCGTTCGGTTCAGTTCAGCTCACTTCACTCACTCCGCCCGCTTGCAGCTGACTCCGCGATCTCGAGTTCACGTGAATGTGGATCGGACTGATGCTAAATGTTTTGATACTACGAAAAATGAATAAAAAATATTCTTGGACCGTTTTAAATCAAAACATTGCACCGATATCTTCTGAGAGCACGAGCTTATCAAGGGACTACTTTTTGTCGGCCCGTGTGTTGTTTCTGTTGTTGTTCAGGTCGGTTTCAGCGCTGACGCCCAATGTGACCTGGATTCTTCTACTTTTGAAACAAAATCGAATCGCAAATGAAAGGATCCACGGGGCTTCCGGCTTCAGCGTCATGCGTCAACTCTAGACCGACCTTCCATTTTGAACTTTTGTTTCTGCTTGAACCAATCATGAGTGATGTGAGGATCACGTGACACGTTCGCCTTCAATTGTTTTTCGGCCCCGGGAAAGCGTTGCCGGGCAAAAGTGGTACACGCACGATCGGCCTACATGTCAAGCGCTCCCTGACGGAGGGCCCCAGCAGGCCCCTTCTCTCGCTGTCCCGGCGGAAGGCAGGAGAAGCAGCCCTTCACCTTCCCTGGCAGCAGCGCACTCGTGCGGGGTAGGGCCGTACCTGCCTGCCCAGGACCCGTAGGACCCGCAGGACCTAGCGAGGATCCTCTCTAGGCAGGACTCTCCCTCGCTCAATGTGCGCTCAGGCAGTCGGGCGGTGAAGCAGGGAGCCGC
>CM049597.1:12302372-12456488 GCA_026979955.1 Megalurothrips usitatus | reverse complement strand
TAAGCTCGTGCTCTCAGAAGATATTGGTTCATTGTTTTGATTTAAAACGCCCCAAAAATATTTTATTATTCATTTTTTGTCGTATCAAAACATTTAGCATCAGTCTGATCACCAATCACGTGAACTCGGGATCTCGGAGTCAGCTTCAAGCGGGCGGAGTGAGTGGAGTGAGCTGAACTGAACTGAACTGATCTGAACTGAACGGAACAGTGTGAGAGCACCCTCAGTCCTTCAGCAGCCGGGGCCAACGTGGTCTGGCTCAGCAGACACTCTTCTGCGAAAGATATTCTATTTACTGTAGTTTGAAACAAATTCTTCAAGATGGTGCTGTACAATTTCAGAAAAATAACCACCGTGCCGACGGCAAAGGTAAGTTTTACTGCGAACCTTTCTGTGTACGCGTTATTATTGTCCATTTACCGTGGACCAGAACCAGACCGACCACTAGCCATGTGCCCGTCGTTCGAAAATATTGTCACGTCGTTGTCCTCTTTTGCAATTCATAACTTTAGACCTTTATCTTTTAATGTGGGATATTGCACAGATATATAGTTCTATTTCCATCCCACACATAATCTACGTGAATATGTTCGTTTTTGTGCAATCGATGACCCCGACTGTGAAATAGCCCCTAACCTATTCCTTCTGATGTTTGTTTTCTGTTCTGCAGGACTTCGTCAATATTGTGCTGTCTAGGACTCAAAGAAAAACACCCACTGTTGTCCACAAGCATTATAAAATTTCTCGCATCAGACAGTTCTACATGAGAAAAGTGAAATACACTCAACAGACAATTCATGATCGTTTGTCTATGATTATTCAAGAATTTCCCAAGCTAGACGTAAGTCTGATTCTACTTATTGTAGTGCGCGGTATCGATCCTTGCATAAATAATGCTATAACGTCCGTTTCTTTTTGTTAAATTTTAGGATGTTCATCCTTTTTATGCCGATCTTTTGAATGTATTGTATGACAAGGATCATTTCAAGCTTGCTTTAGGCCAGCTGAACACTGCAAGACACTTGGTTGACAAGTGAGTGATAACAATCTTAGAAGTTTGATTTCCACATTATTTTGCTTCAGTTGATTGTTAATTTACATCTTGTTTTGTTTTTGTTTCTCTCTAGTGTCGCTAAGGATTATGTTCGCATGCTCAAATTTGGCGATTCACTGTACAGATGTAAAACTTTGAAAAGGGCAGCTCTGGGCAGGTAGGCAATTAATCTAGGTGCTCTTGTTAATTTTTGCCCCCCATAGACTCTCTATTAATTGGCAACCACTTTCAGAATGGCCACAATCATGAAGCGTCAATCCCCTAACTTGCAATATTTGGAGCAAGTGAGACAGCATCTTTCTCGTGTGCCCACTATTGACCCTTACACCAGAACCATTCTTATCACTGGTTTCCCAAATGTTGGAAAGTCAAGCTTTATCAACAAGGTTGGTGATTTTGTCTTGAAATTGATTGAGTTTTCTGCTCGCTGGTGAATTGGATATCTCATTGAAATTTGCTCTTTCAGATTACTAGAGCTGATGTGGAAGTTCAGCCTTATGCCTTCACAACCAAGTCTTTGTATGTCGGTCACACTGACTACAAGTATTTAAGATGGCAAGTTATAGACACTCCTGGTATTCTTGACCACCCCTTGGAAGAACGTAATGTTATTGAGATGCAGGCCATCACGGCATTGGCTCACCTTCGGGCATGTATTCTGTATTTTGTTGACTTATCTGAGCAGTGTGGACACAGCATTGAGGAACAGGTATGTTTCACCGAGTCCCAGTACTCAACTGATTATTGTTTGGCTGTACATAGATGTGCTAGACTAACATCTCTTCTTTTATTCTCTTTTATAGGTTCAACTGTATGAAAGTATTAAGCCTCTCTTTGTGAACAAACCTCTGTTGGTGGTTCTTAGCAAGTCAGATGTTGCCAAACTCTCAGATCTTCCACCTGATAGGAGGGAAGCATTCAAACCATTCGAGCAGGAAGGAGTTCCTCTGTTAGAAATGAGTTCATTAACGGGAGAGGGAGTTATGGAAGTGAAAACTGAGGCTTGTGAGACATTGTTGGCATTCCGTGTTGACCAGAAACTGAAGACAAAGAAAGTGGAGGGTGTACTGAACAGATTGCATGTTGCGATGCCGGCTCAACGTGATGGCAAAGCACGACCCCCATGCATACCAGGTTTGTTTTGGTGCTTCCTGCAAATGCTTATTATATTTAATTTCCATATTTAATTTCAATTTTTTTGGAATTTCAGAAAAAGTTCTGGAGAAGAAGAATGAAATGGAAGTTGAAAGTGTGAGGCGCAAGTTGGAGAAAGAAATTGAAGAGGAAATGGGGCACGAGTATATTCTTGATCTTAAGAAGAATTATGATATGCCAGATGATTATAAATATGATAAGGTCCCAGAATTTTGGAATGGACACAACCTTATGGACTTCATGGATCCAGATATCTTAGAGGTATTGCACAACAGTTTTGCCTGCACCTTTTACTTCAACTTATCCTACCACAGGTTTTCACTAGGCTTTATCGTTTTTGTTTTAGAAATTCGAAAAACTGGTACAGGAGGAGGAATTACGTATTGAGTCTGGCATGTATGCTGTTCCCAAGTTTGAATTGGATGAAACCATGAAAGAGATCAAGGAACTTGCTAGGCGTATCTACGATAAGAAGCGCATTAATCACCAAGTGAGGAGGGTTACCAAGCCAAAGAGCATGATTATCATGCCTAGGCACACGTCAGCCAAGGCTCGGGAACGTTCTGTTTCAAGACTACGTGATGAATTTGAAAACCTTGGTGTAGATATGAGTGATACCAAGAACGTGAGTCTTTTAAAATATCCCTGTAACTGCAGTGTTATTTCACACACAAACAATCAATTCCCCTTTTCTTTTGCTTTTCAGGCCAACTTTACACAGACACGCAGATCTCGCTCTGTGAACAGACCACTATTGAAGAGAGCGCGATCGGCATCGGCCGGAGCATCCGCGGAAGGTCGATCGAGGAGCGCATCAAAGGGACGTGTTCTTTCTGTTGCGCCAACTAAGAGACTAAGAGTGGACACTCTAGGTAAACCAAGAAGTGTCTCCAGGGCTCCCAGAGATGAAATGGGTGTTAAGGATGTGCAGGTAAGATTATTTTGTGGTTTGACTTCTGCCTGTATTTTTATGATCAGTTCCAAGGAAATGTCTAGTTTGTCATTCTTCTTAAATCGACTAATGTTTTTTGTTTTTGTTTTTTAATCACAGATGAAGGAGAAACTTAGGATAGCTGCGAAGAAGGCCATTAGCAAGAAAGTTAACAAGCAAGGTCTCAAAGGAGAGGCAGATCGTTTCATTGGTACCAAGATGCCCAAACATCTTTTCTCAGGAAAGCGTGGTATTGGCAAGACTCAACGTCGTTAAGTTATTACAGATATTTGTGGTTGTGTGTGAAGATGCCCATTGCCCCAAAATTACAGTTTTTCATTGTATTTGTACATATATATATGTAAACTTCCGACCCAAGTAAGCGCTAGTGAAGAATTTCTTATCAAATATGAAGGTTGCCCCAAGTTTGGTTGCAGTTGTTTTGTTATTAATCAACAGCTAACTCTTTTCTGTGAACTGAATTGGTGTGTATTGTTTGGTTCCAAGAAGGAAATAAACTGGACCCAAAATTACGAGTGTTCTTATTTTCTTGGTTCCTCCCCATGCCTATTACACGACGCTCAGAGCGGCTAGACGATATTTTTCGGCGCTCGGCCGCAAGGCGCTCTACGACACTCGGCGCCAGCGCCACCATCGCTGGCTGAGTGAGGGCAATCGCCTCTTGCTTCACGTTTCACGGTCACGTCCGTCTGTCGCACGTCTCTGTGCACCGCGATCAAGTTCAAAGCTCTGGCGCGTGCCTTCCTGTGGGTGGGGGGGGGGGGGGGGGGGGGTAGCTAGGGCGTGACGTCACAGCGTTGCGTCTGAAATTCCTTGCAACATTTAGTCAAAATAAAAATAAAAACATTCTCTGTCGCAGACGAACGCCAAGCACCCGCATTTTAATGAGATAAGGAATTAGACGGATTAGGACTTTCAACCTTGGTGTGGGAGGTGGGGGCTTAAGCAACATGAGCACAATCGTGGTCCGTCAGTGGGAGAGGGGGCGGAGGCGGGACGAAGAAACAGAACGGTGTCAAGGTAAGTTGTCTGCTGCACTGCTGTGGCTGTGGCTGTCTGCTACCGATGATGGAGTTGCCCTGACGGTCAACATGCGTAACATTGTTATATCAATAATCAAAGAAAGTAACCTGGTTCCGTCCAATTCTATTGTTGTACTTTATGTGGAAGTTCTGAGCATTCGTCGGGGTGGAGTGTGACTTGGCGTCATTTCGTGTGAGGCAAGTTATGTCAACCTAAACCAAACAAGAAAAGTGTCATCGACGGGACTTCCTTCACACCCCGCAATGTCATTCGTTATTATCTATGTGTGCAAGATTGTTCAGCCGTAACACGTTCATTTTTCTACGTCCTTGTGAGGAACGGATAGGTAGTTTAATTGATGTTCAGAACATCTTGCTGCAGAATACCCTTTGGAAGATTTGACACATTGAATTGATACTTTGAAATCTGTAGAATTTTTCTTCTCCCCTCATTCAGTCATTTTCTCCTTTCTTTCTTCCTCGATATTTTTGCCAGCTGATTAACCTCTGCAAGGTTTTCTCCTGACAATGTTTCGTTAATGACACATTGTGATAATACACGAGACTAATTGTGTGACCATCCTAATGTACTGTTTGCATTGTGTGGTAAAGGTGGACATCAAACAGCATAAGTCAGCCTAGAGTAACCCTCAATCACAATGGCTAGCTTCGCTGCCCAAGCAGCTCTCCGATCCAAATGGACAGATTTGGTTGAGTCATCTACACCTACCTTTGATGTTCCCGAAGAGGTTACTTCGGGTGTGAAAAATGTTGTTGGGTGGTTAAAACAGGTTATTTGTGTTTTCTTTTTCAATAAAAATGCACTCGGCTTTTGCTGATGTGCTAACTGCTGATAAGCATCAGCCAAGTAATGATCGATGCAGTTCACGGCTTGTAGGGGAACTGGCATGCTCAACTAACATCAACGCAACTGTATGCTGAATGTTATTTTAAATCTGATATAAAAACAGCATTTTATGACACTAGCAGCTGACTGAATTACACTTATTCTTTCCTTTTCTGAACTACATTCTGCTACATACACTCATTTTTTGCATCTGTTTGCTTAAATAATTGTAGTGTTACTCATAGAGACAAATTTTCGTTAACTCATATTTTCATCAGCCACTTTTTTATAGTTCGTTTTTTGCTTCTTATTGCTCAGAACTTCAGCAATTAAATGCTTTGTGCAATAGTCACCTACCAGTTATGTTAATGATAGCTGCTGTTCTTATTCATAATGCATGTTTGGTCTGCTTCTACTTGCAGGCTTCACTGGAGGTACGTCAGGCTGGCAGACGCAAACTTAGTCAATTATCAAACACGATGGGTGCCCACAGTCAATCTTTGACATTGCTCCATTTCAATGATGTTTACAACGTTGAATCTGGGACAAATGAGCCAGTTGGAGGAGCGGCGAGGTTTTGTACAGCAATCAAGTCATTCTCTCACCTAGAGCCGCTTGTTTTGTTCAGTGGTGACTGTTTCTCCCCTAGTATGTGTAAGTAGCAGTAGTTGTTTCCAATGTGAGATGCAGTATCTTTGTAAAGCAAATCTTGTCTTCTTTTATTACTACTATTATTATTTTTTAGTGAGTACGTACACCAAAGGAGAGCAGATGATTGATGTTCTAAATGAATGTGGAGTGCAGTGCAGTGTTTTTGGAAACCATGAATTTGGTCAGTGTTACCACAGATATCTCTCTCAAACTATCATTGTGAAGCCATCATTATTTCTTTTTTTATTTCTGCCTCAGATTTTGGACTAGACATTTTGTCTCAATGGGTGTCGAGGACCAATTTCCCATGGTTAATGTCAAATGTTATTGATAATGAAACAGGAAGGCCTCTTGGAGATGGCAAAATAACACACGTCATTGATTGGAATAACAAACGCATTGGTTTGGTTAGTATTCATAGTTGTGCAAAATGAGCTCCATTCTCCCAAGGTTCTTTCATGGGGGGAACCTTAATCCACCTTACATTTTTCTGAACATTATGAAAGTTATGGTTCTTTCACAGATGGGTCTTGTGGAGCACGAGTGGCTAGATACTATTGCGACAATCAACATAGAAGAGATATTATACATTGACTTTGTTGAAGCCGGAAGGAGATTGGCAACGCAACTAAAACAGGAGGTAGAAATTTTCTTCATATTTCACTCTGTACTGTTGAAATGCTATTTCATCTTTTACAAAATGCACAATCTTGTTTTCTTTTCATACAGGGATGTGACTATGTGATTGCTCTGACACACATGCGTACACCAAATGACAGAAAGCTGGCAGAAAGTGTTGAGGAAATTGATCTAATCCTTGGAGGCCATGACCATGTATATGAAATCCTTCAGGTTAGCTCTAAGCTGTAAATGATACTCCATAACTAACAGCCGTAGTCACTGACTGTTTCGTTTTTAAATGAACCAAGGTAGTTACATTGCTTTTATTCCCCCCTTACCATTTTTTTTAAAATTTTGTTACCAGATTAACGGAAGGTATGTAATCAAAAGTGGCACAGATTTTCGACAGTTCTCAAAAATCACCTTGAATTTTGAGTCTAGTGGTGTAGTAATCACCACTGAAGAAATTAATGTGACATCTGCTTTCGAAGAGGATCCAATTGTAAAAGAGAAGCTTGAAAAATTCACCAGTGAGGACATCAAATAATACCTTCAACGATTTCTCTTTGTAAATCATTTATTTACAGCCCTTTGAGTCATATCTATACTGTTTCAGGTCAGATTGAAGGAAAAATGGAAGAAGTTTTGGGCTGCTTTTCAGTTGAGTTGGATGGACGTTTCTCTAGTGTACGCACGCAAGAAACCAATCTTGGCAATTGGGTGTGCGATGTTGTTCTTGCTGCAACTGGAGCTGATCTTGTAATGATAAACTCAGGAACTTTACGCTCAGACACAGTGCACCCTCCTGGCACCTTCACCTTGCGCACACTTACAAGCATTGTGCCTATGAGAGACCCTCTTATAGTATTAGAAGTTACAGGTTTGAAACATTTTTCTTCATTTATGTATGTGAAAAAAAAAAAACTACCATTATAGATAATAGAAGTGGTTTAAAAGCTTGATTTTCTTTTCTAGGACAAGTCATTCTTGATGCTCTTGAAAATTCAGTATCTGCGTACCCAAAACTTGAGGGTCGGTTTCCCCAAGTGGCTGGTGTTTGTTTTGCATTTGATCCATCCAAACCACCGGGACGTAGAGTGAGTCATAAAATTTTGATTTGTTTTGTAGATTTGGAGTTCTTGTAATCATTTAAGTACTCTAATATATATTTTACATTTCTTTTAGGTGGATCCTGAGCTTGTCAGAATTGGAGATGAGTACTTACAATTAAATCAGACCTACCACCTTGCTACTAAGATGTACCTGCATGGTGGAAATGATGGCTACACTATGCTAAAAGATGTCAAAGTAATTGTAAGTTCTGATTTTATTTCTGTGTCAGATGTATCTATATATTTATTTGTTGTGTATATTTTAAAAAAATTCTATGTATGAATGAAATTTGCACATGTAACAATGTAATTAGTATTTTGTTTAACTCATGTCTCTGAAATATTAAAGATGGATGAAGAAGAATGCCCAGAGCTTGGTTTGGCAATTCAAAATCATTTCCAAGCTATCAATATGCGAATGGAGAAGACCAAAAGACATTCAAAGCACCGTCAATCTCTTGTCACTCTGTCCCGGCGGTAATTTCATTTGCATCTTTGTTACTCCAATAACTTTTTAAGACGTAATACATGTGTAATGTATCTCTTGTATCTTGGATTGACAACAGACATAGCTTGGTGAAGGCTCTTGATGGAGAACTAGATGGACCACCCCCTCTGCGAAGATCTAGTACAGTTGATCACTCGCATTCAATGCATTCAGCACACTTGCCGCATGCACCTTCTACACACGGTGCTTCCCATGGTCCTACCCATGCTCATGCCCCTGTGCATGGTCATCCAGACAGAAGGTCGCCCCGAAGCTGTCTTGTACGAAGAGCCTCTTTAGAGGATCTAGAGCAAGAGAGCTGTAAACTCAGCCCCAAAATAGATGGAAGAATTGTAATTTTAACCGAAGAGGTAAGAAGTAATTTTTAAAGCAAGAGAAACTTTGTAGAACAATGTGGCACACAGCTAAGATTTTTTTCCCTTTTTACAGAAACGTCAAGAAATGTTATTAGAACGCCAGCGTGTGGAAGCTGATTCAGTCATCGAGGAGGTGGAAGATGAATCTTCTCCCCAAGGAAGCATTGACAGAAGCTAGATTTTTCAAAGGCAGACCTGATACCATATGGTAATCGCCATGTTTTAGATGTGCCTTTCCATGGGATTTTATTTGGACAAGCACAGTTTATTGATGCACAAATATTTCTGAAAAAAACTTCCTTTATGCGTACTGTATATGCAATGCACATGGTCTTGATTGAGTCATTGATATTATTGTTTAAATCAGTGTTAGTTGAATTCTTTCTATCCTGTTATGTTTTAAGTTTGTTTTGTTGAGATTCGTGTAATTGTTTTATGATTTAAGAAAAAAAAATATTACTTGTAAAAGGCAGAGCTTTGATTTGTTATGGCGTGCCCTCTAGTGCTGTGGTGTTAGTGTTTAAAGTTTTTTTTTTTTTTTTGACAATTCTCTATGTAAAATTATATGCTTCCCATTTTGTGTTTGACTGAGTTTTAGTGAGTTTGTAATACAAGTTGCCATTGAAATAATTAACTTTTCTCCTTGGGATTGTCCAAGTGGACATTGTAGGCTGCTCTGAATCTCACTGAAAGTCCTTCAAGACATGAACAATCTATTTATGGCAAGAAAATGATAATGAACTTGTGGTACATTTAGTTCCTTGAGAAATATTTCAGTGTAGAAGTCTCATACAGTTCCCTGCTAAGCATTTTGCTATCTATTGTAATCTCAGACCATGATGTATAATTGAACAGCTGCAAATTTGTTTCTTCCACTGTTTCACACAAATTATGTTCAAGTGATGTTCATAGGAACTTATTACTAAAGGCAGGAGTACTGGTCTAGAAAAAACAACAAAAAACTTTGCTATGCTGCCATTCCTTCGGTGATATTAAGCTGGCCTATTTGGAATGTTTTGTAGCATTTAAAAAAAAAATGTTAATGCTTTGTGATGAAGTCTAATTTTCTGTGTTCTGGCTGTGTTTTTCAGTACTTAGCTGTACAGTGTAGGTACATTGATATTTATTGAAATTTGTGAACTTTTTATTAGTCCTGTTTTATTCCTTTTATGTTTGATGTTTAGAAAGCAGGCAAAAAATCAGAACCCCTACAACTGTTCGTTTATCCATTGTCAGATGTTTTGATCGGGCACAATTTATTTTATGATGTACCAAACATTTATTTTTGCCAAAGTTTGCACAAAAGCGTAAAGAAGAAGGATTCCCACAATTATTTTACTGTATTCCTTCTTTTACTATATATATAATAATAATAATAATGTAATTATTAAGAACTAATTGTTATCTCTTTGCATGGAGAGAGCAAGCATAATCTTGCACATGTTTTTTTCACTTTCATGGTTTAGTCATCAGGAGAAGCAATTCTGCCATTAGGTCAGATTATGTCAACACTGGGTGGAAAATCTTCATAAAAGGTCCAAATTTTCACTTTGATTGACCTCTTTTAACCTTCATATTCAGTTCTGCTATAATGCTTTTTAATATGAGGAATTATTGTCACTCATTGCTACATTATTTGATGCAATTGAAGGTGGCAAGATGAACCAATACACCTTGACTCTCTTAGCCTTCAAGTGACTTATCTTTCACTGGATCTCACAGCTCGCCTTTTGTGTAACTGTTTCTAAACTTACAGTATTTATGGATTTTACCTATTATAGCCTATGTTTATTTCTGTTTGAGCCTTGGATTCTCAATGTATGTGCATTTCAATCTAGAGATCCACATCACATATATTTGTACAAATGACAATGTATTTGAGGCACGCAATAAGTCCAGGGAAATTAAGAATATGCTATTTTTATTGTTAGCTTCTTTAAGGCAATGTGATACTTGTAGTCATCTGCTTTTAAAGCACCTACATTGGTTGTGTTCCTACAGTACAAATGTAAGCAATCTAAACATCTTGCATATGAATGATACACAATCCTCAGCATATTGTATGAAGAGCAAAGAAAGATATTTATTCTCAAAAACCAATTCAACTTTTGGCTTAAAAGTGCTCAAGAAGTTAAGGAAAACAGTCCTGATATGCTCAATGTAAGTCTCGGGTTCTGAAAACCAATTCTTTTGTTTGTATCTCCCTCTTTGTCCCATTTATGTCAATTCCTAACATATCTGCTCCTCAAATTTAAGTGTAAGCAGTTATGAGCATGCATCTGCTCTTCTGGATTGATTCAGTTTTTCATGATAAATGAACTGTAAAGCTACCGGTCGAACTTTGGAACCAAAATAGATGTGGGAATGTGAAAAGAAAACGGAGAGGGGACGCACAATGGCTTAAATGTTCAGGTTCACCACTTTAAGCTGATACCCTGCAGGACCTCGGCAATTTTTACTACAATGTGCAGGGGTGTCTTCATGTTCATGCAGTATTAAAAATACAGTGATCTGAATAAATAGCTTTTAATTAAAAATAACTTTACAATGTGCAATTTTTTACAACTCAGAGCAATTTGACTCTGCAATGTAGCTGTCCCTGTACCAGCAACATTTTAAAAGGGAATATAGAATACTGTTACCAATTAGTTTTAATACAACTGGTCGTCACACACTTGAAAGTAAACATTAAATTTGCTTTCTTTGGTACATATTTAACATCTCAAGGCACTAACGGAACGTTTTACAGTGCATGTAAACATTTTAAAACTTGCAACTTGAAAAAAATACATAGCCAAGACCCATCAGCAACACTGTTTGAAATATTAAATAAGCTGTTAGGGTTGACAGCATGCGTACCATGCAGAATGACACCTGACCAAGAACACTGAAATGTCTGTTGTAAGATAATGATAAATAGAAAGCAACATATTTTATCACAAGATCAGAAATTGCATCAGCTCTGGAAGGAATGTGGAAAGAGACAAGCACATTGAAATTCATTAAAATCAAGCTCAAAAAATTTGATAAGTTAGTGATTTTGATGGTAGAAAGGTAAATTTGTATAAAAATAAACTGAGCTTTGGGATTTTGAATGGCCAGATGAGAATTCATAAATCTGCTTTGGGTCCTACACTCAAGGGTATTGCTTGAAGCTCAGTTCGCAAACATAGATACTCCCCAAAGACACACATAATTGTAACACAAGCAGCGTTGAGAAGCCACCAAGAGACGATTCCAGGAAAGTGGCTGTTATACATCCAGCAAATTAGCAGATGTAAGAAGTGTGTTGTTGCAGCAAAATCCAAACATTGTTTCGTGCGACGCACAATGAACCATAACGCTACTGCCCTGCAACAAAGAAATATAATTCATATAAGTGGACAGTGAAAGAAAAATGCATTGTGCATAGAGGAAAAGGACGTACCCTGTGAGGCTGTTGAGAACAAATGCTGTTATAACTGCTCTGCCACCAAAATCATGTAAGTGAATTTCCTAACAAACAAAACAAAGAGGGAGGCAATTTTTAAATACTCACAAACACTTCCAAACATTTATGTGTAAATGTTATTACAAACCTCATACTTAAATAGCAGATCTAAAGAACAATATGTTCCGCTTACAAGGTTTACTATTGACAGCCAAAGACCTAGACTGCTGTAGAAAATAAATTGTACTGCCAGGATTTGAGACACAATCAAAGTTGGGTCCCATATTGTACTACGAAACTGTCCGCGTAACTTTTTCATTTCCATCAATTCATATAATCATTAGCAATGAAATTAATGGACCCTGATAACCTCTAACACACCGAGTCACTTAGCAAACCTTTTTCCAGTGACACATGACCTGTCTTGATAAAATTGAAGGGAATCGAGAGAGATGACTTCATGTCACAAAATCTATGGGAATTGCCATTTTTTTAAAACAAAATTACGGAATGCCACCGAAGCCCACACAAAACCCTCTGCTGTTGCCACTAAAGAAACAGAGCTATTGGCAGATCCACTCTTCGCAGTTTCATGAAACTTCAAAAATTGTGTCACTAATTCCTTTGTTCTTCGTTTGCGCCTAAACTCAAGTATTAATTACACTTCTCACTTCACAGTTTTTGAAGCACCAACTGCAAACTCACTTCTTTATGTAACGGTCTACAGCAACCTTTTCTTAAAAATTGGCCAAACTGCGTCTGTACTTGTCGTCTGCTGTTGCGTGATCGGTGTTCTGTGTTATTTTCACCAATGGCTTCAAATATGTCAAATTTGACTAAAAAGCTGGTTTTGTCCAGCACCACTTCTTTCTGTAATTGCAACTTGATCCATCGGTGTTGGCTGTCAACATCAAGCAATACACATTATGATATCGTCATTGCTGGAGGAGGATTGGTCGGCACGGCTATGGCTTGCTCTTTGGGGTCCTCCGAACTTCTCTCTGAAAAGAAAATCTTGCTGTTGGAGGGCGCACCTGCCAAGCCTATCACTCTGAAAGAAACATACAGCAATCGAGTGTCAGCAATAAACAACTCATCCATCAAGCTGTTTGAAAATATCAAGATTTGGGGTGACATCAAAAGGCACCGAGTTCAAGAAGTAAAGAAAATGCAGGTGTGGGATGCCTGCTCGGGTTCTCTCATAACGTTCAGTGACGATGATCTGTCAAACCCAATTGCTTTTATAATTGAGAATGATCTTATTCTATGGGCTTTAGGCACTCGACTCAACAATGTCCATAACATCTCAGTACGATACAATGCTAAGATCAAAGATTACATTTTACCTAAGCATTCGAGCTGTGATGCACCTCAGATCGTATTAGAAAATGATGAAAAACTTTCTTGTGACCTGTTAATTGGTGCAGATGGTGTTAATTCCAAAGTTCGTTCCAAGATGGAAACAATTGTAGAAAGAACTGATTATAAGCAAATGGGAGTAGTGGCAACATTGAGTCTTTCAGATTCCTCTAACAATATAGTTGCCTGGCAGAGATTTCTTCCTGATGGAGGAGTTGTTGCACTCCTTCCCCTTTCTGATACTGTCAGCTCTTTAGTATGGTCCACATCAACAAGTAATGCTAAAGAACTTTTAAATCTTTCTGAGGAATCCTTTGTTGATGCTGTAAATGATGCCTTCCTGAAAGAGCACCCAAAAAGTCCCTTTGTGGAGGCCCTTCTCAGAAATCTGCGCCTCTTGCCTGGTGAAGATATGCAGATTCCTCCTAGTATCACAAAAGTTCTTGCTGGCAGCAGAGCAGCTTTCCCACTTGGGAACACAAGTGTATCAAGATATGTAAATAGTTGTGTTGCTCTTATTGGAGATGCTGCTCACCGGGTCCATCCTTTGGCCGGGCAAGGTGTCAATATAGGTTTTGGAGATGTTCAGTGTCTCACTAAGCAAGTCGAGCAAGCAGTTTATCAAGGATGTCATATTGGACGGGGTTCCCATCTCAAAGAGTATCAGTCAGAAAGATTGAGGGACACTTGGCCCAAAATGAAAGTGATTCATTACATGCACTCTCTATACCAAACATCATTCACCCCTGTTGTAGCTATGAGAAGTTTAGGATTATCGCTAGTCCATTCAATGCCATTAATCAAGAAACAACTCATGATGAAAGCTAATGCCTAAAACATTGCCGTTAGTAATGTTTTGTTAGATTTAAGTTGTGTTAGATATCAAAGAGATTTTGGGGTTCCTGAGCATTCACTGTTCCTGTACTCTATATTTTATATTAGAGATTTTGGAGTTCCTGGGTGTTTACTGTTCCTGCACACCGTGTTCGATTTTTTTGTGCTAGGAGGTACTTGGGTGCTGCACCATGTAGTATTTGTTATGCCAAAATTCATACTTTTCTACGTTCCTTCAATAAATACCAAAGTAAATGAAATGAAGTTGTATTTTTTTTTAACCTCATGCCAACTATTTCTACAGTTGGGGAAGGGGGAGGGGGTTGCAAAAGAAAACTCCTCTCAGTGTTTAAATATTTTTATCATAAAGAGGTTACAACATAAAGGACTAGGCAATTTACAGCAATGATCAACACCTAAATATCACTACTTCAAATACAATGCCAAGACAAAATGAGGCAAGTAAACTAATTAAAAGACTAAATGAAACATACAAGAACAGTCATGAAATTCATACACAGACAAAGGAAAATAATTAAACCCTACTTGATAAAATTGGGTTGGTCCTCAAATCATAACACAAAGTAATAGGAAATGACCATCACACTTGCAAAGGAGACAGATTTGTTTTCAGCTCAAGTTACTTGCAGCATTAATTTGAACCAGCCTGGAGGAAATAGCAGTATGGTTGAAATTACCACACGGCATGGAGATTATACACTAACAACCAACACAAGCCTTAGTCTTATTTACTTGTAGGTTGTTATCACTTACAATCTAGCACAAAATATGATGGGGGCAGCATGTCCACACATAAGAAGCTTGCCGTCACTCACTGACTCATGTTGGACACACTGAAACACTTTCAAACTTGCTAGTGACATAAACATTCTGAAACAAAAGCTGTGCTGTGGGCGTTTTAGTAGCCTTAATTTTTTTTTTTTTTTTTACAACGGATCATTGCACACCTAACATTTTTCCACTAGCAAGTCCTGTAGAATTCGTACACTAGATGAAAAAAATTAAAACCTTCAAATCTAAATTTAGGGGGAGAAAATTAAACTTACATTTAAGAAAAGCAAAACAAGAGTTGGTTTAAATATAAAAGGAAAATACTGTGGCTTCACAAATTAATCACAAAAGGAAAGGGAAAAGCAGACTTCTAACATGCCCTGATATGGGAAAAGATGAACATTTAGTGGTGAATCACAAGAGAGAGGGCAAGCCCCAAAGAAAAGCCAGCATAGAAAATGTGAGTTTTAGTGATTTCAAATGAGCCATCTTCTTTAGTCATTGAATTCCACCAGCGACGAGCTGAGCGCTTGTTTTTACGCAGGGCTTCTTCTGCCTTGTCCAGCTTTCTATCAACATACCTCTCCATCTGAAAGGAAAAATGGAAAAAATCTATCATTTCACATCATCAAGATTTTCTTCAAAATCCTCCAGCACATTTATCAGGACAAATAGGTTGAATCCAGACAGAGTTAGGGTAAGAATGCTGCAATTTATCATATCTGCACCCATGTCTCACCCCCATTGCGGAGTAGAAACATAAACCCCTGAGCACATCTAAAAATCTTACCTAAGCTTCAACTACATACAACTAGAGGCCATCAATTGGTGAGATATAACGGAAAAAAGGCATGTTACGACGTTGCCACACCAATCAGAAAGCCCCCAGCAAAGCCAGCAGCCAGGTAAGAATTCTTGGATGCATACTCCTTTACCTAGGGAGAACAAATGTAAATCAAAGTCAAGATTCAACCCACAAATTGTCTTGAAAGCAGCGTGGTTAGGATGGAGAGCAGGCAGAGACCATATAGTTAGAGGAAACAAATACCTTGTCCATCAGACCAGGTCCTTTTCCTGTTGCCTCCTTTTCAATTTTATCTGATGCTTTATCAACTTGACTGCACACTCTGTCCCAGTTAATGTTGATGTAGCCTTGGTGTGCGGCAAACTGGAGAAGCAGAATGCCACCGCCTGCAGCCACAGCTGCAACTTTTCCAACCTTCATAGCAAGGTATCCGGTGCACCTGAACAGAATACAAAAATTAAATTGTGGACACACACCTTCCTTAAAATAGCATAGCCATTGTTGATAACATTTCGGTTGCCATAATTTACCATCCTGAGGCTGTGCCAATGGCAATTTGATGCGTAGCGGGTGCCTTCCCAACATCTTTTAAAACCTTGTCGATCAGTCCCTTTGCTTCTTTCTTCACCTCGTCCGCACTGATGACCTCATCAGCAGGTTTACTCCTGGGAATAGGCATATTTGAGCCCCAAACTCTGGAAACACCAAAGGAACACATGAAGGACATGAACATGGACACCGACCACAAATACTCCTCGTGCAAGCTCAAAAAGAACCGTAAAATGATAAGACGCGATTAAAAACATGATAAGTTGACATTTTCTTCAAATTGGAGGAGAAATTACGAGACGTTGGGTGAAAGATCGATTACACCAGGAGCTGGGCGTAGTGCATCACCCATCAGCAAAGTTCAGTCAGACTGGCAAAAACTAATTAACATGGACAGAAAAGAAGGCCCGCAAGTGAGTTGGATAGCCCAGTACGACAAGGCGACTTACTTGTAACCGTTTGAATGAGGAAAACGGCGGAAACTCTGCACAAAGGACGACGCTTCTGCCTGTGGCGATGAGTACGTGAGTGCAGACAGGCACAAAACAAAAGAACAGATAAAAACACAAAACAAATGCCTGGCGGCGCTGCATCCTGCCAATGCCAATAACTCAGATGTGGTCTATCTGCAGTATTGTCATCTTTGACAATTTCATTTATTTGTTTGTCTTCATTGGCTTTTAAAGTATTTTATCGATGAGAGCGGTGTCTTTTAATTACTTGGTGAATGTATAAAGTTTTCCCATCTTTCCTTGTCAAAAGGAAAGGTTCTATCATGACCAAAAAGAACGTTTTATGGTCTATTTTTAATTGACTCAAAGGTTGTGTAGTGCTGTGCTCAGTGAAAAACTCCAGTGTGATTGCTAAAATATTTACTGTCTAAAATGCCTTTTGGTCTGAAACCAAAATGCTTTCAATGCGAGAAAACAGACTCTTTTATGTGGAGAAAAACGGAGGATGGTTTTATTTGCAATGAGTGTGTGGAGCAACAAAGAAATAGTAAACTGAAAGGCAATCGTGATCAAACTTCAATTAGTAAATCTGTTGTGGATAATAATGATCCAAGATGTGCAAGAAAAAGTGCTCGTACCACCAGAAATTACAAGACAAGATTGAATCCTTTTGCACTACCCAAACCATATACACCCAAGGGTAAAGGTCGTAGAATCATCTTCAAGAAAACGGTATGTTTTGCGAATTTCCTGTTAATGATCAAGTTTATCTTTGTCCGGTACCATTATAAATTTATGTTTTAAAACTGTTTACCTTTCAGCCTCAGAAAGCTCCTGGAGCAGTTACATCTCCCGTAACAAGCAACTTCGTATTCCACAAGGCAGGTTTAGTTATGGATTGTAATGGTCCGATGCCCCAGGTACAAGCACTCTATACCAACCAGTCTAAAATACTTTTACAGGGTAGCTATATTCAAGTGGGAGACATAGTATCCCTACAAGATGTAGATGGAGACATATTCTACGCCCAAATTCGAGGCCTGCTTACCGACCAGTACTGTGAGAAAAGCGCTGTCATTACATGGCTTATTCCTACAATTGCCAGCCCAGAACCGGAAGATGGTTTTGATCCAGCAACCTATGTTATTGGTATGTCTATAACCGGGTCTGCCTCCTAGCCAACCTTATCGATGTTCTGTAATCCCATATTAATTTGTGTTACAGGTCCAGATGAAGACATTCCCAGGAAACTTGAGTGCATGGAGTTTGTCATGCATGCTCCATCTGACTACTATAAGGCAAACACACCCTACCCTCCTACAAATCCTCCAGAAAGTCGCAAGTCTTTCATCTGGACTAAATTGAGTGTGAAAATCCCAAAACAAGACTGAATAAATTACATTGCTATTTCCAATCAATTGCATTTCCCCTAGTTTTTTCCTTTCTTTTCCAAACATTATTACTGATGTGTTTTAATTTTCTGAGGGTTGGAACTGCATTTACCCCTTGAAGTACACAATCAAATTTGGAGGTCAAATGTGTAGAAATTAATGAGAATGAGAAATTAGAGAGTATGGGCATCATAAACTGTACTTCAGATTCAGAAACAATTTACATCACTTTGCCACTCGTGTCAGGAAAAAGACATGTGCAAATCCAGTATATAGAAACAATTCTATAGATACTCTAAAAGTTTATGAGAGAAACAGAATTACTTAATGGACAGATTGTTCGCCAAGGAACAAGATAGGCCTGTGCCATCAGGCTCCACATTCAATGTGGTCACAACACCAGACTCCACCACCATTGAGAACCGCTTGGATCTGATGCCACCCAGAGGTGGCAAATCCTGCTCCAAACCCAATTCCTTGGTCAGTTGGGCGCTTGGATCAGCCAGCATGCGGACCTTCAAAGGAAACAAACAATTTTATGAACTAGTTACAAATAAAAATCTTTTATTGTGACAGTGCAGATATGACAGAGCAAATAAAGGCTCATCAAATGATGACTCTACTCACTTTTCCTTCAGTATTGTGGGCCTGACCCCAAGCATCCATAACAAATGCATCATTTACTGAAATGCATACAATCTCACTCACACCCTGGGATTTCAGTTTATCAGCGTCGGCAACATAGCCAGGCAGATGGGTCTATAACACAATGAGAATAGTACAGCATGTGGATCAGAGACATAGCCATTTCACAATCAACTTCAACGGTAAATACCTTTGAGCATCCTGGGGTGAATGCACCAGGAACTCCGAAAACAACTACTTTCTTTCCCTCGCAAAGTGAGGCGAAGTTCACTTTGGACGCTGGTGATTTCTCCTGGAGATCAACGCTTGGAACCTTATCCCCAACCTGCACAGGTAGAAAACAATAAAACCATGAGCAAAGAGGCGCAGCAAAAAGGAAGGCGGTCATTCTGACACACTGCCTGATATGCCCCCAACAAAGCTTAATGACGTCCGAAGGACGGGCGCTGAATAATTCTGATCTCAGCCTGACCGTGCAACAACTAAATCAAATGTGAAAAGTACAGTCCATCAAAACATGTTAATCAGCCCATCACATTGTGGCGTTCAGGAGAAATCAGAAGGGCCCAACGACAGGCTCCACGACGGTCGCAAGGAAGACCACGGCGATGGCGTGGTGCGTCGGTTCAATCACGTCGCACCTCACGCAAAAATCAAAACATCACACTCGCCGACTCTACGCTAACCTGATCGTCTACAAACGCTCACTTTGACAGGCATGTTGAGGAAGTTTGAGGAATGTAGCGACCTGGCGCAGACGTTGCGGGCGTTCCGGCCGAGAGACGAACGGAGTGCGGTCTGGATCGATTGCATTGGCGCGACGAATATTCAATGCCCGGATCGAAGCTGCTCCGCCGTGTTCCTCCACCTGCGAGAGACGACCGCCAGAGACCGCCAGCGACCTTGGCCCCCCACCCCTTCCACTTCTTATCTCAACCATGCGCTCGTATGTTTCTCATACATTCATCGCACTCGCATGGCCTCGCTTACGGATTTCCGCTTCCATCCCTGACACAATGACACCGGAAGCGCGCGCCTGGCAGCCGCATTGCTTCAAATCCTAAGCGCTGCTGAAAAGCCGATGGGAGTGAGACGCTCGGCGCCGGATGCGTAGGCAAACCCGCCCTCTGCGCGCACGCGTGTCGCGCGGGCCGGCCTACCCTAACATTCGCGGGCGCCGCAGCAGCAGCGGGCCCGCTTACCTTGAGGCGGGGCGGTTTTGAACGGGCTAAGTGCCTTCGTTCGAGCTCGCGCCCACGGGCGGGACACCGGCATCGGTTCCCTACGCGACACAAGGAATCCCCGGCATTGTAGGCGCGTGTGATGCGCGGCGGACTGTCCGCGCGGTGCGGGCCGCAGTGCCGCGGCCAGCGCCCCCTGACGGCCGCCGGCTGCGGGGGTGGGGGTTGCAACAACTCTCCCCGCCGTATCGACCCCGCGCCGCCGCGCCGCCCCGCGCCGCCCCGCGCTCACGCCGGTCCCTGGCCCGCGGCAGCCGGCAGGACCAAAACAGAAGTGCAAGAGCCGCCTTGCCTAGCCCGTGCCGCGAGCGGAGCGCGCGCCCGCCGCGTCTGTGTGTGGAGTCGACGTCGGCGACCGGACGTCCACGGTTCGCGTCCCGAGGCCCGCGTCGTGGAAAGGCCGCCGCGACAGCAGGTGCGCCGCGCGCGGTGCGCGCCTGAACGCCGCCCGGCGCCGATCGTCGGGTAGGTGCCGGTGAGTGGTGCTCGCGGCCACGTCGGGGAGAGCGAGATGACGGACACCGAGAACGACGGCAGCGAGAGGGATGCTGAGGGTGAGTGTCCGGGCGGGCCGGCGAGCAGGGCACCGCGGCGGTCAGCACCTGGGGCTCGCACCGCTGAGCGGCGGCGACGCGGGGCCGGGCCGGGCACGACGGCGTCCCGGTGCACGGCCATGCGGCGAGGGCCGGTGGACACGCGCAATACACGGGTCTTACGCAAAGCCAACGACCCCGACACAATGCCGGCGTGTCCTCCCGGGGGAGCGGCGTGGCTCCGCGGCCCGCCCTCCTACCCCCTCCCCGCCGATGTGTATCGGCTCCCCCCCATTCTCCAGGAGCGGCGGCGGCGGCGGCGCGCCCGCCTGGTCACGTCCGCGCCGTCGGGGAGGTGATGAAGTGCCTCACGACCTAGAACATGGGACCGGGCGGGCTGGAGCTGGAGCTGAAGCTGGAGCTGGAGCTGGAGCCGCGGCGCTCTGCTCTCCCGTGCTGCTGGAAGTGGTCCCTCCGGCACCGTCCCGCGCCAACGCATCATGCACGATCGATACTGGGGCAATAGCCGGGCCATGCGGCCGTCCCCTCCCGCAGCCGCAGCCGCCGCCGGCGGTGGCGCCAGGACCAAAAGATCAACACCCCACTAGAAATAGCCGCCGGTCAGCAGAGGCCGGCCGGTCCGCCACGGCCCTGCTGCGCGGCACGGCCGGCGGCGGCCGAGGCTGACCAGATGCGGGCGGCGCCTGGCGGGTAGGCAGCCTCTGCACGCACGCGTGTCGTGCGGGCCGGCCTACCCCGGCGAGCGCGGGCGGCGCGGGCGGGCCGGGGAAGAGCACGAGACACCGGACCACGTGCCGAGAGCGGCCGGCGCCGCGCCGCCCACAGGCCTTCTTTGTCCCGGCGACACGACGCCACCCCCGCTGCCGCCGCCGCCGCCCCGCCGCCCCGCCGCCCGGTTAAGTAATGCGCGAGGGTGTCTGACCCACAATGAAATTTCGTTCCCTCCGCGACCCGCGCGCCTCCCTCCCTCCCTCCTCCTCCTCCTCCTCCACTCCCACTACCGCGCCTCCCTTGGGTCGTGCGTGGGGTGGTCGCCCAGCTGGAGGCTACATACTCGTTCGAATGCATGTTTGGCCCCGCTCCCGCCCCTCCCCCTGTCTCTCTCTCTCTCTCTCTCTCTCTCTCTCTCTCTCTCTCTCTCTCTCTCTCTCTCTCTCTCACGCTGCCTCCCCCTAGGAACAAGGTGGCCGCGGTGGGTACCGTACCGTTGCTGCCGTACAGCGCGGCGGGCCGTGACGGTTCGGCGGCCACTACAGGCGGCCACCCCCCGGCAGCCAGCGGCTACGGACAGCAACTACCCCAATTGGCCGTGTGGCCAGGTCACGTCTGTGAGTGCCGCGGCGGGGGCCCGCCAGTCCACTGGGGCCGTACGCGGACCTCTGCAGCGCGGACACACGCGGCGGCGGCGGCCTCGTTGCCACGTCTCACCCCTCCCTTCCTCCCCCGCAGCAGGGTACGCAGTGACCACCTCCCTCTCTGTCTGTCTGTCTGTCTGTCTGTCTGTCTGTATCCCACGCCCACGATCAGTGCGGTTAGTAATGGGTTGAGAACGTAGTTTACGCGGGTTGGAGGAGCGCTCGCGAGCGACGTTCGCCAACTTTTATCCACAGACCCTTCGGGGTGCAGCGTCGCGCTGGGTGGCGAAATGGGGCGACGTGCACTACAGGGGTGAGGTGAGGAGGGCTAAGTGTTGCGAAAGGGCCGTCGAGGCCGCGTCGCCGCGTCGCCGACAGGGGGGAGTCAAGGGCCTCGACAAACAGCGGCGGGAGCCGGAGGGCACCCGAGGGGGGAAGGGCCGCCGCGGAGGGAGGGAAGGGCGTTTACTGCCGGCCGGGTGGCGCAATGGGGCCGCATGCGGCAGTGCGGCAGCCCCGCGGGCGGGGCCCCCCGCTCCCCGCGAAATATGACTGCGAGCTAGCCCAGAGATTCCGCTCCAGCGGGGCGTCCTGTAAAACCGCAAATCGCTACTCCAATTTTGAACCGAGATACGGTGGTCCAAAGTGGCCCAGCACTATTTTCTGTGACGTGTTGGGATTAAACTATTGGTCGCACGGGAAAACCGATGGCACTAAGGTGTGGAGAAAGGCGTAACATAGGGAATATGTCGGGCCCAAATTCCGGAATCAGTACGTAAATGTATGATTTGGCCGTTCAAAGTTTGGCCTTTTGAAGGGCAAATCAATGTGTCCAGACACTAATCGGGGTGGTTTTCCTGTGCGAGTTTAGGCCCCACTGAGCGCTTTTGCCTCTTTTGAATCTGCCGGGCTCGGAAAGCCACGCTGCAAAGTGGCGAAATGGGGCGTAGGAACGTGCACTGGGTGGGGTGTGAGGGCTGCGGAGGCTGGCTTTACAACTGTGTACACAACGACGCAAGGACGAAAGCGTCGCTCGCGTCGCCGGGCCGGGCGGGCCAGACAGCGGGGAGTCAAGGGCCTCGACAAACAGCGGCGGGAGCCGGAGGGCACCCGACGGGGGAAGCGGCCGCCGCGGAGGGAGGGAAGGGCCGTTTACTGTGCCGGGGCCCCCGACCGAGCTTCTCTCTTGCACTGCTGCAGTCAGATGAGGCGGTCCATATACATCTCGTATCTCGTACATTGACCGGTACTGGTGACACGGCGCACGCTCCGTGCCCGAGTTGGCGGGCGAGCGAGAATGGGGCCGCATGCGGCAGTGCGGCAGCCCCGCGGGCGGGGCCCCCCGCTCCCCGCGCCCCGCACAGCACTTTGTTAAACGCGTGTGTCAATGTGTTCCAGACATGCGGCTCTCTTGGCCGAGCGTGTTACCAAAATTCACGAAGACAGTGGCGCGATATCTGCCGGGGGCGCCGAGCCTGTTGGACGCAGAGAAGGGCTCCGTCGGCAGCCCGCCGTCGTCCGCCTCGCCTCGCGGAGGCCGACCGGCCGCGGGGGGCGCGCCACGCCCCCCTGCGACCCCTGTGCCGGCCAGGAGGACGCTCTCGCTGCACCAGGGGCACTCCAGCACGGCGTTCCCGGAGACGGACAGAGGCCCGCCGACGCCGGCCCGGAGAGTCCGCCCGCCCGCGGCGCCGCCCGTCCCCGAGTCCCCCGAGGAGCCCGCCTACGTGAAGGAGGCCCGCCAGTGGCTCATGGAGACAGACATCGACGAGCAGTGGCGGCGGCTGTGGCGGCCCGCCCCGCTGGAAACGGACCTGGACGCCGTCCTGGCCGGGCCGCCCCCGAGGCCGCCCCCGAGGCCGCCCCCGCCCCCGCGGTCCAGCACGCTGCCCCCGCCCTCGCGGCGGCCCCTGCAGGTGTTCCTGGAGACGGACCTGGACGCCGTGACGGCGGCGCCGTTCGGGCTCGCGGCTCGCACGTGCTCCTCCAAGGAGACGGACATTGACCTGGCGCCGACGCCGAGCCCCAGCCCGCGCAAGTTCCGCACCCTGCCGCGCACGCGCTTCGTCCGGGAGACAGACGTCGACGAGGCCATGGGCTTCGTACGGAGACCGGCCGCGCCGCCCGGCGGCCCGGGCGTGGAGGTGCGCGTCGAGTCGTCCTTCGACACGGTGTACTCGGACGCGCCCACCCCGCCGACGCGGACCCTGGCGGGGACCCTGGCCGCGGGCAGCGACGCGACCGCCTTCAGGAGCTCCACCGAGAGGACGTTCACCGAGACGGACTTGGACGACGAGCCCGCGTACGTCCGGCCCGCCGCGCCGCCGCGCACCCCGGCCTCCTCTGGCGGGGCTCCGCCGCCCTTCCTGGCCGTGCCGCCGCGGCCCCCGAGGCCCCTGCGCCCCGAGCTGCTGCTGCGTCCGCCGCAGCCACCCCGGCCCACGGACCTGCTGGCGCCGCCCCCGGGGGCCGGACTCGCACTGCCCTTGGGGCTGCTCGGCCCCGCCGCCGGCCCCCACATGGGCAGCGGCGCCACAAGCCTCGGCAGCGGCCTGGGCAGCGGCCTGGGCAGCGCCGCGGGGGGGCTCTTCACCGTGGACAGGGACACCAGCATGATGCTGGACTCGGATGTGGACGAGTCGGAGCTCCGCAGGGTGCTGCTCAACGACGTGAGAAATGCATCCTATAATTAGTTTACACCAATATTTTTTTTTCAGTATTGACTCCATAATAAAATTTTATTCTCTGTGTGTTCCAGAAATGGAGACAGTTATTCGACAAGGTAATTATGAACCTTAGACCTCTATTTTAAAAATCGACAAAAAAGAGTGTTTCCGCCCGGGATCGAACCGGGGACCTTGTGCGTGTGAAGCACACGTGATAACCACTACACTACGGAAACCGCGGTGAAGGTAGCGGCGGAGTATAGCTACAGTTGCTAGGAGGGGGAATGAGCGGGCCCGACGGCGCACGCGCAGTCGGGGACGCTAGAGTCTCTGACTGTGTGGGGTATCAGTCGGACGGCGACGCAGTTCCGGCAGCCGCTACCAGGTGGCGCTAGTGGTGCCATTCCGTCTACGGCATTGCCGCCAGGCCACGAGTAATGTTTTATAATTTCGCGCAGTGCCAACGCTAACTGGAAACAAGACCACGTAAATTGTAACAAAGTAAAAGCCTCACAATAAGAGTATTAATTAACGGGACGTGTACACTGACACGTCCAGCGCTGCCCAGCCACAGTCCAGCCCACCCTGGAATTCCCTCGGTACTCCGAGCGTTGCGAACCTTATCGCGTCGAGACAACCCTATGATTTCCGCACACAAACCATAAACAAAGCTATGAACCGCACGCCACCTCCTAAAAACCAGACTTTTACATTTTAGCTTATTTGTAAATTTTATTCCTCTTTGGCGGCAGTACGACCCCGAAGGCTTCGGCGAGATCCCGTGGGAGGACTTCGAGGAGGTGCTCCGCGACCCGGAGTTCTGCGCCGCCATCCCGTCCAACAAGAGGGTGATCCTGCTGGAGAAAGCCGCCGAGCGCAAGACCTCGGCCATCACCTTCCAGGACTTCGTCAATGTGGTGAGCATTCGTCCTTTATTTGTGAATGATGGTCGGGCTGAGTGGGAGCCGTTGCGGCCAGGCGAGGTGTCCCACGAAGAGTGCAGCAGGAGGCGATGCACTCGCGCATCTCTCTCTCTCTCTCTCTCTCTCTCTCTCTCTCTCTCTCTCTCTCTCTCTCTCACTCTCCGGCGGCGCGTCAATCCGGAAATTAAGTCGGTGCAGCGGGGCGCTGACGCGCCGACGCCGACTCTGCAAGGGGTGCAATCAGGGTGACGTCCCGATGAACATCATAATGACATGCAAGCTGGCGGCGTCGTCGGCGTCGTCGGCGTCAGGACGCGCCGCCGGGACACTACTGCTTCTCACGGGGGGCCGCCCTCGACGACGCCGTCGTCGTCGTCGTCGGTGACGCGGTCGCCGCCGATAATGTCGCCCTCCGAAAATGAGAGCGGCCGTCGTCGGCGGCGGCGCCACGCTGCGACGCGCACCCCGAGGGAGGCCGCCGCCGCCGTGTGTGTGAACTCAATTAAGGGCGGACGGGCGGAGGTGATACGCCGCCGAGAGGTAATGAAATGCTGATAGGGAAACGTTAAAAATGGCCTGCGCTTATCGCTGTTACCATCGCCAACCCTTCCCTTCCGGCCGGGTAATTGAATCCTTGCATTACCCATTACCCGGCATTACCCCGCGCTGCTGCTGCTGCTGCAACTACAGCAGCAGCAGCAGCAGCAGCATCGCCCTGCCCGTGCAGCCTTAAGGTTAGTTATGCTCTCGGCGCTCTGTTCAGCTTGACTCGGCACGGCGGCGACGCGCCACGCGGAAAATGGTCTGCCCCCGGCGGAGTCCTGACGGGGTCCTGGCGGGGTCCTGGCGGCCGCTACCTGTCCACCAAAGGACGTAACGCCCGGCCACGTAGTTCGTGGACGCGCTGCGGACCTTGGTGGTGACGGTGACGCACCTCCCGCGGTTATTTGCGGGCGCACGACACCGGCCGGCGAGGAGGCGCCCCCCTCCCCCCCCCCCCCGGTCCGCGCATAATAACAATAAAAATAAGACCAAAGGAAAGGAAGGAGAGCGGCGGACTGATATTTGCATCGAATGACTTATATCGTAATGTGCAGCGCGCGTCGTGCGTGGGAAAGGGGTGTGGCGCCGGCGGCGGCCCTCCCTGCGCCGCCGGCCGGGCAGACGACACGGCGGTGCCCGCGATCATTCAATTGTTTATACGGGCGCCTGCCTCTCGGTTCGGCGCTGGTCCATGTGACCGGCCCGCCCGCCCTGCTCGCCCGCGTCGCCTGCACCGGGGAGGTCCGGCACCACCACGACGATCCACGACGCGGGCCTCAGGAGGAGGGAGGACCTCGAAGGGCACCACCACCGCGGCGACGGTGGGGAAAGGGATTATGCTTGGTGCTGGCCTTCGTGTCGCCGGCCGTCCGCCCGCAAAGGGCCTGTTCTCACGGGTGCAGGCCGCGGCCGCCGCCGCCGCCACCCACGTCACCGATCCGCTATCTGCGTAAGCCCTTCCCCGACGCACCGCGCCTTTGGTTCCGGCCATCCCCCCACCACCGCCCGCACCACTCCACGGGCTCCGGGCTGCGCTGCCCGCCGCGCCGCGGTACGCACCTCAACGTTTCTCGTTTGGTTACATTTTTTTTCAGCCCGGCTTTTTCGGGCGGCTGAGAACGATCCGGTCAGCAGGGCAGAGGCCACCGGCGTGGCGGCGGGCGGAGAGAGACGGCCGCTGGCATAATGTGACGAATCACACGGTGAGGCACCCGACCCGGTGGGTACCCGGTGGGTACCCGGTGGGTACCGGGGCGCGGCCCCGCTCTCATGGTCCAGGGGAGGTCCTGTCAGCGGCCGCGCCGCGCCGCGCCGCGCGCCCGCTGACCCGTCCGCCACTCCCACTCACATCATGACGACGAGCTACCGCGGCCACTCCACCTCTCTCTCTCTCTCTCTCTCTCTCTCTCTCTCTCTCTCTCTCTCCCGCATGACGTGCCCTCCGCGGAAGGGTGAATAGGGAGTCGGGAACGGATAAAAACGCCGATGAATTTTATGGGAATGCGAGGGGTGGGGCACGACGCACAGCGCGCGCACGCGGGCCCTTCTCTCCGTCTGCCCCTCTCGCACCCGTGCCCCCTCGTGCCGGAGGCGGCCGGAACTCTCCTCTCGAGCAGTGCATAGTATTGTGCCGCGGACGTCGGGGGAGTGCAGCGGGCAGTCGGTGTACTCCTCGCGGCCCCGGCGGCAGCTCCGCAGCGGCGGCCCTCTGCCCGGCCCGGCCCACGGCTCAGCCTTGTCAGCCGGCGGAGCGTTTCGACCCGACCCGACCCGACACGGTGCCTGCACACCTACCTCCGTGTCTGCTGCTGCTGCGCTCGCGATGGCTGCGTCCGCACAGGTGCATTGGGGGGACGCCCCGCCCCTCTCTGCCTCCCCCCCCCCCCCCCGCGCCGCCCAGCAGGGTCCTGCCTGCGCCTTCTCTTTATTTCCCCCGCACCGTACGACGCGGCGACGCGTCCGCGCAGCCAATGTAATAAACGCGCCGCCCTGTTTCGCTGACGGATTTCACACTGCTTGCTGGGGTTGTAGTGTAGCCGCCGCTGTCGGTTAGGTGGGGCCGTGGTTGTCCAACGCGACGACCAATTTCCCGTCGTCAGAGACGGAGATGGGCCCGAAACACCGACTGCGGAGAAGGCGCGTTATGGGCGGCGCACTTAGGGAGTGTGCGGCGGGCGTGGCCCCCGCTGGCGGCGTGTGGCGTGTGCTCCCGCTGATGTGACAATCCGACGCGGACTGCTGGAGACATCTGAGTCACCCAAGGGCCGCACGCGCCGCGGGCCGCGGCCGAGTTACGGGGCGCGCTGAATAAAAGATGAAGAGTGTCGCCCGGCCGGCGCCGCGACCACCACCGCACCGGACCGTCGTGGTCGGCTGGCTGAGCGGCGCTGAGCGGCTGAGCGGCACTGAGCGGCTGAGCTGCACGGCTGAGCCCCGCGTGCACCCCCGGCCGTCAACACCAAGAGGAAAACTACGCCAAATTTTTTTTCCCGCCGGTGGGAATTGAACTGCAGACCTGGCAGGCGGTGGCCCTTTCGCGCAGGACACCGGCGACGTGGTGGCGTCCCTGCCCCCCCCCCCTCCTCCTCCTCCCCCCCCCCTCCTCCCGGCACGCGGGCCCGCACGCCAGTTGCGGGGCGGCGGCGGCCGGCCGGCGGCAGCGGAGGGGAAGTGCCGGGCATGGCTTCTCTATCCCACAGCCGAGTACCTCCACAACCCATTTCGGAGAGGTTTATAATTTTGTGCGTGTCGAGCACGCTAGCGCGCCGTGATGGGGACAAAGTGGAGTGGCGCGGGGAGGTGGGGGAGGGACCGAGGGGGACGGCGACGAGGGCGGGGACGGGGACAGGTGTCGGTCCAGCCATCGGAACGGAATGCAGGGCGTGCGACGGCGCGGCGCAACCCCTCCGCCGCCGCCGCGCCGCGTCAGGCGTCACCGCGGCGTCACTTTAGTTGGCCGCCGAACAGCGCGGCTCCTGTCTGTGATTGAGGGCGAAAGCGAACCTTACCGCCGCCGCCGCCGCGCAGCTGCAGGGTAGGCAGCCTGGCCCGACAGGCGTGTCGCGCGGGACGGCCTATGCCGGTGCCCGCAGGCGCTGTGCCTCATCTGCCTCAGCCGCCGCCGCCGCCGCCGAACCGCAGCGCCGCCAGAGGAGCGGGAACGGGTTGTTGGCGGCGGCGGTGGCGGTGCCTCTCCGTGCGGCCTGTCCGTCCGAGGCGACGCCCACCTCTGAGGGGGGCGGCGACACTGTTTTCTGTTGACAGCGTGTGTTTGTCGTCGTCGGCTGCGGCGGGCCGTGACGACCTCACGCGCAGCCCGGCCCCGGCTCCGGCGGCACTTATCAAACGCTAATGTCTATTAAAGACGGCTGCCTCGGCGGGCAGTGCGGCTACTTTAGGGGGCGGTGGGGCCGCGGATCAAAGGGAGGGCGGTGGCCGGGCTGGAGAGCCGCCGCCGCCGGGCGCCTCTCTCAGAGGTGGACCCGGCGGAGCGCGCACCCCCGGACCCCGGCCGCGGGGGGCTAACGGCACCCGGAGGCGGCCGGGCCGGGGAGGGCCCCGACGAGGTTGCTGATGGGAAGCACTCGCGGGTCCGCGCCGCGCCGCCGGCCGGAGGCATTAATCTAGCGCCTTGTCACAGCGACGCCTGACAGTGTCGCCTTGTAGTCGGCAGCCGGCCGGAACGACCGCACGCATTCGGGCGGCCGGTGAGGGCAAGACCCCCGTCAGGCCGTACCGCGCGGAGCCGCGCGGAGCCGCCGTGCGGCCCGGGGAGGCGGCCGCAGAAAGCTGCGTTCCCGCGGGTCGACGACGAGCACCACGGCGACGACGGACGCACACGGAGGGCGGCGCTGGCGGCGAGGGGAGGGTGGGGGGAGGCCATGATAAGCGGGCCCGGAAACCGGAAATCGCCGTGACTTTTCTTCGATGCGCAGGACTGCTTGGTGACCGGTGAGCATCCATCCTTGTGTGACGGACGGCGTGACGCGCCGGGGGCAGCCGGGGGCAGCGGGGGGCAGCCGGGGGCAGCCGGGGGCAGCGGGGGCAGCCGGGGGGCAGCAGGGGGCAGCGGGGGGCAGCCGGGGGCAGCGGGGGGCAGCCGGGGGCAGCCGGGGGCAGCCGGGGGCAGCCGGGGGCAGCCGGGGGCCGGACAGAGGACCGCCAGGCCGGCGCCGTCGGCCCAAGTCGCGTCCGTCATCGTTCGCCGAAGGCCGACGTGTCGGCAAGGGGGTTGTCCGTCAGAGCGCGGCGTGGCGCGGCGGGTGGAGGCGACAGCGGGTCTGGGGACCTCGCGGCCCCCCCCCCCCCCCCCCAGGGTTGTCACCACTACCGCGTATCACACCGTCATCACAAGCCCCCTGATTTGTGGCGTGGCGAGCGGGGCCTCCTCTCTCACATCTCACAATGGGACAAGCCGTGATAAATCCGGATTTGGAGCGCGGAGCGGCGCGGCGCAGCGGCCGAGTGGAGTGCGGGCGGCCTGTGCGGCACCGCCACCGTAGAGCTGGCCGTGCCGACTCTGTGAGTACTCTGCGACAGCGCCAAGTACGAGCCACCGGGGGCGGCGGCGGCGGCGGCGGCGCGGCCCGCGGCCCGGCGTCCCCCTGCGCCCTCCTGTACGCCGTCGTCCTCGCCCCCCCCCCCACACACACACCGCTTCGACACGCTTCGTTTCGGGGGCGGCCGCGGTCCGACAAAGTGAGTAAATACGAGGAGGCGGCCAGCGCTGCCGCCCGCCCCCCCCCCCCCCCCCGGGGAAGGCGACGTGCACCACGGATAAACGTGTAAAATCGGGATTTATAAGAGGCGTGATTAGGGACGCCGCCGTGCTGCCCCGGCCACAAACACCTTGCGCTCCCTCACAATCCATTGGTGCCGCGGCGCGGCAGAGCGTCTTCCACGCCACCGCCCTCCACGGGTGTTCCAGGGGCGGGAGGAGGAGGAGGGAAAGGGGAGGGGGGGGGGGTGCTGCGGTGGCCCGCCGCAGGACAGAGGCGTTGTGTGCCTCACGCCTGTCTCTGTTCCTCTCTGTTTGGGTGGTACCGTGTGTTTTGTGGTGCGGTGGACATCTCTCGGAGCAATGTGCCTCTCTCTCTCTCTCTCTCTCTCTCTCTCTCTCTCTCTCTCTCCCTTTCACCTAGTATCACGCTCTCGACGCCGCCCGTACAGTATTCGTCTTGGAGCCGAGCCCCGAGAGCGGCTTTGTCACTGGGTAGTTGTGACAGGCACGGGGATGCGGGGTACAGCTATTTAGGCCCCGCGTTCGGGACGGTCAGCGGGGATGCATACACACACACACACACGCCGTTGTTGCATTGACCGTATTGCCGCACATTGTTCGTAATAATTTTTTTTTAACTTCAAAAACACACCTTATGTGTTGTTTGGGTTTGGCGAGGGAGTCGCAGTTCACTGAGCGACACCCGAGCAGGCGGGCCTGGCCAGCCGAGGCCCACAGTGCTGGGACGCGCCCCTCCCTGCTCGGGGCCCCCGCTAACCCCCGCTGACAATCTCCCCGAGGATTATTGGTTAATCTGTCCGCCCCCCACCCTGCGGTGAGGCCGGCGTGGATGCTAATCCCAGACCGTGGGGGGCGGAACTCGATACCACCGTAGCAAAGCATAAGACAACGTCCAAGACGACGACTCGGACAATTATTTTGTCAAAATTATTTTTTTAAAACCTGATTTTGGAACGTAACCGTTTGAAAACTGATTTTGACATCGGCCGTAAATTTCTAAAATCGATTTTTTTTTATATTTTGTGTCGTTTGTGGACGGCTCCCCTTAGCGGCGATAAGACGCCAGTGGTGCGGCGATACTCCGCGGGCCGCCGCCGCCGCCGCCGCCGGGGGAGGCCGCTACTAATCCTGCGGTTTTGTGGTCGAAGGATTCGTGGTGTGCGCCTCGTAAGCTGAGCCCCTCACGCCGCCGTGCGCGGCCCGCAATTGATACTCAGAGGCACGCCACGCGCCACGCGCCACGCGCCACGCGCCACGCGCCACGCCCCCCCGGCGGGGGATCACACCGGTATATATCGCCCCCGCCGCCGCCGCGCTCGCCGCCTCCTCCCCCCGCACACCACGCCGGCAGCGGCCGGCACTCGTGACTCTGTAACCCTCTGACCGCACGCTGCACCGAGTACCTACTCCACAGACTGCACGCACACCTCCAGCGTGTGCGGTGCGCCGCCGCCAACGGCACCGTGAACGCAAGTTCATTTCATTCACGCGACAGAGTCCTCCCGCTCAATATAACCACGGCCTCGGCTGCCTCCCCGCGAGCGGCCGGCACACTTTGAGGACACACACGTGGGAAAGGATGGCTGAGTACATGAAGTATATAAACGGTTGGTGCTCAACTTTTGCGGCAGCGCGAGCGCGCGGGCACCGAGTTCGAAAGGTGGGAAGAAGACGAAAAAAAAAGAAAAGAAAAAGGAAAGATTACAGCCGAGGAAACTAAAAAGGATCGCGGTATGCCGCTCGCGCGGCGCACGGGGAAAGAAGCGTGGAGAGGAAAAAGCGCAAATGAAAGAGAGCTCGCGGCGTTTACCTCCAACGACTTTAGAAACGCCTTGGGTCGCCTCTCTTTCTTTCCCCCGTCCCTTTGTGACGTAACTACGAGATGAAAAAGTCCAGGCCGTGAAGGTACTAAGTGAAAATGTCCTGGTAAACCGCTGTACGCGTTCACAGAGATTTCCGCTACGCTCTGGCTTTTCACGAAACGTTGTGACAGCAGAAACATTTTCCTGGTGCGCATATCGGGTTTTTCGCATGGCCTTACCGTGTGAGAGAGACCGGGACGCCCCTTTTGACTATGGCAGTGCGACAGAGATGCCCGGCAGGGCATCCCTGCTGTTTGGGCATCTCTCTTGCTCCGCCGCAGTCAAATGCGACGCCCCGTCGCTCTCGCACTCACAGGCGGACCGCGCATGAATAGCGCCCCAATCAGGGGGCGGTGTCATTATACCGAGGGGGGGGGGGGCGATCAGTGTCAGGGCCTGTTACAGCCACGGGAAATACGTCCCAGGAGAAAGCTGTTCTGTCTGCACTTTTGGTTTCTGGAAAGAAAAAGAAAAAGTTTACACGATTCGTGTGTAATGCTGTGGTCGCTGAAGTTTCCTTGTTTATGCGATTTCAGCACAGTGTGTGTGTGTGCGCGCGTATGTCAATGTTGGCGGCAGTGAGTCACAAAATAATGCAGCGGGGAGGACGCGCTGCGCTGCCGGCGTCCAGGGGGTCCACACAGAGCGGTCGGTGACTGACGGTCCGAGATCTCTATCCAGCTTGTGTGTGTACACCGCAGAGCCGACGCAGTCCCTACTAAATAACTCAATTATACTCCGAGTGCGAGCCGGCTAGCAGAGGCGGGCAGGCAGGGCAGGCAGGGCCGGCGGGGCCGGCGGGGCCGCCTCTGTCCTGTGAGGTCCTGTGGCACAATGGGGATTTGTGCCTAATGGGGCGAGCAAGTTCATACAGCACACACGTGCAGTGTTGGTAATGGTGGGCGACGCAGAGCGTTCACGGAGTCACGATACATACTCGCTTACATCGGGAAGACGTTCGAGTAAGGTTAGGTTAGCACTCATCGCGGGGAATTATTGACTACTCGTATCAAATTGAATTCACATCAGCACGTCGGGACATCGCCCCCCCCCCCAAAAAAAAAACAGAAACTCACATAGCAGCTCTACGCACTTTCGGAACAAAAACACGGGCGAAATAAACTGCGCAGCCGCCTTTGTGCGGCGGGGCCCGGCATTATGGCGATTTGTCAAGCGGCGTCTTGCATTCAGAGCAAAAGGGCCCCGATGTTGGCTGTCGCTCTGCGGGGGAGATTAGTGGAGAGGGCGGTGCAGGCGGGCGCGCGCTCCACTGGGCGCGTACAGAGGGACGCCTGCGGGCCGGCGGCGGCGGCGGCGGCCGACCGACCCGGGTCGAATGGGACAGCAGAAAGCAGCAGACGATGCGACGCGCGAATCGGAACGGGTTCAAAGCCGCGCACCGTTTTCGCCCGCTCTTTCTGTAGATTTATTGTGCAAAGAAAATTGACAGTTTGATAGTGACCTTTTCTAGGTGGGAACATAACCAGAGCGAGCTAAATAGCTTCCAGAATGTTCATTTTCAGTCGTCTCCCATAATCTGACCCGCGCTGAACGATGAACTCTTCACCGCGTGATTTCTCATATACATGTACATGTACTACCCGCGTTTCAAGCACTGGAAGGGTACATGCTCTTGTTCTTCCCCTTCCGTTCTCGAGCGTCGTTGGAAATGCCTATCCGTGCGGCACAAACATTCCGCACACACGGCAAGGGCCTCCATATGCACGTGTATTTAAGCTGTCGTAGGCGGGTGCGCGCGCGCATATGTGTGAGTGTGTGTGTGTGCAAAAACGGAACAATGCTTATTGTTGAGCGGGAGTGCGGGGGGGCTGCGATGCTGCGGGGAGCTGCCCGCTGGATTCCTGGTATCATATTTAAGAAGTGGCGCGCGGCTCGCCGCCGCCGCCGCCACCGCCGCTCTGGACTTTTTCACTCATTTATTCGCCGTCCCCGCGGCAGCGGCGGCCGTACTTTATGAACGCAGCCCGCACCGGTAGGCCGCCGCCGGCCCGGGAGACACGCGTGCGTGCAGGGGCTGCCTACCCGACAGGCGCGGTGTCGCCCGTCAGCCCGTAATACAGATGTTCCCAAAAAACATGACATTTTCGGAAGCGATAGACATTCAATCACGTACACACACACACACACACACACACACGCGCACACATCGGGAAAGCATAGTCGGGTCACGATTTTTCGCGTCAGAGATGGGGACGGCGGCGG
Organism: Megalurothrips usitatus; assembly: GCA_026979955.1. Taxonomy (NCBI): domain Eukaryota; kingdom Metazoa; phylum Arthropoda; class Insecta; order Thysanoptera; family Thripidae; genus Megalurothrips; species Megalurothrips usitatus. The sequence continues at coordinate 12,421,845 of CM049597.1, read as the reverse complement.
GCCGCCGCTCCTGGCCGGGATGTCGCTGACGGCCGCCCCGCCGCCGTATCCCGCCGCCCTCGATATAATACTTTGTGTGCGGTCTCGGATCACTTTGTCAGGGACGACATCAAGGCCCCCGCCGTCCCCGCGCCCGTCCCCGCGGCCGGCCGGTGCAGACAGCGGGCTGCCTCCAGCCACTGGAGCCGCGCTGCTGCTGGAGCGGCTGGAGCGGGCAGGGAGGGGGGGGGGGGGGGGGAGGGGGCTCCGCTGCGGGCCGCGGCCGCCGCTGGAAGGAAGGGGCGATGTCTTAATAATCGTGCGTGTTATTGGTGTGCTGCAGCGCGCGCGTGCGAGGGGCTTATCACAGGCTCCTCTCTGTCTCTCTCTCTCTCTTCGAGCCTCTCGCTCTCTCCCACGTGTGGCGCCGCACGGACGGCGCCCGCCCCTCCGTGTGTCGTCGTCCCCAGTCTGGGAACCGCGCGCCCCGGCACTTCTCCTTCTTCTTCTCCTCGGTGGCATTCACCGCAAATCATGATTGTCTGCGAATGATGAGCCCTGCACTGGCCGAGGAGGGCCCGCCGCCGCCGCCGCCGCCGCCGCTTTCTTCCTCGTAGTGCTACACCCCCTGTGACCCTCGCCGCACCCGCCGGCCGTGCCTCTCTCGGACCACACCATGACAGCCCAGACCTTGGGGATGTTTACACTCGAGCGGTGGCGCTGGCGAGGGGACGACAGTAGCGGCAGCCTAGCGTGCCGCCGTGCCGCCGTGCCGCCGCCCCCTGGCGCCAAGGACGTCCCCATAGCCCCGGGGACCGCGCCGCCGCCGCCGCCGCCGCCGCCGCCGCCGCCGCCGCCGCCGCCGCCGCCGCCGCCGCCGCCCGCCGCCGCCGCGCCTCACCGCGTCCTGGCCGCATTTCGCGTCATGCGTATGATGTCGTTGAAAAGGCAGCGGCGGGCGCCCGGTAATCCACACAATCCGCTTCTGCCCGGCCGGCCGTGCCGCATTCACTCTGTGTGTGTGTGTGTGTGTGTGTGTGTGTGTGAGCACGGTCCGCGGCACCTCTGTACAGCCGGCCCATCTCGGCTGCCGCTGCTGCCTTTCAGTTTTAATCTCGGACAATTACGTGTACTCGGGGAATCGAATTAATAACGGGTCTACGCTCACGCCGGCCATAAGTCCCATAAGCACGACGACGACGGCTCGTCTCTCTCTCTCTCTCTCTCTCTCTCTCTCTCTCTCTCTCGCACTCCTTCTGCTCACTACCACCACGACGACGCGACGCGGATGACGCCGATTGTGTCGGTGATGGTAATCCAGACAACGCTACGCACACACACACACACACAAAATAAAATAAAAAGCGTGAAAAAAGGCGAAAGGGGGATGAGGGGGTGGGGGGGGGGGAATGAGGCGCAATTGTGGGAAATTGTTGTTGCGCGGCGTGGCGCGGCGGGCCTGTCCAGGGGCGTCCGGCCGCCGCCGTGGCCGCCCTCCGCGGTGGACGCCCTGCCCGCTCACGGAAGGTCGTCAAGTTGAGGATCCGATCCGTGTTTCATTTGTGAATCACAGTTGACTGATTGGAAGAAATATAAAGGAACTGTCCCGCAAAAGCGCGCACCTTCCAACAGGACGTTTTCTTTTTGTTTTCATCCCCGTCATCGAAATCGTTATGAAATTTGTGTGCATACCATAAGGGGAACGGAAAGTAGTTTGTGTTCGGTAGGGAAGCGTGCGCTCGTGGCGTCGCGCCCCAGCGTGAGTCATCCCGGCCCAGTGTTTATATTGATTGTGGATGTCACAACGACATCTCCGGAGCGTCGTCGTCGTCCCGTGTGTTTGTGACCGTTTAGGGGCCGAAATGATCGACCACCATCGTAGCCCTATGACTCACGTAGGCGCAGCGGCGGCGGTGCGCCACCGGCCTGCAGCGAGGCGCGGCCGCCACAGCACTCCGAAGCAGAGCGGAGCCGAGCGGGCACGGAGGAATATCCGTACGGGGGAAGAGAAAAGGAAAACGAGTGCGCATGATGGACGACGGCGACAGAGCCGTGGGAGAGAGAGAGAGAGAGACGGCGGGCGCAGCGGGAGAAGAAAGATTTGCCGTTGACAGCCGACGGCCACGCCGAGCGGTGGTGGTGGTGGTAAGGCACACAAACAGAACATAGGCCACACAGAGAGTACTTTGCCTTGTTGTTATTGGGGATAATTACCTGGGACAGAGAGCGCGGCGGCGCGGCGGCGCGGCGGACCCGGCATACGGCCCCGGCGTACCGCCCGCCCCGCGCCCCGCCACCCGCGCCCCTCAGCGCCCTGCAGTCTGGTGGGGACCGTACATAACTTAAGTGACCGGCGGCGTCTGCGAAAGAGTTTTCGCGAGCCGCTCATTAACGCATACTACTAATGTCGTGAGTTTTGGATTTTGTTCTCCAAAGAACCCCGACGCAATTTTCTAGTGCGCATATTTCTCAGCAAAATGCCTCTTCTTGAAATAAATGTCACGGGCCTGGAAAATAAAATTTGACGTACAACTGACCTTACAACATCCTACTGCTCTCTCCCTCCCTCTCTCTTTGTAGGATGACCCTCATGGTGAGGTGGTACCCTCATGGCGCCCTCGGTCTCCGCTCCGTCTGACGTCCGCAGCGGTGGGAAGGCTTTAAGGTGGTGCTGATGAGCTCGTGTCCCTCCGAAATGGAATGTAAACATGGAAACACGTATCTATCTGCAGCAGCGCCATAGCAGCCAATCATGTGTTATGGGCATCATCACACGTGTGTGCCGCTGCTGCTGCACTATGGGAGTATGAGGGGGGCTCCTGCTGCGGGGGGCGGCGGGGGCGGTTGAGAGGTCTGAGCGCCCGCTAGCGGAATGAAAACGGCAGCGCGAAGTCCGAACGCCCGGCGCCTGCCTCGGGAGCAGGAACGCTCACCGAGCGCGTGAGCGGCGGCAAGAAAGGGGAACGGAGTGGATCGACTCGAAGGGACTCTGTGTGTGTGTGTGTGTGTGTGTGTGTTCCGAGATGAGCCCTAACGAGACAGGCGGCGGCCCGAGTGACATCCTAATACGTGCCGAAAAGCTAATGCGGCGCGCCACCCGGCGGTGCCCGGAGGAGGAGGAGGAGGAGGAGGAGGAGGAGGAGGAGGAGGGGGAGGGGGTTCATTACCTGGACCACTTTCGACGACCGCCGAAAATCAAAGACGGTGGGGAAGCGAAGCGCCCTCACATTAAGAAAGTTTCCAGTGGAAGACAAAGGAGACCTTAAAAGATTGCTTGTAGGAGAGCCGCCTCATGGCGTGGCGTGGCGGCGTGGCGCGAGCGCAGCCATTGCCGTGCGGCGGCGGCGGCGGCGGCGGCGTCCGGACCCGGCACCGGATCGGGTCGGACCTTCTTTGAGGCACTGACTAGGTAATTTGGAGGAATGAAAAATTGTCAGCTGGTAGTGTGTGAGTGAGAGAGAGAGATGGACAGAGACAAGGAGGTGCAGCGGTACGGGTACAGAGGGTACAGGTGGAGGGATATATGGTCTCGGCCGAGCCCTTGAGCTGGGGGGCATAACGCGACGTTGTGGGTTAGGTTAGGTTGCACACTTCTGGAAAACCAGCAACGAAGCCGAGCCGCGCCCAGATTGACTGTTTGTCTCTTCCCACCCGCGCAAACTCACTGGAAACGCGTCCGGCGCGATTACACTCGATAAGTGACGTCCGACGGCGAGATGGGGGTGCGGGGCGTGGCGGGGCTGCCTTCGGCTGCCTTCGGCGGGTCGGCTGGTGTGTGGCGGTCGGCGGCCTGTGGCCCTTCTCCGTGGCGGCTGCTGCTTGCCAGCGCCCTGGGCGTTGCGTGGCCGTTGCGGCCGAAGCCTTTGCGCTCGCCGCCGGCGCGGCCGGTGGCCTCGGCCGGGGGACCCGGGGCGACCCGGAGGTGGCCGACAACATGTATTACAGTAGTTTGGGGCACCGGCCCCGCCGCCGCCCCCTAACAAGTTTCGTGTTGATTTTGGCGACGTCGCTCACGGCTCTTCAACAAACAAAGGGCCGCCCAGCAAATCCGCAAATCGTTCCGGGGGAGGGGCCGGAGGCGGGGCCGGGCCCGGAGGCCCGGGGGGCTCCCGCACCAGCCGACTGCCGGGGGGTCAAGTGGGTGGCCGCGCTGCTCCGCGAACCTGTATCTTCTTGGGGGCTCGCGGGCCGGGACTTCTGTCAGAAGTGCGGGCCCGGATTATCTGGAATTGCGATGAGCTCGGTGGCCGCCGCACGCCGGCCGCGGGGGAGCAGCGCAGACCGCAGCGCGCAGCTCCGCGGTGGCTGCCGTCAGCGCTTCGGTCAATATTTTTGTTGTCAACATAAGAGGGGCCCGGGGGCCCGGGGGCCCGGGGCCCCACTCTCAGGTGGGGTGATTGATGTGTGGGACGGGGGGGACGGCCCGCCTCGCCTCTTGCAACACTTTTCCCCTCGCCGCCCCCGCCGCTCCCCGGCCGTCCGCCGCCGCCGCCACTCGAACCGGACCGGCGGAGGGCAAACCTTCGCGGAAATACGCATGGGAATCAAAGGTGGTCCCGAAGAAGGCAATATTATACGTTCGATGCCCTCGGCGGCGTTTCACACATGTCGGCAAATACGGAGGGGGGGGGGGGGGGGCCGCGAGCGTCGCGGGGGGTACGGCCTCCGGTGCGTGCGGGGGGAGGGCGGCCGACGGCGGCCGACGGCGACGTCCGGAGGTGGCGGTGATGAGCAGCACGGTGTTGCAGTGTCGGAACTGCAGCCAGCACCGGAAACAGCGGCCTGCGGGGCGGCGGGGCCCGGCGGCCCCCACACACTCCGCACTCGGCCCGGCCCGCGCCACCCACCGGACAGGAATGCTCCCCCGGGGTCAAGCCCGGCCGGCCCCCCGCAGGGCCGCGGCACACCCGACCGCCGCCGCCGCCAACGAGGCCCCCGCCGTGCACCCCCGCCGCCGCACCCTGCTAACGCACGCCGCGCCGCGCTCCTGCCGGGGCAGTGACACAATCTAACGCGGAGCCACAAAGCCGGCCACTGTCGCCGACAACGAGGAGGGCGACATCTCGGCCGCGTGTGTTTGGCCTGCGACGACGTCGTCGGGGGGCTCAAAGCGCGCCGTCGTCGTCTGCCACCCCCTGCTAACGGCCGGGGGGCGGGGCCGGGGGCGGCGGGGGACGGATGACGGGCAGCTGCAGCCGGCCACCGAGATGCGCGCCGCGTCCCGTCTGGCACTGCCGCACACAGCGGCTGCACCCGCTATGCAGCCACATTAAAAGATGGCGCGCGCACGAGGGGAAATAAAAACCGGAATATACCATCGGAAATCAATAGAAATCACTGTCGCATCGCATAAACTCCCTTGCAACCCAAACAGGAGGGGAGGAGGAGGAGGAGGAGGGGCACGCCAGTGCGTGACTCATACCGTCTCGTCATGGGGTCAGTCGGCCGGAACGAGCCCCGTGTACACACGATATACACTGGCAGTACGGCGGCACACAGTCGAGCGGGAATTCCTTCCGCTCATATCAGGCGTCCACGCAGCGACGCAGCGCAGGCCGAAGGCACTTGGTGCTCATTATATTATTGAAACTTACTTTATTGGCCGTGGCAGCCCGGCGCCCTTTTGTGCGGGGGTGGTAAGCCTTGAAACCCATGAATTGGATCAGGAGAACGCGCGGCCCGAGTAGGCGGGTCCTCATGCAGAGATTATGAACGAAAGCAGCAAATCCGTGCGTGCGCTTCTATACCTTTCCTGCCCGCACCCCCAAGCTCTACCTCTCTCTCTCTCTCTGACGCACACACACGCACACATGAACGTTTAAGGTAAACACCGAAGGAGCTGCTCTGCGGGGCTTTCGAATGAATGGCAAAGTTTTGATGCTGACAATGGCACGCCGTCTGAGGAGGGAGGGGCGAGAGGGGAGAGGGACGGACGGAGGAGGAAGGCAACTGGTGCGTGTTAGAAGGAGATCGCCACCCCTCAAAGTCGAAAAAGCGCGCCGAATTCAAAGGGACCTGCGAGAATCGAAATGGAATGAAGGGAGGTGAGGAGGTGGGGGGGGGGGGGGGATGACCCATTGTGGGCGACTGTCGTCGTCCTCGCGTTCGCAGGCCGCGCGGCGGCGCACAATGATTTTCGTACAACGCGCATGATTCCCCCACCCCCCTCCCCCTTTCTCGGGTTATTCCACCCCTGCCGGCTTCGTTTCGCCTCCCCTGCTACCGCTCCCTCTCTCACTCAGACACACTACAACCCCAAACTCCCTCTCTCTCTCCCTTCTCCCTCGTTCACACACTCGCGCCGCCGCGCATTCAGAAAAATTAGCGCTTTGTTTACGTTGGCAGGACTCTGGCGGCCGAATTTGACGGGTATTTACGTTGGACCTTGACGGCACGGCTTCGCCGCGCGCCTTGCCTTCCGCGAAGGGCCGTGTCGCGCTCACAGCGTGTGCGCCGCAGGGAGGGTCGCCGGCGACGCATAAGTCCGGCCCGCGCACGGCCACACACGCACGCGGACACACACACACACACACAGACGCACACCCTCGCGCTATGCCGCCTGCCTATGTGGCTGTGATCGATGAGCGGGCATGGCCGGATATAAAAAGCGTGTGTGGTATCCGGCCGGTTCTGGCGCAGATCTGACTGCGGCGAGGGCAGGTGCCCGCGTCGTCTCACAGGCCTGGCTGTAGTGCAGGGCTGCCACCGCTGCCCCCTCCGGCCGTGGCCTTACACTACTTTGCCAGGTGTGAAAAATGTTTGCTAAACAAAGCAGCGGCGCGGGGGCTGCGGCGGGGGCGGCGGGGGCGGCGGGGGCGGCGGGGGCGGCGGGGGCGGCGGGGGCGGCGGTCAGCGCGCGCTACCAGGAAGGGCTGGCCGCGGTCCGCCGGCCGCCGCCCCGCCGCGCAGCCCCCATTCACAGGGCTGGACACCGCATGGAAGAGGACTTCATACCGGAGCAGCGGCAGCAGCAACAACAACAACAACAACACCAGGGGCGCGGCTCTGGGCGTGGCGACGTCCTCCTTGTCTTCCTAGACGTTCCGCGGCGGGCTGCCGGAGGGAAACAGTTTGGCACGCGTCGCACGGAGGCACACACGCCGGGCTGCGCCCGCCGGAGCGCGGGTAGGCAGCCCGGCGGGCAGCGGCGCCGTGCGTGCCGCGTGCCCCGCGGCGCTGCACGGGCCTGAGGCACGCCGCCAGCCGCTCTCTCCCTCTCTGTCGCTCCGCCCGCCCCGCCCGCTCACAACCAGCTTAGAGAAGGACAGGAATGTTATTCACGATCCTGACTCCCATTCCCGCGTAGTGAGATAGTTATACCGGGTTCGGCGGTGCGTGCTCCGCCCGGGGTGTTACGGATAGCAGCCTCGTTTCCTCTCTCTCTCTATCACACACACTCTCCCTCTGTCTCTCTCTGTCTTGCGTCGGGCGGGTGCCGGTGCATCTGATGGCATCTCACCTTTATTGGCGACACGTGACCGTCTGAAAGGGAAGCCGGATTTGAGGAGGGGAGGCGGGGTCCGGACGGGGGCCGCCGCCGGGCCGCCCGCCGCGGCGGCACGACCCTGACCCGGGGCCACACAGAACCGATGAGGCCGGGATGAGAAATCGCGACCGCCGGCGCATTCCAGTAGGCGAGGCGCGCGCGTCAGTGACACAGAGAGAGAAAGTTTAGACGGTTCCGTTGAATATGGAGGTATAGCGCAGTAAGCGCATTTGATTTCCGAATTCCTCCCGCGAGATTGTGTCCGGCTGCGAGAGTGTAGACCGTCGAATGGCGCGCGAGCCGTGTGCCGTCTGTCTCTGGGAACGGCGGAGGCGGCGGTGGATCGGAAGAGGTTGCCGCCGTACGGAAGGGCTCGACAACGACCCTGTAATGGGGGGCGGTGAGTCGGTGGTCTCGGCGAGCGCCGCCCCCCACGGGTCCAGTTCCCTCTCTCGTTTGTCGGCGTTGCGGCCTTTAACAGTAATCAGCGAAAGCAAACAGAGTTGTTTCCGAAAACCTCCGCGCCGCCTGCCTCCCCCCATTCTATGCTCGTTTGGGACCGCACGCCACGCCACGCCAGCCCAATTTGGCCGGGCGTCTGATTCAATCCCCGGCGGGGGGCCGCCGGAGGTGCGGCGGGGCGTGGAGGGGCGACAAACCCCCACGCGGCGGGGCGAGTCAAAGGGAAGTGGCCGCCGAGGCGCCGCCCCCTCCGCTGATGAGCCTGGCGCTTGGGGACCCTACTTCTTCGCCCTCTATATGGTTCCGTTCCCACACGACGAAATCGACAACGAGGCCGCAGAAGTGGTGTGTGTAGAAGGTTCCTCTCCGACTGTCGGTCGGCAGCCCGCCTGGTGGAGGAGCCGCTATCTACCATCCCCCCGAGTGGTCACAAGGCCCCGGCTGAGAATATTAGTTGCAGGTCTCGAACCTCGACTCACACTTCCTTGCATCTCCCATCAAATGAGGTTATTGTGACCCCGATTTAGGAATCGTGAGATCACGCTGAGACTAGTTCTGCTCTCAAATCTTGAGTGTGTTTGTTCCAGTTTTTCAGACACTTCCTTATCACAAGAAAAAACAATTGATCGATGACCGCGACTCATGTCATGTGGCGGCAGGCGTGCGAACGTAACGTGATCCTCGTTATATCTCCACCGTCCCGCCCTAAGCAGGCGGGGGGCGTGGCACGCGGGGGCCGCCAGGGGACCGCCAGGGGACCGCACACCTCGCCGTCTGTCGGCGCGGCAGTCTCATTACACCTAACAAATGAGTCAACTTTGTGTCGGCCAATTTTGCGCCTCGTAATCGCCACAAACAATATATTGGCGGCACAGGAACTGAGGAAAAGGCGCCGGCGTGGCCTTCCTCCCGCCAGAGGCCGGAGGGCAGCGGAGGCCGCCTCCCGTGCCGCCGTGCCGCCGCCGGGGCCCGCCCCGCACCCACCCACCGGGACGGGCACAATCCCACACATTACGGGCCGCCGCTGCGGCTTTGAGGTGATGCCGAGCCGCAAGTAGTGCGGCCCGAGGACGATCGAGTCGGGCGGCCGGACAGCGGTTACGCCGCTGAGGTACGCGTCACGAGATTCCGAGTGTGGTCATACTGCAGGTCCCTCGTCAAGCGCAAAGAAATCGCAGCGCATCTTTTTCGGAGGAGCAAAAAAAATGCGCTAGTAAGCGCTGGATCTCGTTCGAAGCGATTTTTTATAGGCCTTCTAGGTGTGGTTATGCGCGCCGCCCTCTATAAACGTCGACTCCCCGGCCTAATACACAGGACACACAACATTTAAGAATAAAAAAGAAAGGAAACGATATGTGGGAGGAAGCACGTTTTCCCTGTGGTGGTGCGGCGCCTGGCCGAAGGACTCTATAAAACACACGGCGAACAGTGTCCGCGGCAGAGACATGGAAACGCGTTACACCGCCAGAGGCCGCCACGGGCCCACACTGTCACCGACTTTATGTAAGAGATACAACGACTGTGCGGCCGGGCACACGGCACACCGCGGCCGTGTGGAAACACCTAACGCCCGGTTTAAAGAAAAAAAAACAAATGATAATAGAATGAAACGTAATACACAGCGTCGAATTAAACAATCGGAATCCAATTTTGAAGGCGGTGATGTCGCTCAGGCAGGCAGTGTGTATAACACGTTCGGGTGGCGGCCTCCGAGCATGAATCACGGCCTCGGAGATCCCGACGCGAGGTCCGAATCTGAAGGAGCAGCGGTGGCGGCAGCACCTCACTGGAAGTCTCATAGCCTGACTGTGCCCGCCCGGCAAGCGGCTCGCAAACCCGCCTATAAGCCCCCGACAAAACCAACGAGGAGAAGAAGAAAAAAAAGAAGCGGCGAGCGCGCCGACCCAACGTAATGAGATGGACCGAAAGGTAAAGGCCGAGGAACACGGGCGAGACAATCTTATTGGCAGCAGACCGCTCACTCGGGGTGTATATATACGCGGGCACGCCACGGTTGTAGGCGGCCGGGAGCGGGGCCTCGTCTGCGTGGTCCCCGTCGTGTGCGCGCCTGCCATGGGGCCGGGGGAGGTGCGGCGCAGGTGACAACCCGACGCCACAGCCCCGCCGCTGTAAAGAGGCTGTTTAGCGCCGCCGCCGCCGCCGCCACACCAAACCAATCACGCATGCGCTCCGTCAAAACAAAAGACGATCGGGGCGGCGAGAAGTGTGCCGCGAGTCGACATAATGGAGCCACCACACGCGCATTACAGAGATGCGCCGTGCGGGGGCCCCCCCTCCGGGCCTCTCCGGACCCCTCCGGGGGCCTCCGTGCGCCCCACGGGCGGCCCGCCGTGGTCCAGCCGGGGGCCGGCGGCAGGACCGGTCGCCGCGTGCGTGCCGCGTTCGTGCCGCGTCCGTGCCGCCCGATAATATCTATTTTACAGCGACATAATGCGCAGTGACGAGGGGCGAGAGCCCCGGGAATTATCTCATTCTAACATGATGGGAGGGGGCGCCAGGGGAGCCCCCTCTCTGTCTCTCACTCACTCTCTCACTCACTCTCTCTCTCTCTCTCTGGTGGCGCATATCGATCGGCGGCCAGCAAGCGGTGCGCCCCGCCCGTCGCCGGACAGTCACACGAAAAGTGTCGAGACATTTCTCATACAGGAATCCTGGCGGCAGAGCAGCGCGCAGCGACTGGCGCGCCCCACGCGGGAAATATGAAAGCCGGGCCGTGGCCTGACGCCGCCGCCGTGGTGGCGGGCAGCAGCGGTCCGTGGGACGACGGACGACGCCCAGCCCGAGGACGCCGAGGACTCCTCCCTCCTCCCCGCCGAGGACATCATTTATCAGCGGCATTGACCTCGCCATTGACGCCGCGCCGCGCTCGCAACGCCGGCGACACCCATTTTTTTCCGGAACGCGTCGCCCCGCGGCCCTTCACATTCATCTGGAGGGAGGGCATTACGGGGGACATTTAGGGGACGGCGAGTGTCGCGCCGCGGCGGCCGGACGGAGCGGCGGCGTCGCCCGATGAGAATGTTTCAATTCCGGCCGCGCGGTCAGTGGAGCGCGGCCCGGTGCCGCCGCCGGGGGGGTCGTTCATTACGTGAGGCGACGCCCCGCGCCGGCCTCTGGTTCTGACGGTTATACGCAGTTTGTGGTGGATATAACACACCTGTGGTTGCCTATAGGCAGGGCGCGTCGTATTATGTGCCGTGTGAGGCAACCCTGATCAACATGCGATCGGCATACTCTCCGGGATAAGGCGGCCGGCGCGCCCCCCCTGTATCATCGGATAACACTGCCCCGGGTAGTTAAGGCCCCCAACAAGAAACACGCCACGGTACAAAAAGGCAGTGCCTCATTACTGACTCGGACAGCGGCTGGCCGGCAGGCCCAGCTCGGCGAGGCTCGGCCCGACCGCCGCCGCCGCCGGCCTCCGAGCGATATGAGAAACTCGGCAGCCCCGCGCGCTGCTCGTCACACACTTGTCCCGGGCATTTTTCTATGAGAGATTGCGCGGTGGGACGGTCGTGCGGCGGGACGGCGACGGCGGCCGCCGCGCCGAGGCCGCCGATGACCCCGCTCGGTGTCGCACCAGGACGTGCACGGCGACCCGGGGGGCCGCCGGGGGTCCGCCGGGGGGCCGCCGCCGTCGCCGTCGTCCCGGCGGCGTGAGCGGCGTGCGCCCAGGGCGCTGTAGCGAGGCGAGGTAATGGGTGCCAGCCACCCACCGGGGCCCGGGGCCCGGGGCCCGGGGACCACGGGCCGTGTAGCTGTGTCTTGTTGTTGTTCTCCTTTTATCTGGCAGACTGCGCCGGCCGGCCGGTGCGCCTACCGCACCGCCGGCACCACAGGCAGCCGGAGACGGGTTATACTGGACACGAGCGGGGCCGAGAGGGGCCGAGCCGGGCCAGGTAAGGCCGGCTGGCGTTGATGGTCACATCGTCACGAGTGAAACATTCGGATCGGCCCCGACAAATAACGGCCGGTCGCGGTGCGGATTCTGCATCTCTCTCTCTCTCGCCCACAAACGCGGCTCATTAAGCGTGTGACAAGGACAGATGCACTGTGCGGACGCGGCCCCCCTTCCGTCGGAGCACCATGTAGTAGTATATACGCAGTACTGTGGCGCCACACTTGACTTAATTTTTACGGGACGAGGACATTAAAGGAGGGGGACTGCAGCGTTATCGGCAGTCGTCTGCTCGGCGCTCAGATCGCAGGTTGTTGCGTTAGCAACACTTTCGCGATGCGGTAATCCATGTGTCATTGTTGCCAAACACAGGGGAAAAAAAATTTAACAGCGTCGGAGCGACAGCTACAACGGCGAGGAAGTAAGGACGACATTTCTGAATTTATTCGCAGCTTGGACCGAAAGATTCTGTCATCACCAACGAATGTAATTTAATTAATAACAGAAATTCGATTAGAAGCTTTTTTCTTGTTCCCAGGCACTAGAGTAAGAATTTGAGCGGCTCATATAATAATTATTTTGCTGAGCCAAATAATTTCTCCTTGTAAAAATTTCATTTAAACAGTCGACCAAGGTCGATTGCCCGGACAAAGCTTCTCATCGTGCCAACCAAACGCCGCCGCGCGGGGCAGTGAGTGGGGAATGCGGCAGGCGGCGCGCTTCCAGCGTCGCTTCCCCCCCGGTAACGCTTCCTTCCACAGCGCTTCCCACACCGCGCCGCCGGCCGCCGCCCCCGGCGTAGAACCTGTAAACCCGCCGCTCTGCTACGTGAGGGAAGTAAAGGAAGATTCAAAAGTACGACATCAAGGGTCGGGAATGCGCGCCCATGGATTGAGGCTTTGAGGCTAGAGGTGGCGGTGGTGGTGGTGGTGGTGGTGGTGGTGGTGGTGGTGGTGGTGGCGGTGGGCCTGCCGATGCTGCTGCTGCTGCTGCTACCGCCGCCGCCGCCGCCGCTTATGCTGCTACCGCTCTGCTCCTGGGGGTCCTCGAGTTCCGGGAAGGTGCGCGCCGTGCGGACCGCCGCCGCCGGGGACGGTGCGGGGGCCGTGCGGGGGCCGTGCGGGGGCGGCATGGGAACGCGGGGCCCGGCGGACGGGGGCCAGCGGCAGAGGGTTCTGCGTGATTCATCGCACATTCGGGACCTATCGAAGCGAGATTACACACATTTCTTAAGGGGGTCGCTCTCTCTCTCTCTCTCTCTCTCTCTCTCTCTCTGTTTTGATGGCATATAGTATGTGTTATTTTAAAAGAAATAAATTATTCGCTCACGCGCAAAAAAAAATTCAATAAATGAAAAAGTAATAATGTTTGCGGAACATTTGCGTTGTTTCTGTTTCTGACAACAAGAGAGGTTCTTATTTGCGAGCGGTGGCCAAGTCCGTTGTGCACACACACACACACACACACACACACACACACACACGCACGCACGCACACGGGTCGCTTCCAAAAACAAATGAACGCGGGCGGGTCGTGTGGAGTGGCTTAAGACAAAACGGGTACGCCGGCAAGAGGGCCGCGAACTGGATCAGCCCGTCCCTGGAGGTCACTGGAGGTGTTTGGACAAGCGACGTGTGAACGCAGTCGGAGAGAGAGAGAGAGAGAGAGAGAGAGAGAGAGAGAGAGAGAGAGAGAGAGAGAGAGAGGAGTGCTCCGCTGACAAGTGCAATAAATCAGGGCTCGAACCGCCGTCGTCGTCGCACGGGCCCCCGTCCGTCGAGGAACCTTTCAAAAATCATTTCAATAAGGCAATCCGTCAAAAAAGTGCGTTTATTGTCACGGTGGACGCGGCCGTGACACGCGTCCCGAGGCTTATTTACAGTTTGCCGCGGGGGCGCCGCGCGCCGTCCGAGGCCGAGTCACGAAGAGCTGCAGCGTGGCACGCCGGGGCACGGCGGCCTGGCTGACCGTTCACGGTTTGGGGAAACTCAATCGGGTCGCTTCCCTCCTCGTGCCGTCTCTCTCCCTCCTGCAGGCCGGCGCGGCCGGCAGGCTTGCGGCTTATCTATGGGATGACTCTGCTCTTCGATATGGGCTTTAGGTTTTTCGGGGGCCCCCGGGCGACATTCCTTCTGGCGGTGGGTTCGCTGGGGGCAGCGCGGGCCGGCCAGGGGGGTCCGTGTGAGCCCCGCCCACGCCCGCATTGGGGGGGGGGGGGGCGTCCCTAAGGAAGCTGCGTGTAAACCGTGAGCGTCTTCATAACCACCCAAAGTTGAGGACGCGGCGGCGCCAGAAATTAATTTATTAAAAACAAATGAGGCCGCCCGCACTTTTCGAAAGGAAAGGCCCCGGTGGTGTTACGTCGTTTGTGAATGACCCGAGGGGTACCTCAGTTCACGGACGGGTGTACACTGACTGGTGACTGGACCGGACTTTTCGATTGACTGGAATGAAAATTTCACGATCATTTATGGTTTCTGTGTTCTGAGCTGTCATCCACCCCAATAGGTTAAAAAGTCATTCCTACCGTTACCAAAACTCAAAACGAAAATTTTTTTGTTTCGCTTAGAAACATGTGGATGCTTATGAAAAAAAATTGCAAAAATGGGTGGGCACTACCTCGTCCCAGGCCTCCGCCTGGAACCCTCCTGCTTAACTTCGGTGTTCGAATGGGAACCGGTGTACCAGGTATTGACCGCCGCAAAGACACCGGCACAACGCAGCGGCCTTTTTCAGGGGCACGCTTCCGCAACGGTCAATGTAGCCCCCTCCGCCAGCCAGATTTCCGGAATCAACTCCCTTCGACTGGCTGGTTGGTCTGTGGCACTGCGGCCACTCCCGAGCGGATTGGGGGGGAGGTAGGCTTTCCTATATCGTACACAGCCGAAGCTGCTGTACTTCACGACGAACCCTAGTCGCGACGGCGTGTCCTCGTCTGCCAGATTCACAGGGAGCGAAAACGAAGGTACCGAACCCTAGGTACCCCCGTAGCATACACCCGAGTCTCCGAACCAAGTTTCCTTGGTAGACACAGAGCCCCCCCGCCGGAAACCCCGGGCGACCGAGAGAACCTCGGACCCGGGAACGGGGGTAAGCCCGACCGTGCTGCGGGAATCTTCAAGTTGAAACCCAACGCTTACATCTCTCAGTGACGCAGCGCGCACGGCCGTTCAGACAGCCATACCGACACCACGTTTGAAAGTATATTTTACCCTCTGTCTTCCAAACGCAGACACAAGAAAAATTTAGGATTGAGGGAAGGCTCGAACCCACAATCTTTCGGTCGCCGGTCAGCCACCATACCGATGCGGCCACAGAGCCGCGATGGCGTCGGTTGCGCGCCCCCTTTACTTTACACACCGTCGTCACAGCTGAGCCGACAGAAAAAGTGCACGGACCGGCAAAGAGTTGAATCTCCGACCAGCCGCTCGCAAGCTGGACTCGCTAACCACGCGGCTACCGAGCTTCGGTGCGGGACGACCGTGCGCTTCCGGTACTGTAGCCGCACGACGTGTCCGACTGGAAATTGACTGGAGTCTGACTGGAGAGTGACTGGACTGGAAGACGTACACTGACTGGAAGCACCGGGGTACCCCTCGGAATGACCCCACACGCGGGCGGTGTGCCCCCCTCCGCCTGCGGCCTCCCGCGGCCCCCTGCGGTCCCCCCCCCCCCCCACCCCGTGCGGCCACACACACAACCACCGTACCCATATACCTGGGCACTAATCAGGCCCGACTAAAGTGTCAAAATATCCCGCTTTGTTAAAAGAATTTGACGATAATGCGGCGCTGATCCGTGGAGCCCTTCGTGGCGGAGCCCTGCGGCCACGCCCCGGCCGGGGTGTCCACAGCGCGCCACGCAGCGTGTAGCGCACACTGCCTCCGCCTTTCCCACGGAGCTATCGCGTATAAACGCCTCAATGGGTGCTAATGTCTTCTTCTGTCTTGTTGGCATGCAGACTCCGAAGGCGGGAAGAGAGAGAGAGAGAGAGAGAGAGAGAGAGAGAGAGAGAGAGAGAGGGAGGGAGAGAGAGAGAGAGATTCTGTATGTATGTCGGGCAGAAAGCCTATTATCCGTCATTACCTTTGTAAGTGATCAGCGAGCGATCGTGCGCCGCTTGTCAGTCCTGTCCCCGTTCACAGGAATGCGGATCTGCGTCAGTTAAGTCTTCGGAAAACAATAAATGTTTTTTTTTTCCCAAAAAAAAGGTTTTATTTATTTGTGTGTGATGTGTCCCTGCGACTTCTTCCTGGAATCAACTGAAAGTATATTGAACTATTTCTCGGAGCCCGCGTTTATTACGTTCAATAGTATCTTTCAGTAGAGACCAAACCGGTCAACTGCAA
Organism: Megalurothrips usitatus; assembly: GCA_026979955.1. Taxonomy (NCBI): domain Eukaryota; kingdom Metazoa; phylum Arthropoda; class Insecta; order Thysanoptera; family Thripidae; genus Megalurothrips; species Megalurothrips usitatus. The sequence goes on along the minus strand of CM049597.1, from coordinate 12,405,650 downwards.
TTTGAGATTTGTGTGCGACCTGTTTTGACCAGGCATGAGTAGAGAGAGACAGGCTAACTTCTCTCTTGCACGAGGAGGTGCGTGGTGCATGTCTCTCCCCTACCGCTGTGACAATGCGCGACGTCTGCCGGACACCGGAGCCCGCTAAACGTTACAATGGGACGGATTCGACGCGGCCCGTCCTTTTAAACCTGACGAAAATCAACTTTTGATGTTCAAATTTTCAACACTTAAAATCACCAACCTTTTCGCCGCCTCGCAACAGTGCGCTTTCGTTTTTGAATCGTGATCTGCGAGTTTTAGAGCCGACTTGTGGTTCCTAAAAACACGGAAGATGAGCTAAACGGAGCCAAACTTGGTCCGGAATAGCTGGCCGGTGACACCGACTGCGTTGCGCGGCGTTGCGGCTGTTGGGGAGGAGGTGGTCAGCCTACCCACCCCTCCCACCCCCACTTTTGACTAATAAGCGGACGATTCCGAGAGTACGAGAGCGATTGGAGACCCTTAAGTCTTCGGAAAACAATAAATGTTTTTTTTTAAAAAAAGGTTTTATTTATTTGTGTGTGATGTTTGCCTTTCTGTACCTTTCTCCGCGTATAAATGTAAGCCAACCGATGCCGACCTACGCAACACACTCTGGCCGACGTTCATTTCCCACTATAACCACTACAAAATAAACAAAAACGGCAGAGAAAAAAAATCCCGTCTTTTTTTTTGACAACTCAGTTATTTCAATTTTGCAACGAGATTGTCAATATACTAGCCGTGCGGCGCGGCGGCGGCGGCGGACCCTGGCGGCCGTAAGCTTTTCACGCCGTTCCCAGAAGCGGCCGCTGCCGGCCGTGCCCGGAACTGTCGCCCCCCGCGCTACTTGAATGCCGACGCCGTGGCAGCGCAGTGCAGCGCAGGGCAGCACCAGGGCCACCGGCCAGTTGACAGTTCCGGGGGGTTCAGGCCCCACAAAGCCGTGTGTCACTGTGTTCCCGCGCCGGAACAAGGCCCCCTTTTCGCCGGCTACTTTTCTCGTAAAGTAAATATTGGGCGGCGATGGCTTTGTGGCTCTCTCAGGTGCCGATCCTCGCCCGCCCGCCCCGCCGCCGCCGCCGCCCGTGCGAAACACCCGCCGCCGCCGCCGCCGCCGCCGCCGCCGCTCCTTTTCAAATCCACATTTTCTATGGGGTGGCGGCCGGACCGCGCCTCCCACATGTGTCAGCGGGCGTCATGAGCTCTGAATATGCATGAAAGAGATGAAACCATTACAGTGATATACACCGAGGCGAGCGGGCCGTCCTGCCAGGGTCCTGCCAGGGTCCTGCCAGCGTCTGCGGGGACGGCGATCCGGTGCGGACACTGCACGCGGAAGGAGGAGGGGGGGGGGGGCAGTGCGTACCGTCGGCCACAAACACGCCTTTTAGTTGATTTCGTGATGCTTAGCAATAAATTTGAGACGGTGGCGAGTGTTTCTTTCTGCGCTGCGCGCGGCAGCAGCCAGGCAACGGGGTTCTCTCCTCTCCCTCGCTGTCTCTCTCTCTCTCTCTCTCTCCCCCATACCGCCTCAGGGCCCCCGGGTAGCTGCATTTATCGTTCCTTGATGAAACAATTAAAGGTGATCATGTTGTTGAGGTGTGTTCCCACTGTGTACGCTATGGCTGTGAGTAACGATGTGTCTGGAAGCGCTGACCGGGCCGGGCCGGGCCGGGGCTGCAGGGTCGGGGGCGGCCTCGGCCGGCCGGCCCGCAGGGAGGCAGGCCGGTCGCGGTGTGTGTTTGGACTGTACCTCGCTGGGTGGTACGCCTCCCTGCCGCTTCCCATGTCAATGAGAGCTACCCTCCCAAAAAACTAGCGGCACGAAAAGGAGATTTGGGCTAATTTTATTCCAGCGAAGGCCCCCCCCCCCTTGTTAGGCGTCCGGGCCGCCGCCGCCGCCGCACGGCCGGGCACGCCACGCCACGCCCGACCGCCGTCGGCCGCCTCGGTTTGCTTCGGTTCGGATCAGAAGCAAAGGGCCCCTGCTCACCTCACGTCCAAACCCTTCCCCGGCAATAGATTTCTCCCGATACGCCCGCCCAGGGGCGGGGGGTGTGCGGGCGGGGAGGGGAAGGAAAAAAAAACAGACAGATTGACGTAAAACGTTTCCGAGCCTCTTTGCTGCATGCGATAACTTCCCCGACTGTCGTCGAGTGCATGTTTTATATAGTGGTGCTGCGGGGGGCGGGGCCCCAGCGGCGCGGTCCCAGCGGCGCGGCCACACGCGCTCTCGGCCCGCTCGTGCGTTTGGGTCTCCGCGCCGCGCAGTGCGACAGAGAGATGCGACGACGCCCCATTTGACAACGGCAGTGCAAGAGAGACGCGACGCGCGGGCATCCCCCGCGGGGTCGCGGACATCATCTCTCTCGCACTTACACCAGTCAAATGCGGCCGTCTCTCTCTCGCTCCCGGCGTGTATCAGGGGGCGCGCATCTCCCGCGCACTGCCCGCCGCTGACCGGCCGCGCGCGCCGTGGGAAAGCAGCGCAGCGCGGCGCGGGGCCCCCAATGATCCCCGTAAATGATGTCTCCATTATTTTATTTGACGTGAATTTATAGCGGCGCAGCGACGGGGAGGGACTGGCGAGCGGGCAGCGGCAGCAGCGGCGGCTGCTGCCGGGGCGGGGCCGGCGGGGCCAGCGGAGGGCCGGCGGCAGGCCGAGGTGTGAGGAGGCCGGGGTCACCTCAATAGGAACAGTGTCCGGAAGAATGGATTGAGTTATTCACACCACCAAACTATGCCTGCGGCCCGTGGAATGGAATTATTTGTCGTGACGGAGAATTGGCGCGTCGTGATTCGGTCCGGACGGCGGCGGCGGCGACGCCCGGCCGAGGCCGCACGCTCGGCAGCGCCTCCTCCAGGATCTTCCGCACATTCCTTGACGCCCCGGTGACTCACGGAGCGCCCCGGGGCCGCCGTTCAGGCCGCAGTGCGGGCAGCCGCTGCCGCCACGAGTCGCGAGGGGTCGGCCGGGTCGCAACGACACGGAAACCATTTTAATACGAGAGGGGGCCGGGCTGCTGCCTGTGTTGCCCGCCGACGCCGCCTTCGTACAGTGTCGCGCGCAGACTGCTGCTGCGACCCGCGGGAAAATCAAAAGCGCGCGCAAAAAAAAATGAGAGAGAAAAAAAAAGTTTGCGGGGAATGTGCGAAATAAGGACGGGTGCTGCTATATTAAACAAATTATTGCACGGCGTCACAGCGCCCCCCGCCCTCCCCCTCGCCGCCGCCGCTGTCCCGACGGTCAGGGCATGATTTACAGCAGACACAGGACTCGGGCCAGCAGACGCAATCCGGCGGACGCAAAGCGACGCAAAGCCGAAACAGTTCCTCGAAACACGGCCGCACGTCTGCGGGGCCTGCGGGGCCTGCGGGGCCCGGCGGCCGGCGGAGCAGGGGGATCGATGGCTGCTGGCCCAATAAAATGTCCCCGTCCGCACACGGCCGGCCGTGGGGGCCGCGGCCACGACTGTTGGTCACTGGCCGTGCCGCTGAGAGGTCACCGCAGGCGCTGCAGACCGGCGCCTCGTCAGCGTACAGCGATACACAGTGATGCTCCTCGATGCTCGAGAGCAAGGCGGTGCGCCGCTCGCACGCGCGCCTCGCCACCTCCTCCCCGGCGGCGGCGGCGGCGGCGGTGTGGAGGTGTGTCGGGCGGCGGACGGGCGGGGTCCCGACGTGTCCGGCAGGAGCGGAGCGACAAGCGCGACAGCTGCTGCGAGCGTTAGGGGCTTCCCTGACAGCTGCCGAGCTGCGCGCCCGTCGGCGTCGCGTCACATTCGCTTCGGCGGCGTCCTGGCGGGGGGTCGCCGGCCGTGTGCCGTCAGGGTAGGCACCCCGCCGGGCGCGGCGCGGCGTTACTGACTCACAGCGATGTGGACCACCGCACGCCCGGCCGGGCCCCGCCGCCGCGGCACCGGCCCTGCCCTGATGGATTCGTGTCCTTTGTGGACCCGCGGCCCCCGGCGGACCCCGGCGGACCCCGGCGGCCCCGGCGGACCCCGGCGGACCCTGGCGGCGGCGCGCTCGGCGGCGGCCGCTTTGAGCCGCGGAGCTTCGGGCGGCGGCGGCCGCTACTCCACATCACGCCGTCGATTAACATCGCGCCGCGCGCCTCGCCTCGGCTGCCGGGGCCGAGTGCCGCCGCCGCCGCCGCCGGGAGGCTGGGGCGTGGCGGCGACGTCGTTTAGGGAATCTCGAAAACCAACACGCCGCTCGCTCGGCGGGGCCGAGTGGGGCGGGGCCTGGCTGGGCGGGGGGGCCGATGGGTGGCCGGTCTGACGCCGGCCCATCCGTCCGTCAGCACGCCGGGGGTCTCGGGCTGCTGCAGGACCGCCCCGAGCACCTCTCCCACCACCCCTTCGTCCTCGTCGTCCTGCCTCGGTGCTGTCGCCGCTCGCGCGCGGGTCAGCGTCGCCGACGGCTGAAACTGTTTGCGCTGCGAACCAATTTATTGTATCCTTTTTTTTCGGTGGGGGGGGGGGGACAAGAAGGGCTTAAGCACGGAGAAAGTCCTCGGCCGCCGCATGCGTTTTGGAATCTTCGACGCGACTGTCCCAATAAAGTTATGGGCGATATCGAATGTCCGTCAGTCAGATCGGAGGATCGGCGCATGACGGGGGAGGGGAGGGGGAGGTAGGCAGGCACAGGCCACACGGCCGGCCGCCGGCCCCGCTTATGTGCCTTGAGATTCCAATCGTGTGGGGACCGATCTGTCGAAAACGTACACATTCGGAGGAAGGAGCGGAGAGAGAGAGAGAGAGAGAGAGAGAGAGAGAGAGAGAGAGAGAGAGAGAGAGAGAGAGAGAGAGAGAGAGAGAGAGGATGTCCTGCGCGATGGGTCGCTCCGATGAATATTCTATACCCAGAGCGAGAGAGCGGAAGAGAGAGAAAGAGGGGGGGGGGGGGGGAGCCGTGTAACGTGGGTGCTGTGACACGCCACGCTCTGAGCGCACATGTCGGCATGCCTGCAGCAGCGCGGTGGTGACCGTGTGTCTCGGACCTCACCATCCCGTCGACACCTCGTCCAGTATGCCCGCCTGCCGCGGTGGCGGGGAGCTTGTCGGCGGGCGGCGCACGCGAGCAGCGGCGTCAGCAGCGGCAGCAGCAGCAGCGGGGTCCGTGCGGCCAAATACACACGGTCTGCAAGCAGACGACGACGACATTCTCATTACGTGATGTCGGCGTGTGCCGGCTGCTGGCGAACCGGGGAGGACGGCGAACGTCAGCCATCAGTCACCCGCAGGGCGACGCAGGGCGACGCAGGGCGACGCAGGGCGACGCAGGGCGACGCAGGGCGACGCAGGGCGACGCAGGGCGACGCAAAGCCCCCGCGGATACGATATAACTCCGGGGGACCGAAAAGATCCGAGACTGATGATGATGGGATTCGAAAGCAAATCCCCCCCACACACACACTCACACACACTCACACACACAACGGAACCGACGGCGGCGGACGATTCGACTTTTAAAGCGAATGCGAGCGGCATCGAAAGAGACATAATCATAATAAAGAAACCAACAATAAGTGGGGAAGGGCTCGGTGTGGCGGTGTGTTGTAGTACGAATTCAGAGAGAGAGAGAGAGAGAGAGAGAGAGAGAGAGAGAGACGGCCGCTGTCGCGCTGGGATACCTGACGTCTACCTGCGGCCCTGCGGCTAATGGTGGCTAGGCGATCAGGGAGGTATGGGCCCTTGCAGGCGTAGGAGGTGGGGGGGGGGGGGAGGGGGTTCGTTCCCAGGACAATTACCTGACTCATGCTCGCTTGACAAATTGTGCGAGCGCTGTACTGGCGTAACCAGTGACAACAGTGGGACGCGGCGACTGCACTGCGCCCCCCCCCCCTCTGTCTCTCTCTAATAGAGGGACCAAGACGAGACATTGAGCGGCATAAGCGGTCCAAAGTGCTGCTCTTCCGAGGGGCCCCCGCCGCCGCCCGCGGCCTCGGATCCTCTGAGCCGTGCCGCCTAGGTATTTAGGTCCCTCCTGTGTGTGACGTACCTAAAATAAAGGTCACGACGGCTTACAGAAAAAAAGAGAGAGAGAAGATGGGCCAGCAATGCCCTTTGCTGTGGCCGGTGACAGCGCTGGTGCCCGCATGATCACGGGGAGAACGCTTCGGCAGGGCAAAGTCCCTGCGCCGCCCCGCGCCCTGCTTACAGTATATATATGTTATACCGGTGAGCACCCGATCGTGCAAAACTCGATCGCCCCCCGCCTCTCGCAGCGACGAGGGCTTTAAAATGTTTAACCCGGAACACGGCCGTTGGGTGATAAGGAAGGGGACTCAAATGAAAAAGACACTGGCTGCTACAAGACAAGGGCCCCGGCCGCGCGGCCCGCCCGGCCCGAACGGCTCCGGGCGCATCGGCTATCTTAACAGGGTTCATTTTGTTTGGATAAAGCCGGGGCCCCGTCCGGTCGAATTCCAACTTGTAAATTCCGAGTGTAAAGGCGTAAAAGGCTATTAAGTGACGATATCATGCCAGGGCGTCCAGGCCGGCTCCAGGCCGGCTCCAGGCCGGCTCCAGGCGGGTACGGGCATTACTCTGTCCGTGTGTGGCGCTGGGTGGCGAGCCTGACAGCCCCTCCTCCCCTCCCTCCCCCTTCTGGTCGTTATCGCAACGCGGCAGTCAATTGAGTTGTACCCTACTGTTTATGTCGTATGGGTACTCACTCCGGCTGGATGCGTCACCGGGGGACTCCCTCCCTCTCTCTCTCTCTCTCTCTCTGTCCTCTCCCTCTCTCCGCCTCTCTCCCTCCTCCTCCCCTCCCGAGGCGTACTATTGTTTCATGAGCGTGGCCGGAGGGGCCGGAGGGGACATTGTTTGGTAAGGAGTGTGTACCTCCGCTTAGCGCCGTCGCCGTACACATCGCGCCCCGCTGGACCCCCCGCGGACCTCCCATAGGACCCCCCGCGGATCCCCATAGGACCCCCCGCGGACCCCCCGCAGCGCAAACCGAGGTGCAAAGCTGACGCGGCAGTCAGGGGTCGAATAGCGCGGATACGATGGCCTGGTGTGTGTGCGTGTGTGTGTGTGTGTGTGTGTGTGTGTGTGTCGCGCGCGGCGCCGGGATTCGAACCCGGGACGGATCCCGCCGCACGGCGCGTCACACACACACACACACACACACACACACACACACACACTACCAGAAGGGGGCCCTCGGACCTTCGGGTCCCCCGGTGAGTGTCGTTGGGCCGGACACCTTTAGGAGCCCCATTACCGGGACCCACGTGCAGCCACTCAAAATATTGTCCGGCCCGTCGTGGTCGACATCGTCTCCGCCGTGGCCGTGCGTGCGTGCGTGCGTGCGTGCGTGCGTGTCCGTGTGTGTCTTCATCGCTTGTCGTCGACTTGACTAATTTTACGGGCCGAGTGGACGGGAGGCGAGGGCCGAGAGGCTCCGGACCGTGTTTGTCGATCATGTACAAGTCGGGGGTGGCGGCGGCGGCGGCGGCGGCGGCGGCGGCGGCGGTCGCTGGTGACTCACGGACCGCCGCTGCCCGTCGTGCACCGTCGCCGCCGCAGACGACGTGGGGCCTTTCAGGTGGTCCACGGCCATCCCCGCCGCGCCGCGCGTGTTCCCAGTGCCTCCAAAAAAATAAATAAATAAAAAATGAATATAAATATATAATCCGTTTAGCCCCGGACTACGGCATGTCCCTCGTAGGCGGTCGCGTCCCATCCGGACTGCCATTGTCTCATCTCATCTCCCGTAATGAGAGCGAGCGAGACGGAGAGTGCGACAGCCGTGCCGCACTGGCGGCGCGCCCGCTCGGCTCGGTTAGAGTTGTTTCGGACGCGGGGCCGCGCCGGGCCGCCTACAAGACAATCACGTCACCACCGCCCCGCGGCCCGCCGCGGCGACCCAATGTCTTACTTTCCCACACCGTCTTCGGAAATTTACCCCAGAACCGCAAATCCGAGGGAAAAAAATATTGCGAAAGAAATGCATTTACAGATTTATGTCAGGAGTTCCCCTGCGGACATTTTCAGGGCTTCTAGTCCGGAAAATATCCATAATATTTCAGAAACTTTCTGAAAATTTTTAAAAATGTTTCCGAAAATTTCTTTGAAAATTTCGGAACTGGAAACTACTACTACCAAGTACACGTACTGCATTTAAAAAAAAATGTTTCCCCGCCGCGTTGTATATTTTTCCGAACTGACTGGGTGTCGGTGTCCCCCGCGAGCGATGCAGCGCGCTAGGCGGCGGTGCCCGGCGGGCTGCCTACCCCGCCGCTTGCAGGCGCCCCGCCGCCGCCGCCCGCCCCGCTCCGTCTCCACCCGTGTCCCTCGCCGACCCCCTGTCAAAACAGCCGCCACCTCCGAGCGCCGGACCGAAATATGGCCACCCCGGGCAGCAGCAGCAGCAGCAGCAGCAGCAGCGGGGCTGCGGCCGGGCTGGCGAGCGGGTTGGGGGCGGCGGCGCGCATGCGCACGGCGGGGCGGGTGGCCGTCGGGCCCCCCGGGGCGCTATACGCGCCTCTCCGTCGCACCAACGGGTGCCAAACGGGCCCCGGCGGGTACGACAAGGACGCCCTGCTCCCCCGATAGACATCTCGGAAAGGGTCCCCTCTCCTAAGTATCGACGCTGTTAATCTCCATCAAATTTCCCGTGTGTCGTCGTCGGTGTCGCGCCACGCTATAAATTGTCCTCGCCGGCCCGTTAAGATTATAGAAAACGGCCCCCGACTACGCGACAGGAATTGGCGATGCGCTGCCGGCCGCCGCCGCCGCCGCTGGTCGTTTTGTCGCGGCCGTGTGACGGTTATCCTGTTCGTTGCCGCGGTATTCGCAGTGTGGAACTGCCAGACACACGCGTGTACGCACAGCAAGCGCCAGACGAACCAAGTATCAAATTGACGTGCAGTATTCCAAGCACATAACACACCGACGCATAATTACTGCCGGGGCAGTGGGTTCGTCGAACCATGAAAACCTTTCCCTACTTTAACGATTGTGAGGTGAGGCGGAGCTCCCATGGAAGGCGCCCCGTCTGGGGCCGTGGGCCCCCAGACCCGGCCCCGGGGCCCGGTGTCCTATCGCGGTGCTGATCGGACGTCCGTTGTCCTACCTGACGCCGCTGCCGCCGCTGCCGCCGACGCCACGGCCTAACCCGGCGTAACCCCGCCGCACGCCGCCGCCCCGCACCGACGTCTGCCCATGTCGCACGAAATATTGCTTGTCACCCGAAAACACTGCGCCACGCCCCAATCCGTCCGAGTTTATTTTACGTTTTATTTATTTCTGTTACGTGTTACAAATTCTCTCCAAACATTATCGCCTCCCCCCCCCAAAAAAAAATTGATTTCATACAGTAATTATCTATATCTCACAAGTCGACTCCCACCCCCTCCAAAAAAAAATCTAACTGCGAAGAGTGCAAAGAATAGATTATTGACAGGTATGAGAAATGACAATATAACCCTTCCCCGCTGAGCAGCCAGTCCTCCGCGAAGGCTTTCTCAGGGGGGCCCTGCTGCAGCGGCCGGCTGCTCTCGCCTCCGCCCGGCGTGTAATACGTTATGCAGCAGGTATTTTTGGAGAATGTCAACGGTGATTACACGGCAATTGAAGAAATAATATGTCGGTTTGGGTCCCGTGCGCTGCTGCTGCTGCGGTCCCCTCCTCCCCGCCATCGGCGCGGGGTCATATAAAATGACGGGGCGTAATGAGGATCGACCGTTGTGTGTGTGTGTGTGTGTGTGACGATAAAAACGAGAACATCGCATTGATCTGCCCGGCCTGCCCGGCCGCCCCGGCAGCCCCATCAGGGGTCCGCGGGGACGTGTTAGGCTAGCCGGAGCAACGGATTTATACTCACCGTCTTCGTTCGGGAAATGACAGATTAAATAAAAAGAAGAAAATCGCTTGTTTACATTCTTTTGAAACATTCATGAATAAAATGCAAGCCTCTAAATTTTTTGACGTGAGGGGTACATATCGACATTTTCGAGAGAATACACAGAATCCGCGTCACTAGCAAACCCAGCCCGATTGGGGCCCCCGCCGCCGCCGCCGCTCCTGGTGCTCTCCTTGCCGTCGATCGAATACTGACGCCGGCTGACTTTCTCTCGACGTCGCTCTTGCTTACCCCTTTAGTTGTTGTTGCTGCTTCGCTGTGCTGCCATCGCGGCCGTCGTGTCCCCCCCCCCCCCCCCCCACCTCCCTCCGCGCAGGACCCGCAGGACACCCACGGAGAGACGACAATTCTTATTGCCCTTCGGTATCAAAGCGGCGTAGCAAGCGAGCGGCGGCGGCAAGAGCAGAGCGGGAGATGATTTCAGCGGAGTCCCTGTGCCCCCCCCCCCCCTGCCACGCCCCCCTCCCTCCCGCCCCACGGCCGGACGGCCCCCGAGACAGGCCGGCACCATGTTATATTTGCTATCGATCAACGGCCCGCCTGCCCGCTGCAGGCACGACGCGGCGCTCCGGAGACGAGAAGAATGCACCGCGGATGTGGAATACTGCGCATAAAAATGGCTCGGTGGGGCGGCGTGCGGGCGGCCGAGGGCGGCGGCGGTGTGTCCCCCCGCGGGGGCGCGCCCGCCCCCCACCGCCACGGCCGGCGTGCAGGTGTGCGCAGCGATTGGTGGTCGTCGTGACATGAAGGGGTCCGTGCGCCTCATGGCATGGCGGTGCCAGGGCCGCCAGGGCTGCCAGGGCTGCCAGGGCCGCCAGGGCACACGGCAGCGCGGCGGCTGCCCAGTGCATTCCACGAACGACCCGCGACGCGGCGGTCCGAGCGGCGTGGCAGGCGGGGGGGGGGGGGGGGGGGGGCGGGGTCCCGCCAGGGGGGGGGGGGGGGACGCGGACCACGCCCTTAGTGGTCGCTGCCGGGGGCCGCCCGGAGGTCTCAGGCCGACGGCGACACGACACGGGACAGCTGCAGCTGCAGCTGCAGCTCGCGGCGCGGTGCCCTTGGGAAGGAGGGGCGCGCTGCACGGTGCACTGTTCGAGGCGGGAGGCCACTACTATGAATATCCAGTTTACGTGACGCCGACGCGAAGCTGTCGCGTGGTGCGGTAGCCGAGCGGGCTAGTTCGCGGGCTGCCGACCGAGAGGGTCCGAGGTTCGATTCACGTCGGGGCCGTTCGCTTTTTCTCGGCCGCCTTTTTTTTTCCGGCGCCTGCAGAGTTCCCCGGCGCGCACTTGTGCACCCCCCAGCATTCTAAGCTCCTCGGGTTCGGCTCCCGGCGGATCGGTAGAGGGAGTGGAGTACTGCCCCGGGGAGGGGCGGCAGCGGGGCGGCGACAAATGGATTAGTGGGCCGGCCGGGAATATTTCACGGTCCGACGCTGCCGCCGTGGCGCTGGCCGGCCGGTGTCCAGGCGGTGCCCCCCCCCCCCCCCCCCCGGATTTATGAGGACACAAGCACAGGCGCCTGGGCCGGGCGATGCCGGGCGATTGCCGGGGCGGAGCGGGCGGGGGTCGTACGCCGGCCGGACACCGCACAGCGCCGGACCAGAGCGGGGAATTGTTTGTCATGCTTTGTGGCTGTCGATGGAATTTTCGGTCCGGGTTCCTGTTTGTTTACTCCTCGGAGAGAGAGAGAGAGAGAGAGAGAGAGAGAGAGAGAGAGAGAGAGAGACAGAGAGAGAGAGAGGGTTGGGACGGCAGCAGCAGTGAACCTGCAAAGCGTCGTCGTAAGGCATGAGGCGATGGGTATCTGGCCGGGGATCTCTTATTCAGCCCTGCGTTGGAGTCTCTGCAGCGGCGGCGGCGGCGGCACTGCACCGCTCACGGAGGGGCTCTAGCGGGGCCGCAGGGCGTGGCCGCCAAGCGGCGGCCCCCTGCGCGGCGGCCACGACCTCTCCGTATTTCATGCAACAACATTTTACCCCAAAAGAAAAATTTGACGAGAGAGATGACCTGTTTCATTACGGCGACGCCACACTCTGACATCGACTCTGAAACTTTGGCGGCGCCTGGTCCACGAGAGGAGAGGTCCCGGTCGTCTCCGGTCGTCTCCGGTCGTCCCCCGACGTCCCCCGACGCCCCCCGTGACTCATCCTCCTCGGGCCTTCTCGCCGGCCGCGCTGTGGGAAACGCTTTTTGAGTTGGTTTAAAGGTGTCGGCAACGTGAGACCTAATCCAATTGTAGCGCGCACACCGCCGCACACCGCCCCCGCCCTGAGCTCTCGCCGCCCCCCGCCATGGGGCCGCCGGGCACTAGCTCCGCGCCGCCACCGCCGTAACCATTGCGCCTTTTACGAGAAACAAAGATGAAAGGAAGACGAGAAAAAGTGCTTGAAATTAAGGTGCTGGTTTCTTTTATTGTCACGGCGTTTATTCGATCTGCTCGTCTCTCTCTCTCTCTCTCTCTCTCTCTCTCGGTTTGTGTTCCGAGTTTATTGTTACTTTTTCCCTCTCGTTCCTAAAAAGTACAAAAGTCGCTGGAAAGCCTTAATACTGGTACCATGTCGTTTCACTGTTCTGCCCTTCCATTCTCTCTCTCTCTCTCTCCCATCCTCGTCTCGTCCTTCGAGTCCATCGCCGGCCCTTCCCTCTCTCCCTCTCGCTCCCTCCTCCCCCGGCAGCGCACGACCCGCAGAGGCCGTCTCCGTCGCACACGGCATTCCACCTCCCTGTTTATCTTGGTGACTACTCAAGGTGCTAATACAGATAAAGTATTCAGCGCAGCGCACGCGCGTTCCAACATCTTCCCTCCCGCTCGCTCCCCCCCCCCCCTCTCTCCCTCTCTCTGTCTCTGTCGCTCTCGCAGGACATGACTCCAGGAGGTATCGACGCGGTGTGTCTTCTCACGCTCGCCGCTCCTGCCTTTACCTTTCAGGTGCAGCCAATCTCTCTCTCTCTCTCCCCCTCTCTCTCTCTCTCTCTCTCTCTCTCTCTCTCTCTCTCTCTCTCTCTTTGTGCTTTTACTCGTCATTTTGTGCCCCCCCAAAGTCCGTAACTGATATTGTGCGTCACCCGCCGAACTGACTGGCGGCAGCGCCTGCCGAAGGCAGAGGGGGGTGGAACTGTTCCCTGCCGAAACATAGCGTTGATTCCCTCCCTCCCCCTCCTTTTCGTCGAAAGGGAAAATAGTCCGGCGTGAATCATTACATTAGGGATCTGATAAAGCATTCCTTCCCTCGTGACAAATACCCGGCCGCGTCCATTAGGCCCCAGAATGCCGCCGCTTAGAGTGCGGCCCGCGGCTCCCGCCCGCTCTGCTCACTCTTAATCGCTTTAATTATTACCATTACATTCGGTGACACCCTCGAGAATCACTTTCTCACCATCATCATCACCATCACCACCACCACCACGACACGCCGGTGACAGAGAGACTGTGATGTGGCCGATAAGGGCGGAGCAGACGACGCGGCCGCCGCTCGCGCCCTTGTCATACGACGTGTACACATTCATATTGGAAGGAGCGAAGGGAGTCGTGACGTAGAAACAAATGCGGGGAACAACGAAAATAAGGAGGAAATGATGATGATAAAAATAATTGTCGGTGTGTGTGTGTGTTGAGGCGGAGCCGCCGCCGCCTCGCGTCGTACGCCGAAACTGGAGAAACATTTTGATTAACACGTTCGGTCTGACTGACAGACTGCTTGTCTTTTGGTGACTGCCGCCGCCGCCAGCCCGCCGCACACGCCACGCAACGCCCCTCTCCACCGCAGTGTGTGTGTGTGTGTGTGCATTTCCACAAATGCGGCCCTAGTCCAGGAGCCGGCGGCGGCGGCCGGTCTGGGATGATCTGCAAATCGATTCGGCACGGCTCTGAGCGGCGGGGTCAGGCCAGCGGGCGGAGCAGTGGCAGCAAAGGCTTCTGCCCCCGGGGGCCTTCAGCCCTTCACGCACACCCCCAGAAGGCCTTCATTCGGGCGGGCATGTGTGTGCGTGTGTGTACGTTATGCTGCCCGGCAGGCCCCACAGAGCCCCCGGGGCCCCCGGGGGGATCGCAGTCGGAGCTCCACCGGGTCGGCGGTGTGGCCGACAGAGTATCTCATTATTTTTGGCAGGCCCCCGCTCGGTCGGGGCGCCCCGCCGGCACGGAGGCGCACAGGTGTTACGGCCGGGTGTCAGCCGCCCGCCCGCCCGGCCCCGCCGCTCGCGGAAAGGGTACGGGTGAGAATCACACATCGCCAGAGAGTATATTTGTTTGGACACGCCGCCGCCGCCGCCGGGCGCGCGCTCTTTTCTTCCTTCCTTCCTTCAATTTTTTTTAACTTTTTTTTTTGGTGGGTGGAGGAAAAAAATTTAATAATAACGTTATGGTATTTCCTTTTGTTACAGGTGAGTTGTGCGGGTGGTTGCCGTGGAAGACGCAGAGAGGACGGAGCCTATATTTTTGTAATCGACTTCACGACGGTGGGTCTGCGCACACTAAATTGTGCACACATGTACACGTTAGTTGGTACCTGCAAATATTTTTTTTCTACGTGAAAAGTGACTGTTTGTGTAATATCTAACGTTTCCAGTCCCGGAAGTTTTCAATTAAAGTTTTGAAAAATTCGAAGTTTATAGTTTTTGGAAAATTTGTGAAACTTTCTGATGTTATGCATTCTTTCCCGAAATTTTTCTTGACATTTTCAGGACTAGAAACCCTAGCCATGTCACCACATGAACACTGGACGACACGTTTCGCGGGCGATCCTCCAATACTATTGTGGGCCGCCTCCCGGCCGCCTCCCGGCCGCCTACCGGCCGCCTCCCGGCCGCCCCCCTCGAGGCGCTCACCTTCGCCTCGGCTGTCGTGGGCTCACCTGCGCGGGGAGGCGACGCACGCCGTGCATCTGGAGGCGAGGGGCGGCTGCCTGCCCCCGGCAGCCCCCGGCAGCCCCCGGCAGCCCCAAACAGATGTGCGTCCTCTTCCTGTCTGAGATATGACGTAGGGCCTACACTGCCAAGCCTCCCACCTGAGGGACCCAGCAGGCGCCGAGGAGTCATGGCTCAACGTCATCGTCTGAAATTGGACGATAGAGGCTGTTTTTGGGAAACTTTAGTGGCGCAACATTTCACATTTCGATGGCTGAGCCACACGATTCCGAAAAATGGATCACATTATATTGCTTATTTTTTTTCGATAAGGAGTGAGAAATATATAACGTGCCAAGGGCTCATTGAGCAGACCAAACCCGATATAAAACATCATGGCTGCTACTTCCGTTTCGCACGGAGTGGCCCACTGATCCCGTGCCGCCTTGCAGCGCGCTGCTATTTGCCTGTTTACTTGCGCGCGGACATTTTCTCTCCCCTGCTAGGTTTGTTTAGGTGGCGTCCATCTTTTTCGCGCAAGAGCAAACACGAAAACACTCGAAGACAACACAACCCCTCCCCCTTTGGCTACTACACCACGGGCAGGAGCAGCAGCAGCAGTGAGACACACACACAGACAGACACGTGGTTGTCGTTTTAGAAACTGACTGCCGGTGATTTGTCCCGACATATAAGGCACTGCTGGGGAAACTCGGGGGGCCGAAGCCCCCCCTCCGACGCTGCTGCTAAACGCGCGGCGTCGCCAATGTCGTGCTCCACTGCACGTCCGTAAATTGAGCCCAGCTGGCTGCTGAGCGTTTGCTGAGCGCTGCGCAGCAGGTTGGCCATCGCCGCCCCTCAGCGGCAGCTCGACGCGTCGGGGTCAAACGGGGCCAGCGAGCGCGTGGCGGGAGCACACAGATCCTCGCCGACGAGTGTTTTGTAAATGGCTGCGCTGCCGGGAGGCGGGAGGTGACAGGGAGGGGTTAAAAAGGTGGCCGCGCCGCTCGGGGTAGGGTTAGGTTCGGATTACCGTCCCCTCGATGAGCGGCAGCGACAACAACAAAAAAATATTAGTCAGTCATGCCGCGCCTCCTGGCGTCGCGTCGGCTGCTGGAGGTGAGTGTGTTTGGTGTTTGACGACACACAGCCTCCCCACTGCCGCCGCCGCCGCTCAGCGCTTGATCCGATTCATCTTACCCCTTAAAAGGTTAAGCACACACCTATAATACTGTACAGTAGCGCGAGTCTGTTGAGGCTAGGGTCTCATCTGTGTTGTACCGCTCGCAAGGCTAAAGTGAAGACACTCAATTTCGATTAACAATAAAAAGAAAATACACACGGAACGAGCAGAAGAAGTTGCGATAGGCAAAGTTTCCGTTCCTTTCGGCCGCTCAGTCCACATCTGGCGAACTTCATTTCCCCCCACCGCCTTCTCAGCTCACGGCAAGTACTATGAGGGCGCTTCGGGTGTCGTCTGAGGCGGCGTTATTGTCGTGTTTATCGCGGCCTGTGCGCACACAAACACTCATAGAGCACAACGAAGGGGAGAAAAATGTAATAAAAATGAAAATATGTTTGCGCATAGCGCGGCGGAAGCGGGCGGGTCCCCGCACCGCAGTGGCCGCTGCAGCGGCGGCAGCGGGCCCGTGTGGCCCAGGTGCTTCCGGTGCGGCCCTTACCGGCGGCTGCGTACGGGAGAGTGCGGCTGCTGCGGCGGCAGCCCTCCTAGGCCCTTCAGGTGTGCGTCCGGGGCGGCTCAGGGGGGAGGCTATAGCCGTCCCTGTCCCACCGAGAGAGCGAGAGAGAGAGAGAGAGAGAGAGAGAGAGAGAGAGAGAGAGAGAGGGGGGGGGGGACCCCGGGACCCTGGCGCTGCACGTGTGCGGGGTGGGAGCTGCGCGCCCCCGGCACGAGCCAGCCGCGCTACCCTCACCTCACCGAGACAAATCCCCGGGGCCGCCGCCGCCGCCTCCGCTGCTGCCCATGCGTTTTATAGTGCACAGTTGTTCTTTCCTAGAAAAGGGGCGGCGCGGGGAAGGGGGGGACGTATCGTGCTCGTCGTATCCGAGATGCGGCCCCTCTCCCCTCAGGGGCGGATCTAGGAGCGGCCGAAAGGGGGGAGGCAATGTGCTGCCTTTTGCCTATCTTTAGGTGGAAAGTATTGCTGGTTGCCCTCATTTTAGGTTTGTCGAAATAGTGCGAGGGAAGGGTGTTTTCGCATATAACGACACGATCACAAAGCCCCCCCGCTCCGCCATCCGAGGGTGCAGCGGGCGGCGGATGATTTACGTATCCGAATACTTCTTCCCTTCCCGTGGCGACGGCAGCGGCGGCGGCGGTGCCAGTCTTTTGCATACACATGACAGGGTGACGACGAGGCGACGGCACGCTGCTGCAGTTGTGTATGAGGTTACAGGGCCCCGGGGGGGGGGGGGGGGGGGGGTCGCGTGGCACGGAGGGCGCGCGCCCTCGCCTGCGGCAGCACAGCAGCACGGCTGCATCTGCTCGGCCCCCCGCCCACACACCTATGTTCACGGAACACCCTGCCGCAGCCCCGTCCCGCCCGCTGACCCGATTGCTGCATCCTCCGTCCCGCGTGCCCTGCGGCGCGCTGCGGCGGCGGCGGCGACTGTACAGCAGCAGGAGAGAGAGAGAAAGACGAAACGGCGCCTGCGGAGTAGGCAACCGGCAATTTCCAGTCGGACACGCCGTGCGGCTACAGTACCGGGGGCGCGCTGCCACCATCATTGCGGCTCTGTGGCCGTATGGGTAGGGTGGCTCACCAGTGGCCAGAAGGTCGTGGGTTCGAGTCTGGCTGTTTCTTCAAAATTTTTCTTGTGTCTGCGCTTGAGAGACAGAGGGTAAAATATACTTTCGAACGTGGCGTCGGTATGGCTGTCTGAACGGCCGTGCGCGCTGCGTCACTGAGAGATGTAAGCGTTGGGTTTCAACTTGAAGATTCCCGCAGCACGGTCGGGCTTACCCCCGTTCCCGGGTCCGAGGTTCTCTCGGTCGCCCGGGGTTTCCGGCGGGGGGGCTCTGTGTCTACCAAGGAAACTTGGTTCGGAGACTCGGGTGTATGCTACGGGGGTACCTAGGGTTCGGTACCTTCGTTTTCGCTCCCTGTGAATCTGGCAGACGAGGACACGCCGTCGCGACTAGGGTTCGTCGTGAAGTACAGCAGCTTCGGCTGTGTACGATATAGGAAAGCCTACCTCCCCCCCAGTCCGCTCGGGAGTGGCCGCAGTGCCACAGACCAACCAGCCAGTCGAAGGGAGTTGATTCCGGAAATCTGGCTGGCGGAGGGGGCTACATTGACCGTTGCGGAAGCGTGCCCCTGAAAAAGGCCGCTGCGTTGTGCCTGTGTCTTAGCGGCGGTCGATACCTGGTACACCGGTTCCCATTCGAACACCGAAGTTAAGCAGGAGGGTTCCAGGCGGAGGCCTGGGACGAGGTAGTGCCCACCCATTTTTGCAATTTCTTTTCATAAGCATCCACATATTTCTAAGCGAAAGAAAAATATTTTCGTTTTGAGTTTTGGTCACGGTAGGAATTTACCTACTTTGGGGTGGGTAGCAGCTCAGAACACAGAAACCATAAATGATCGCAAAATTTTCATTCGAGTCAATGGAAATGTCCGGTCCAGTCAGCAGTCGGTGTGCACCCGTCATGAGGCCCCCCTCGGGGACGAGGATATAGGAGGCCGATGAGAAGTGCCAAGCGGCGCCGGCCGGCTGCGGTTCCGGCGGTGCGGCCCCCGCCGCCACGATACGGGACGGGACAGGGGGGGGGGGGGGATCCGGAGGCACACGCCGCCCGGCTGTCGTCGCACACCCGGGCCCCCGGGGCCGGGCCCTCTTCCGTGTGTGTGTGTGTGTGTGTGTGTGTTTGAGGAGGCGGGGGCGCGCCGCCGTACCCCTGCCGCACGTGCCTTGTACCTTCACCGTACCGGCGATGGGCACGCGCGAGGGGCGCTGCCGCCGCCGCTTTGTGATGTGTGTGTGTGTGAGTGTGTGTGTGTGAGTGTGTGTGTGTGCAGAGGCCCGGCGCACAGCATCCACATCCACCCCCTGCGCCCCCGCACACACACACATACACACACACGTGGCTCAACAACTGCTCTCACTCGACCGTGCTAAGGTGGCAGCGCTCCGTACGGCGGCGCCCCCCCCCCCCCCCCGCTCAGACAACAGCAGCAGCAGCATCAGGGCGTCAACCCGATTCGAGACCCATCCGCGATCTCGGATCGGTTGGATATATAACGTGTGCCGGCCGCGCGGTGTCCGGGAGGGCCGCCGACGTGGAGGCGAGGACGCCGTCGTGGAGGCCGCGTCGTCGGCCCCGTGCTTATCTGCCCCGGCATCCTGGGCAGCGGGGCCCCCGCCGTGGGCTGCCGGGGGGCTCCTGGCCAAGGCTTCCTGTCCAGCGGGCGCGGTGCGCGGCCTGCATAGGCGACAACGGAAAATGAGTAAAAATGACGCCGTTCGGACGCCCTATAAATCACGGACGATGGCCGGGCTTGAAGGAAGTTTAGCCCTGGCCAGAATGGGAATGAGGCAGCGGCGGCGGCGGCGGCGGCGGCGGGGACGTGGAGGCGGCCAGACGGATATCCGGACGTCCTGCCGCCGGCCCCGCGAGGTTCTTCACGGGTTTCCAAAGGTTCCTGCAGCGTCGTCCGCCACCACGACTTCTTCGGCCACCTCTGCGGCCCGCGTCGCGGAATCGGGGCCACCCGGGAGCTCTCACGCCTCCCCTGGACGTCGCCGTCGTCGTCCTTGCGTTACGTTCTCCTCCTCCTCCTCCTCCTCCTCCTCCTCCTCCTCCTCCTCCTCCTCCTCCTCCTCCTCCTCCTCCTCCTCCTCCTCCTCCTCCTCCTCCTCCTCCGACGCCACCGTCGTCCTGCATGCTGTGCTTGTTTTTGCTGAATTTAACAGCGTGTGTCCGCGCGACTGATGGCAAACCTGTCCCCTCCCCCCTATTTTTTTTGCGTCATGAGAGCGAGAGAGAGAGAGAGAGACAGAGAGAGAGAGAGCTTGTCCGCCCGGACTTACAACCCCTTTCGGGTGCGCGCGGGACACGGCCTGGGACGCACGGGGACGGCGGGCAGGAAACGACCATAAGACACATAAAATATATAAAATCTAGCCATAAACCGACGCGGCGGTGGCGGCCGCAGCGCGCGTGAGAAGGGCCCACGCCGAGGCCGTGCACCGTAACCCGACGTCGGCCGATGTGCGGCGGAACGGCTGCGGATTTGCCCGATGAAGCAGCAAAGGGTTTCGCTGGAGAAGCAAAAGGCGGTTGCATGGTGGAGCACCGCGGCCGTTTTGGCGGGGGCGCGTGGCCACGCAACCCCAACGGGCCGTCGACAAGGCGGCTGCAAGGGCTCTTTCAGGGCCTGCGGCTGTACAGGCTGCAGCGTGGCTGTCTGGCTGTGAGTGGGGCGGGCCGTCTCTGCCACTGCGGGTATATAGGCAGGCCCGCACCACGGCCACCGCCTCCGCAGACCTCCGCAGGACCTCCGCAGGACCCCCGCAGGACCTCCGCAGGACCCCCGCAGTCCGCCGGGGCCGCCGGGGCACGCCACTTGTTTGGTTATGCAGATATGCAGTTCCTTGGCAGCGGGCGGTGCATTGCGAGCGGTACTGTAGTGCCCCCAAAGAGCCAATGGCGAGCCGAAACTGGTCCGTTTATCGAGACGTGCACAATGTTACGCCCACCCACCGTCACGTTGCATGCAAATCAGCCCCGGCCCCTCTCTGTCTCTCTCTCCCCACTCTGTCTCTCCATCTTTCGTTGTCTCTCTCTCTCACACACACTTCGTGCGTCCCAATCTCGCACATGGTGTCCGCTTATAAAGATCGAAAGCAAGATCAGAAAGCTTTTTCTGCATGTTTGTCAAGATACGTAACGCCAGAGCTGCAAAGGACCAGAGGAAACGGGGGTCAACTTGGATAGTCCGGACGACCACCAAAATCTCGGGTTATTATAATTATTGGAATAATATAGGGGTTTATCTCGGGGAACTTCGAGTAAAATAGAGATAAACCGGACAGCAATCCAAAGGAGGATAATCCAGCGCGCGCGGTTCCGCCTCTCTCTCTCTCTCTCTCTCTCTCTCTCTCTCTCTCTCCTGTCGATTTGCGCGACCCGATACGTTACACGCGGAGCGCTACGCCCACGCACCGACATCTGCATTCTGCGCGGGCAAAAACATAAGCATATTTTCATCTCATCTCTGCACCGCCGCGCTGCTGCCGTACACTGCGAAGGGACGTCGTGGCAGCAGCAGTGCGAGAGAGAGAGAGAGAGAGACGGGCTGCCCTGTTTGACTGCGAGGGTGCGACGCCCGCCCGGGCATCTTGCACTGCCGCGGCATCGTCCCGTCTCCCTCGCACTCTCGCCCCCCAAAATAAGATATTCTCGCACTAGAGGTGGTGGTGGTGGCCAATTACTGTTGCGGGCTTGATCACGTTTTATCACACCGCAACGCTCACCGATTCCATTAGCTGGGCGAGGCGGCTGCGGGGCGCTGTGGGGCGCCGCGGCCGGCTGCCATGTGTTAATCTCTCGCCGCCACCGCTCAACGCCTCCGTATTTATTTTGATAAACGCCGCGGGGGAACCCATTACGGCCACCTGTCGATATCGTACGACGCAGCAGCAGGGTTGCCAACCACCCCCGAGTACCCGCCGACACCTCTCAGGGCAGGACTCGTAAAAAAAACAAAAACACGATAAAAACGGGGGAATTTCTCTTTCCGTTGAGGGTCTCTCCCGGGTTCGGCTCCTCGCGACATGTGTGCGCACTGAAGTTCTGAGGATGGCACACCGCTGACCAGCCAGGCACAAAAATAAAGTCCAAAAAAAAAAAACGTTACACGACCTTGTCTTGACCAGCGCGAGCCAGGTAGGGTGGCAAAATCTTTCAATCTGACATCCTTCCGCGCGGTCAGAGATTAAAAGGACGCCGCGGAAAAAAATAAAATGCAGCAGCAGGGACAGAGTTGGCTGGGACCCGGCTATGCACCGCTGAAAAAAAAATCATCCTTAAAGTATATAGATTATTCGCTCAGATAAAAAAAAATAATTAGCAATTATGGATTTGCCTTGGAAAGTGGGTTTGAATGAGCGGCGGTGGGAAGCCGACTGGAACCTTACTTCCATCCCCCTCCAACCTCCGGCCCTCCGCCTCTCTCCTTCTTTCTCTCTCCCCCTCAGTCCATCTCAGTCCCTTTTCCCCGCGCTTTCTCTCTCTCTCTCTCTCTCTCTCTCTCTCTCACTCGTCCAAAACATCCGATCAGTGCACCGGTCCCGCCCATCAGCTCGTGCAGCTCTAGATAATTGATGGCGGCCGAGTTTTCTGGCAACTGTCCGAATTTAGTTCCAACCTGCTCTTTTCCACCAAAATGTTTTCAAAACAAACTCCAGAAAAAATATTTCTGTAGTTTAAAAAGAAAACTCTTCTCCTTCTTTTCGCATTACACAAGACTCGTATAGAGTGCTTGAAGTTTTTGCGCACTTGCTGCCGCCGCTCGTCCGAGAGTGTATAGGTTTTATGGTAATATCTTAAATGCGGCAGTGTTTTTGTTGTGGTTGTTGTTGTTGTTGTTGTTGTCCGAGGGGCGCAGCGCGCGCGGCGCAGAGATACTCCGTGCTCAGAGGGACTTTGGCCGTGCCGCGCGCCGCTGCGCTGCGCCGCTCCGACCGCGAGGCGCACAACGCCGTTAGCCAGCCCACCCAGGCAAGCGGCGGCGGCGGCGGCGGCGGCGGCGGCGGCGGCGGCCAGCGCTGCTATTATGTTACTCAGTCCTTACGCTACACATCTTTGACCTCCCCGCAACGAGGTAGGTCCAATAATGGACGTGTTTGCAACAAACGGCCGCCGCTGCCGCGCGCCGCCGCGGGCCGCAGGCCGCAGGCCGCGGGGGGAACACAAACATATTCCAATGAAATCACGGGGGTCAGCGTGTATTTAAGGGCGGCGACGCTGTTGTTGTCGCCGGAAAACCTTACCGTGGCGCCGCGAGTCTGGCCGTGACATACCGAATAACGCAGGCGTGGTACGTGAAGCACAAACATAACTGCAGTACAAAAAAAAATCAACCCCCCCCCCAAAAAAAAATATCCTGATTTTGTGATTTTTGTGGACACGGTCCTGGGCGATTGTCGGCGACCCCAGCGGCGTTGGCGCGCGGATCGGCGAAGTAAGACATCACGTAGAGTCCACGTGGGAGCGAGAGAGAACAAATAAGAAGAGAGAAATGAGTGCTTTTGATGAGTCGTTATGGGTGGCGGGGAGGACAGCGGACAGACCTGGTTGTCTGTTGTCTCAACTAATGATGATGTTAGTACGGAGAGAAGGGGGGGGGGGGGGGGGCTCTGTGATGCCTGGGGCGGCAGCGGCGGCGGCGGCGGCGGCGGCGGCGGCGGCGGCGGCTGGCGGTTAGGACTCACCTTGTTGCCGCTCGTGATGTCCCTGATGCAGTCCCAGAACCCCGAAAACCCCACCCACCATTTCTCCTCCCATTTGTACACTTCGTGCCGGCGCTGCTGCTGTTGCCGAGGGGCGGTGGGGGGGGGGGGGGGAAATATCATCATCTTCGGGAGAGGAACAGGGGGACACACCGCAGGACCGCAGTCCGGCACCTGCCGCTGCCGCTGGGAGGTGCATCGCCCCGCGAGGGGTACCCGACCAGCTTTAGCGTCGTGGCGCTGCGCTGGGGGTCCCCCCCCCTTTGGTAGCTCTGTCTCTGTCACACTCGAAGGGTGCTCCATAAGAGAGAAAGAGAGAGAGAGAGGGGTCCGAGAAGACAGCGCCCCGGCGGGCCGGCGGGCCGGCGGGCCCCGGTCCGGGAATGCGCGCCGTACTCCACATGCATAATTTACGAATTTGAGCCTAATTGGCCGGCTTCTTCATCGGCTTTTCGTTCGCGGGTGGCCCGCTCCGGTACACTTGTCGTGGGTCGCCGCCGCCGGTAGCAAGCCGGGCGGTCGATCAGCCGGGCCGGCCCTGCGCGACGTCGCCGATCGAACTCCTTCTCTCTCTCACACACTCTCCCTCTCTCTCTCCTTCTCTCTTTCTGTCCTCTCTCTCCTCCCCCCCTTTTCTCTCTCTCTCGCACACACACACACACACTCTCTCTCTCTCTCCACCTTATATCACCACAAGAAGGCATAAGAAGAGAACGTGCGGAAATGCCCGTACGGCGCGGCCTGGCTCGCGGCGCATTCCGGCGGCTGCCCGGCCCGCGCGGTAGTGGACGACGACGGGGATGTGGGCGCCCGGGGTCGCCCCCCGCCCCGCACCGGTCCTGGGCCGGGGCCTGCTGGTCAGGCGAGGCCGCCGCCGCCCGGCCGCCCGGCCGGCGTCCCGCCACGCGCCTGCAGCGCACCGGAGTGGTGCGGGTGGCCGACCCGCACTCGGCAGGCGCTCTGCGGGCCTGTCGGGCTGCCCCGGGCCCGGGGGCGACACTGCAACGGAAAATTCATCGCTGCTACCGCCGCCGCCGCCGCCGCGGGGCCGCCGGGTTGGCACGGCACTGGCAGGGTCCCGGTGCCCCGGTCGCCGCCGCCGCTGTTGTGTCCGCCTGTGCGGCCCCCTCGGCCCTGGCAACAACACAGCCCTTTGGGCTTTTGTTCTTGCAGGATCATGAAGTTCGTTCGGGTGGAAACACAGGCTTCCGGTAGGGCAAAGCCGGCAGAGCGGCAGCGGTGGCGGTGGAGGGGGAGGAGGGGGAGGAGGGGGAGCAGGTCGTTGACAGAATCAGCGTCACTACACACGGACGCGGGCGGCGCGGGGGGCGCGGCGGGGGCCTCGACACCTGGCGGCCGCGGCCCAGCGGCCCGGCCAGCCCGGGCCCCACGGGGACACGCTGTGTGGGGACCATCGCTATCTGGACCACCGCGTCGGCTGTTGCGGCGGCCGCCGGGGTCAACTTCCCCTCCGGAGGAGAATCGGGTGCCGGGCCGGCCGGACACAAACCAACGCAACATTGCGATTCCGGGGCGCCGGCCGCGTTGCCGCAGCGGAGGGTCCGGGACTTCCACGACGATGAAAATGAGTTGTTAGCCGGAGCTGGCAACACTGTGTATCTAACAGAGTGCGCGAGTAGCGTAGAGGGAGTGGGAGGGAGAGGCCGCGCGGAGAGAGGGAGGAAGAGGGAAGGGAGGGCGGGAGGGAGTGAGAGGAGAGCGGAGGGAGGCCTCCGGAACGGACGCGCTTCGCTGGGCCGAAAAGACGCGGGGGCGGCGGCAGCGTCGCGGTGCCGGAGCAGTGCAAGCACACTGCGGCGGCGGCGGCGGCGGCGGCGGCACGCCAAGCACCGCGTACAGGCTGGGCACAGCGCAGCGGCGAGCTCTTTTCGTGCCGCCTCCCCCCGCACCTTGCTCGCTGCTTCCTCGCCATGCCACTGCCCCCGCCGCGCCGCCGCCGCCCCCCCCCCCACACCCGCAGGTCCTGCAGGCCCTGATCGTGGTCCAGCTCGCGGCCCCCGACGCGAATGCGCGGCCGTCCTGCTACATGCGCGGGGACGCTGGGACTCTGTGTGTGTGTGTGTGTGTGCCGGGCTGCGCGGGCTGGCGCGCCTCCCCCGCAGCAACTTAACATATCCGCTACCCAGAGGATATTGTGCGCTACGCCTCTACGCCCCGCCCCGCCCCGCCGTGCCTTTCGCGTTCGCTTTATGGCTGGCCCCCCCGCAGCGAACGCAGGCGAGCTCAGCTCCGCGGCTGCGTCCGCGCGGGTCCGCGGGGAGGGTCGTGTCGCGGGCGGCATGGGCCCGGCAGGCCCGGCAGGACGGCGCGGCCCGCTATTCGCACGCAGCCGGAGGCCTAGGCTCGTCCAGCGCCGCCGCCACCGCCGCCACCGCCGCTGCCTCCGCTGCCTCCGCTGCCTCCGCTGCCGCGGCGGGGCGATGCCCGGTTGACTACCAGGCCACGCCAAGCGACAATCACAGCCGCTTCCACGGGGCCCGGGCGGGTGGCGCGCCGCCGCCGCCGGCCCGCGCGGGACCGCGAAGGGAACGAATATCGACAACGCCAGCAGGAAACGTGATTATTATTGGCCTTCGAAATTTTGATCTCTTCCCTCGTTTTTTGGAACGTTGGGGAAGTGTGACAGGGCCTGCAGGGGGGCGATGCGGGGCGCGGCGCGGCGCGGCTCGGCACGGCCCGGCACGCTTTCACAAGACGAATGAGAACTTCCTTCCAGAGGCCCTTTACTTTGCGGTGATGCGACTCTCTTGCGATCCGAGGCGGCGGCAGCAGCTCCGGCGCAGGCTGCGCGGCGGAAGGCAAGGCGCATCCGTCTGTCCCTCTCCCACCGCCGGGGCGCCGCCGCGCCGCGGGAGTGACAGACAGAGACGGAGGCATCGACATGGAAGCACCGCCGCCCCGGCCGCCTCTTACCTCTGTTTCGACTGCGGGAGGTGGACGACCGTAATGTCCGAAGGTCAGAGCCATTACTCCAAGCAGGTGACTGAAAGGCGGCGCTGAAAGTCCTGAGGCCGCCCTGCCGCGGCCGACCTTACTAAGCGGCGAGCCCAAAGGCCCACCTTTAGTTTTCTATCCTGTTCGAGGCACAGAGGTTTTAAAAGGGAAAAAAAGAAACAAAGGAAAAGAGAGGAGAGAGAGAGAGAGATGATGCTATTTAATTCGACTCCTGAGTCTCGTCTCCGATCTCGTGCATAGTGACTCCCATGTGAGAGACAGAGAGAGAGAGACAGAGAGACAGAGAGAGGGAGTGTGTGTAACGCCTGCAGTTGGCGCACGGTAGCCGTTCGTCGCGCGCGCCCGGCCGGCCTCTCCACTGTCTCACTCCTTTTGGACATTCTTTTATCTTGGGGGAAATCGCGGTTGCCCGCGGTGGCCGGTGGCGGTGGCGGTGGCCGAACCCCAACGGTACGTTCGGTGATAATGCGTCCCCCACTCCGCGGGGCCCCGCGCGCCGCCGGCCGAGCCCCTCTTTTGTAACGGCGGCGGCCGGGAGGCGACGGTTCTCACGAACTGCATCGCCGATTTCCCCTCCGCTTTTATCGCCCGGTGGGGAGGCTCTCGGTGCGCGGGTTCGAATACCGTCCCCGTCGTTGCGGCCCTCACCCTCAGTGTCGCCGTCTGTCTCAGTCGCACGCCCTTTCGGCGCGCCGCGGCGCGTGCGAGAGACAGAGATGGCGGTAGAGCTGCGCGTGCCGGGTGCCGCCGGGCCCTGCGGGGGGCCGACGTGTGTGCAGCCGCCGGGCCCCACCTGGCACGCGACTGGAGCCCGGCTGGAGCACGGCTGGAGAAGGGCTTATCTCCAGCGAGCACATCAGGCGATGACGGCGACGGGCCGGTGCCAAGCGGCGCCGCCGGCCACCTCGTATATACCCGGTGCTCCCCTTGGCGCCGATACTGGAAAATGAAGTAACGACTAATAGGAAAAGAGAGAGAGAGAGAGAGAGAGAGAGAGAGAGAGAGACGACTAATAGGAGAGGGAGCAGAGGACGAGGGGGGAGCATCCCACCCCGCCCCCCACCGCCTGCGACACACCGGGCCCCGGCGCGCCCCGCCCCGCACCTGCCGTACGCCACATACCGACGCAACAGCGTTTTCATCATTTCCAGAAAGTGAATTTTTCATACCGACACCTCCGCCGCCAGCACCAAGAGCGGCGGCGGCGGGCTAATCGCTGGTAATGTCGCTTTATGCCTCGAGACCGAGGCGTTGAGTACTGCAGGTGTGGAAAAAAATTAACACTGAAAAAAGAAAAGGGGGCTGTTGGGGAGGACGCGGCCGACCCCGCCACGCCCGCTGGATACTAGGAGCACCCGATTTTGGCCAGGGCGCCGCCGCCAACGCACCGGTCAGAGGCGGGGAAAAGGTACGCATTCCTCGCCTCCCCCAAATTATCTAATTTCTCGGCTCGGCCGGCCCTGCTGCGACTGCCCCGGACACGCGCCGGCAGCAACGGACGCGACTGCCAATAACGGTTTTCACGCCGTTCCCACACACTGCCACTATTCGGTGCGGCGGAGGTGACAACTGCATATAATGAGCGGGGACGGGCGGGGCGTGGCCGCGCGTGCGGCTTGCGTCCCGTCTTCCTTTCAGGAGGGCGGGGAGGGGAGGAGGTGCGTATTCGCAGGCATGAGAGTGAGAAAGGGCCTCATTTGCGACATGCAGCAGAAGCCTTCTGTATGCGTTTAACTTAATTAAAAGTTGTCCCTTGTGCGTTTGCCTTCTTCTTTTTTTTTCGTCTTCTCTTGCTTTTGTTTTCTGCGGTCGCTTTCAAAAGGGGTGATTATGTATTACTGCAGGGAGAAACTCCTTCATACCGGATATATATATATTTATATGCATACACAACGTGACGAACGCAAGGCGCTTTCTATATTGCGTTTTCCGGAAAATATCTCCTTTTTCCTCCCCTCCTTGTGGTGGGCGTTTTTTTTAAAACGCGCGCCTCCCCAAGTCTTGGATAAAGGGCGTGTTCCAGAAGGGTCGGCCCCCTAATAGTGTGTTCATTTGGGGCACGTCCGATTCTTGACCACTCCCAAACGCCCCCACAATTGCTGCCGATATGTGCGGTGGGTGGGTACACTTCGATTCCCCGATATATTCACCGTGCTCGCTATCGCTGTCTCTGTTGCACCCGAAGGGTGAGGCCGTCCGGCGCGGTGGGTAAGACAGAGACAGAAGCCGCTGCTGTGGGGCGGGGCGCGCGTGGGTCAGCCGCACAACAACAACCCTTTCGCTTGATTTACGGAGCAACCCTTCCGCCTCTCCCATGAGCGCGCAGCGGTGCAGGTGTTCCCACCGCGTGAGTCATCCATCCATTAATGTAACTATCTAGCCACACCAGGTGTAAATTTAGACGTCCAAAATCAAACTGTGCCTGTGTGATGTCTCCACCCGTGACACCCGTGTACGTTTAGTGGCACAAACTACAGTTTGAGGAACGACAGTGCACACCGTTGTTTGAGCTGTAGTTTCATCGTAGATCCTTATGCCCGGCCGCCGGAATGAGAGGAAATGAGGAACAAAAGCGGTACGCAGGGCGCCCAGCCCTGTGGCCCTGTGGCCCTGTGGCCCGGGGCCCCTACGCGGGGCTGTGCGGGTGGAGGGGGCGCGCGCGGCGGACCGAGAGCAGGTGTGCACTGGAGCGCCTGTTGAAGCAGATCCTCACACTACCAGAGGTATTTACTGAGGGAGGGGGAGACATTCCCAGCTGGATATTCAATTTCATCTCGCAGAGTAAAACAGCAATACAGTGCACTACAGTTTCTGGAGAGGCTTGCTGTTTCGGAATGCTCTACTAGGCAATAGGGTACTCTGGAGAACTCTAATCCACGTCCAGGACCCGGTGAGGCAGAGGACAGGGTACCTCATGTTGTGCTACCCGAGGTGGATACGTCGGCGCCCGGCTTTGTCCTCGGATACAATTATACCTGCCGGGGGCACGTACCCCTCGGGCACACTCCCCGGCAGTGGACGTGCCAAGAGTGGGTGTATCCCTTATTCGTCCTCCGTCCCGCCGCGCGCAGTGGCGCCACCTTCGCGGCGCGGCATGTCCGGCCGGAGCAGCAGCAGCAACAACAACACAGCACGCCGCCGCCGCGCTCAGCCAATCAGCGGCCAGCGGCGCAGCCAGCGCAGCCGGGCAGAGGAGAGAAGCATGTAGCCGCCAGAGATTGACACTTCACAATCAATTACTTGAATAAAGCCCCCCGGGCCGGGCGGCGGCGGCCCTGGCGGCCGAGTCCGACTCGGTCCGGCCCGGTGGTGCCTGCGGCATGCCGTCCCGCCCGTACGCCTGAAGCCCCCCCCCCCCCTCTCTCTCTCTCTCTCTCTGCTTGGGATTGCAGTGGGTGGGCCGGGCCCCCGCGCCACGCCCCGCCACGCCCCGCCACGCCCCATACCCCATATGGTGAAACCCAGAATTAGGTCGTGTTGTACGGACGCTGCGGCGCGGCGGCCACTGGATGGAAAGAGGAGGCAAAGGGCAGACCACGACGGTCGGTGCCATCAGCGACGGGATAATTATTATTAGCTCCATTTAGGCCCCGGAGAGGAGACCTCTGTTGCCCAACCGGCGTGGCATATCGACGCGGAGCCGCCGCGTAAAACGCCGTGTTGGTTTTTCAATCAGCTCGCGCGGTTCACTGTAAATAAGCGGTACGGGCTGTACTCTCAGGGACGTCTGTCCCGCAGGGAGGTACGATTGCTTTACAGCACAGTCGCGATGGTGAAAACTAAACCGCGTAGCCCACCAACTTGACTGCAAAATTTGGACTTAGCCACTGACTTATTTTTTAAAATATTTTTTTTAAAAGTTGCGTTCGCCTCGCTCTGGGCAGCAGGATAGGTCGGGACCGGGCTGCGAGCACTGCCGGTGGCGCAGCGCGAGTAATTGGCGCGGAGTGTCTCTGTAATGCAAGGAAAACAATCTCTCCCTCCCCCTTTCCTCTGTCTCTCTCCCTCCCTCTCTCGCCGCCGTGGATATTTTTCCTTTTCGGACGCCGGCCGCCGCCGTCTCGATTATTTTGATTATAAAGTGCAGAGCGCATCGCACGCGGAGGGGGGCGGGGGCCGCGCGCCGCAAATTGTCTCGATATGAAGGAAATAAGGAGCGAGGCCTCGCCTGCCCTCGCCGCTCGGACAACGACATTCCAAATATTTTCCAATTATGCACTTTTCGTTTGCTCGGACGGCCTCCATCTGCTGTGATTACGCAGACGACTTGCTGTGGCCGGCCGTGGCCGCCACCGGCACTGCCTGCTGTGGAGCGTCCTGGAGGCCGCGGGGTCCCGACCTGGCACCCATGGCCAACGCTTTTACTTTTTACTGCTCATCAACAGCACAACGCCAGCAAGTTATCCGTGATATAAAAGTGAAGCGAATCGTGGTCGGGAAACTCTCCATCAACTGTGTAACTTTTCCGAAAATAATTTTCATTTAGTTGTAATTTTTTTTTCTCTCCTGTGCTCACGGATTTTTGGCTTCCTGATCGAGGACGACGCGGCGCGAGAGAGCGGCGGCGGCGGCCGGGGGCCGGGCATTGCCATGTCCAGGGCACAGCCCCTCGGCGCCCCGCCTGGCCGCGCCTGCCGCGCCCCGCGTGGGAAGTTATTGTTCGGGAAAGTGGCATCGGCCACCGCGCCGGCCGTGGCCGGGGCCCAGCCGGGGCCCAACCGGGGCCCACTGGGGCCCAACCGGGGCCCACAGGGGCCCACCACACCGCGCAGCGATGCTGGCCAAAACGCTATCCGGGGCCTCCCGCGGTCCCCGCCGCCACCCGGCAGACAAAGAGGTCACCAGATACGGGGCACGGGCCTGACACCTCTCTCTCTCTCTCTCTCTCTCTCTCATGGCTGCGGTGCGGGCTGGCCTACCCCGGCGGGCGTTACGTAAACGCTGGCCGGGCGCGGGGGAGTGCCTACGGACGTCCCATTCGACTGCGGCAGTGCGAGTGGGACAGAGACTCCCCGCGGCGGCGTCGAGCGTCATCTCTCTTGCACTACCGGGCGGGCCGGCGCCTCGTCCCGTCTCTCTCAGACACATGCAGATCCCGGCGGCGTGCCGTACCGTCCCGTGTGCAGCTCGTCACTTTTCAATTACTCCGGACGCCGCGTCGCCTTGATTACCTGATTAATGGGCATCGGAGGGCCGCTGCCGGCTGAGCGCCGTAGCGCTGTCTCTGTCGCACTCGTGCGGTGCTCCGTAAGAGAGAGAGAGAGAGAGAGAGAGTGCTGCCGCTGCGCTATCACAGAGCTGCGGTGCGGCCATGGGAGAGACTGTTACCGAACTAAAGCGGCGAAGACTAATGATGATTAATGACGATGCTTCGTGTGTGTGTGTGTGTGTGTGTGTGTGACTCAGAGGAACCCTTGTTAGGTGACCAATCCCCAATTATAGAAGGCGCCGATGCGACGCATGCAACTGCATATAAGGGAGAAAAGCAGCTGCTGCCGGGTCCGCTTATTGACACGACACCCCCGGCGGGCCGCAGGGGGTCCGTGCGGGTGGCGGCGGCGGCGGCCGAGGAGCCGTCGCCGCTATGCACCTCATCGCCGCCAGATTATCGTAAATCGTATCGCAGACGAAAAGAAATTGGATTTCGAAAATTCATACCGCCTCGTGCGCTGCAAGCCAGCTGCGCTTATGGGTTCCCGCTCACCCCTATTCGTCTCAGAAGGAGCGGTTCTCCGTTGTTGTTGTGTTCTTTTTTTTTCGGTACTCCGCGCTGCCTATATTGGGAAAAAAATGTAGGATGTGGAATTAATTACTAAATGCGAAATGCCGTTTCGCTGACTGCGCGGCAAGCCGCTGCAGCGCGGGCGCCTGCGTCTGCCTGTCTCCGCTGTGTATCGACCAATGCGGCAAATTGAATTTTGATCGATTGATGAATCGAACGTTGCCGGCCGGCGGCAAAAGCGGGCGAAATAATCGTCGGGCGGTCGGCCATTCCTCGCACAAAAACGCCGGAATAGCGCGTGCAGACACGCGGGCCGCTCTTTTGATTGATAGGGCAGGTGATGCAGCGGCGGCGGCAGCGGCCTCGGCCCCGGCCCCGGCCACCGCTGCCCTCACAATGAAGGGGATGGTCCAGATATGCGCGCGCTATGTCCATATATTGCTAATCCGATAATCTCCTCGATGGCGAGGAGGGGCCAGCTGGCCAGTGCGGGAGCCGGGGGCAACTGGAACGCGTCTGCATTATTCGCACGCCGACGGCAGATGCCGCGTGCGTGCGTGCGTGCGTGCGTGCACTCTCTGCGCTGTCCTCGCTGCTCTCACACCGCCGTCGTCCCCTGGCTCACCTTCGTGTCGCCAGCAACATCTTTGCAAAATTTTTTTTTTGGGGTGTGTGTGTGTGTCTAGAATTGATTTGAGGGGTTGAATTTTTTTTTGCGCTCTTTGTCTAATTGCATAGTTCATCGGAAAAGATCCCACGGGTACAATAATGCGGAAGGCCCCGAACGGAAGCTGGTAGGGGGGGCAGTCAGTGGCCAGCCCCCCCTGCCGGTCAGAGAGCGGCGCGGGGGCCACCACCCCTCGGCAGTGGTGGGAAGACGAGACTTATGGCGGGCTGCGTGGGAGCTGAGGCCTGCGGAGCCGTGGGAGAGTTGGGGCTGGGCCGGGCTGGGCCGGGCTGGGCCGGGCTGGGCCCCCTCGAGCGGTATATTCGCGCGTTCTCCCACAGCCGCAGCCCTTCTGGCCCCGCCCCGGTCCAGGCCACCCCCGCCACCCCCACCTGGCGAGGGGTGCCCGGAAGCTGGAGACGCACACGGAAGCAAGTCGCACGGCAGTCCGTGGGAATTCACACACATACACACGCACTCGCACACATACACATCTCCTAGTCGAACTTCCGCACACTCAGCATGAAAAAAGTAATGCCGAAAGCAGACGATGAGTCCTGGGCTCACGCCGGCCTTGATCGGCCGCATCGCCGCATTTGACTGCGGTAGTGTAAGAGAGATGCCCAACCGGACCTCGCAGTCAAATGCCCCGTCTCTCTCGCACTCGCGGGCAGACCGCCAGCCTCACGCTCTGTCAGGACTAACCGGGCCGCGGCACACGTCCAGGAATAGTGTAAGCGCTGCCTCAGGGCGACGCACCGCAGCACACATTGTATGAAGCCGTAGATACCCCGCGTTACAGCGCCACCTCGGGATTATACACTGGTATCGGATCAGCTCTGATCAGCAGCATGTTGTATGTGTGTGTGTGTGTGTGTGTGTCACTCTGCGGGGAGGTTCTGCAAACACGTTAAACAGCGGACCGAAATAGCGATTCGTACATTATATTGGTTATATCGCCCCAGTTTATGCTCAATTATCTCCTCATAAGAGAGAGAGAGAGAGAGAGAGAGAGAGAGAGAAAGCGACAGCGACAACAAACTCGCTCTCAGTTCCCTGGCCCCTCTCATTGTGCCGGCTGCCCCTCTGCCGCTGCTGCACGCCATCGCATATTGTTATATTGGAAAGTGAAGAGGAGATGAGATGATCCATCCTGTTCGGATGGGTGAGCATCGGTGTGTAACGTGAGCGGCGGCGGGGGAGCGGCGGGGGAGCGGCGGGGGAGCGGCGGGGGAGCGGCGGGGGAGCGGCGGGGGAGCGGCCGCACGCGGGGCGTGTGGCGCGTGCCGACAGAAGGCCCAGCCACCACCGCAAGAGGTCCCAGGGCCGAATGTGCTCTACACGCTTTACAAAAAAAAAATACTGCAAGAACTACAAAAACTACAGACACAGTTCAATGTTGCAGAAATACAAATAATTTTTTTTTAAAAATAGTGCCGCCTTAATTTATTTATTTTTTTGAAACAAGATTTTTTTTTTTTGAAATATTGAAAATTGCCGATCAACATTTTTTTCTACGGTTTCTTAATTATTATTATTTTTTTTCACAGTGTAGAGGGCACATAGCGGGTACAGATCCGCACTGCCCGCCGCCGCCGCCGCTGGCATCCCGTGCACGCGGCCACGCTCACTCCTGTGGCTTCGCGGGGGGTGTCCATGCCTCACCCCCCTCCCCTGTCCCATCTTGGGTGCCTCATTTTCTGCATCGTCCCCCATGTCACCCTCTCTCTCTCTCTCACACACACTCCCCCTCTTCCTCCTCCTTCCACCTATTGCGTGTATGCGTAATTTCATTATGATTGCGGCCAAGACAGGCAAAAATTTCGAAACCGCATTTGAATATATTGGTGTGCGGGGGCGCGCAAAGAGCGTCATTACAACTACGACCGAAAATTGTCGGCGCTGCTGCTGCTGCAACAGAGGGAGGATGGCGTTGCCGCGTAGCCACAGTTGCCGCCGCTGATCGGTCGGGTTTAATGAGGGCCGGGCGCGTGCCCAGACGGCCGCCTCCCCGCAGCGCTATCAGCACGTCGGGGCGGCGGGGCCCTTATCAGAGATAGACATCGGTAATGGGGAGCGGCAGCGGGCGCATACGCGCCGTCCGCAGCGCATGCGGCACCAAGCAGCGGCGTACCTGCTCCGCCTCCACACACAGCCGCTGTGCGGTCCTCGGTACCTGCCAATACTGCCGCCGCTGCTGCCGATAACCCTTTACCTGCGGCCGGACTGTCGGCTCCTCCACTCGACCCTCATCCGCGAACCTGCCGCCCGACCTGACCCGCCACGGCGCTCGCCACACCAAACTCATCCGCTTCTCCACACTGCAACATCTCAGATCAATTACTTATTTATATATATTAAAAAAAAATCTGTCCTCTGCGGTGACAAAAATTTAAACGCCAAAAATTCTAAAAAAAAAATCGGGTTCGGGCTTTGCGTTTAGCGCATCAGCTGTGGCGTATAAAACGATTGTACTGAGACTGGATTGAGCTTTCGGCTGATTAATCCGGTGTTCCCGTGCCAGACGGCCACACCCCCGGGCGGGAGACCGCGGCGAAGCCCCCCGGCTGGGTCTGATAAGGAGGGGTAGTGCCCAGATAACGCGGGCCCGGGGCGGCCCGAGGTGTCCGCCCGGCAGCTGCGCGGCCCGGGGCAGGCCGGGGGCAGGCCGGGGGCGGGCCGGGGGCGGGCCGGGGGCGGCTACCGCGGCAGAAGCCTGCCTTGGCGTGTGCGGCCGCCCGCCCGCCCCGGCCAGCCACCCGGCCGCACCGCTGTACGACCGTCAAAACATGTGGTTATTGGTTGTGAGATGTAATACCGACGGGGGCACCTGACCGGCACCGACGCCGCCTCATCACACACATCCCATCCTTCCGCCTCATTTCTGCCGCTCTGCGCCCCTTTTTATACTTTTCTTTATTTTTTTTTTACCCCTCCCAAATTTGGCCGTCGCCGTCCCTGTCCGTGTTGCGCAGGGCTGCGGCTGTGCTGCCCTCTGGCGGGCGGCGACGCCGCCAGGCCGAGTGTCTCTCGCAGGAGAAGTATATTTCATTCCGATACGGATCGCGGCGAGGCGAGCGTGTTGCCTACGCCAACACCTGTGCAGGGGATGGCCGCGCGGGGCCCCTCAGGGGGCAGGGCCCTCCGGCAGGGCCCCCCGGCAGACCCTTGCGGCAGGGCGGCGGACCCTTTTCGCAGGCCCTTGCAGCTGATGGGGTAGGGCCGCGGCGTGGGGGGCTGCCACCGCAGCCCTTCCCGTCAGAGGGCCTCGCCTCGCACGCCGAGCAGCTGTTTGTTTTCGGGGCACAAAATTTTTATTGCGGACAACCACTTAATGCTGTAATTAGTGGACGGCCCTAGCAGCAGGCCGAACACGGCCACGGCGTCGTCCCGGCCCTCCGTCTCTCTCGCTCTCCTATGGGGCACCGCATGAGCGCAACGGAGACGGCATAGCGCCTCGATAAAGCAGTGTGTTCGGAACCAGCCTACAGGAGCCCCTCTTGTGTGTTGTGGGTGGCGCACGGCCGGGGGCGAGGACGGGGGGGAAGGTTGACTCCGGGCACGCCGACGTGGACGTGTCGTCGGCCGGCGGGGATGCGCTGGCGACGCATGTCGTGGTGGTGGTGATCGTGGGAGTGACCGCGCCGCACCCCCTGGTGGTTGCTTAGCGGCGAGAGTGAGAGAGTGAGAGAGTGAGGGAGTGAGGCTGCGGAGCGATACAGCCCGAGACACGTGGCTGGGACGGCGGCGGGGTGGGGGTGGGGGGTCGGACGGGGTCCGCCGGGTGCCCGTCGCCCCGCGGGGCCGCAGGGCCGCGGGGCCCCGCTGGGTGCAGCCTTCGCTACCGGCGGGGCCCCCGCTGCTGGCTGTGTGGGGGCGGCAAAGGTAAGAGCAGAGCGGGGGCAGGGAGGTGGGCTGGCTGGGTCGGGCAGGTGGTAGACCAGCACCCCTCTACAGCCTTCCGGACGCACCGGGGCGCGCGGAGAGGAAGGGGGGGGGGGCTTCTTCCTGGACCGTCTGTCTCCCTCAACAAGTCCAGGTGGCACCCAGATGGGCACGGGCACGTGGTGCCCCCCTCTCCCCCGCCAAACACCTTTACCTTCGTCATCTCGGCCGGGTCGTCTCGCCTGGGGCCCCCCCGGCCGCCCCCGGCCGCCCCCGGCCGCCCCCGTGCCGCTTGTGTGTAACTTTGGCGCTATTATTCCCCAGGCATGCCGCCGCCACCGCCGCAGCCGCTGCTGCTGCTCACCTCCATTTATACCATATTTTTTTTCGCCATCTCCTCACCGCCTTTCCCCTTCGGATGATGTTGGCAAGAGCAGCGAGCAAGCATTCCGCTCAAACGCCGCCGCCGCCGCGCGCAAAAGTAAAGCCATTTATTTAATCGCAGGCGAAATTGAATCAGGCGCGCGCAGCGCAGCACACACCCTTCATATTGTGTGTGTGTGTGCGTGTGTGTGCGTGTGTGTGTGTGACGGGTGTGCAGCCGGTGGTGCCCCGCTGCACATCACGCTCGCCTTGTGCTGCGTGCCGCTCCCTCTGATGGCCGCTAAATACTTGAATATTCATCATCATTTTTTTTCTCCTTCATCTTCTTCTTCTTCTCCTTCTTCTTCTTTCCCCACCTGAAAAAAAATCAACAAAATTATAAATAGGTACTAAATAACAGAATTGTATGGTGGTAGAAGAGAAAGAGATAGGTGAGTTGAGAGGGAGGGGAGAGAGTGAGAGAGAGAGAGAGAGAGTGGAGTAGATCCTCACGTGACGGCATTGCACGGGCGTGTGGCGTGTGCGTGTGGCTGCAGTGTCTGCCCGCACGCGCCTTCCCATAAGCCCCCCCCCCCCCCCCCCCCCCCCCCCCCGACCCTCCCGGACTATTTGGACCCGCCGCCGCGACTCCATGACAGTCGAGTTAAGTCTCATAAACAGCAGATAAATCGTGTGCGCCGTCCCGGCCTCTCCCGATACCACTCGTGCCGGCCGTGCCCCCGGGGGTCTCGGCACCGCATCACTGGGGCCCCCGCCGCCCCCCGCCGCCCCCCGGACTGGACCATTGACCTCTGACTGATGAC
Organism: Megalurothrips usitatus; assembly: GCA_026979955.1. NCBI lineage: Eukaryota > Metazoa > Arthropoda > Insecta > Thysanoptera > Thripidae > Megalurothrips > Megalurothrips usitatus. The sequence continues at coordinate 12,367,991 of CM049597.1, read as the reverse complement.
CCACACTGACCTCGACCCCGCCTGACCCCGCGGCTACAGAGAGCCTCTGGAGTCTTTATCAGAGAGTCGCTCGCCACAACAGCCAGGTCGCAGAGCCACGCAAAATTAAAAGTATGCATACACATTGTTCCAACATTTTTAAAAATAATCAGTGTTGTTTGCAATACCAAAAGTTTCGGGAAAAAATCTGAAAACTTTATATTTTAAAAAAATGTTCATAAATCCTCCATTCTCCCCTCCCCCCCCCTCCAAAAAAAAGGTTATTTTCCCTGTATGTTGCAACTGAGTGCATATAACAGACTAACGAGACTAACCTAACCTGAGCGAGTTCTAAAGAGGTCCGACGCAGCGATTGGGCCGCTCGCTCGCTCGAACCATACCGATCAAGAAATATATGGACCGCGGCGGGTACGTCCGGGCCGACAGCTAGCAGGGCGCACGCTGCGTGCCGCCGCCGCCTCGGCCGTGGGCCACACGCCACGCCACGCCCCTCTGCTCAGGCATCCACCAAAAGAATGCGTGTTTAATTACTTGACCTCTGTGGAAACAATGCCGAACTAAAAAGGAAGGAGTTTAGAACACGGGATGGGATGGGGAGGTGAGGTCGGTGCACACACACACACACACACACCCACACACGCAGTGCATCGGCTACATATGATGCGGCCGGCCAGTGGCGGGGTGGCCGTTTCGACGACCAAACTCCTTTTTGCCTCAGGAGCAAGTGAGAGGGAGAGAGAAAAAGAGAGAGAGAGAGAGAGAGAGAGAGAGAGAGAGAGAGAGAGAGAGAGAGAGGGAGAGAGAGAGAGAGGTTATATCGCAAGCACACCGCGAGCCATCGGAGAGGTCAAGGCGCCAAGGAAGGCCGTGAAATTTGTCTCTTTTCAGGGGACTTTTTACCCGCACAGAGATGCGTTGGGTGAGGGGAGGGGTCCCCGCCGTAGGTACCCGGCGTACCGGTGTTGCGTCACATCTCATCCGAGCCATCAGCGGGGCCCCCGAGGTCCCGCCGCGGTCGCCCCGAGGCCCCGCGGGGGGTCCGAGCCTCCGCCGCCGCCGCCGCCGCGTATGGGGGGAAAGGGAGAGTGGACTGCAGGAGTCGCCGCGCGGAAGCCGCTGTGTGGGGGGGCGGGGGGGGCGGCCACACATGGCACATATGAGCGACGCCAACGTGTGCCCGTCCCGTGCCGTCGCCCGCCAGAAGAAAAAGCGGACGATTCCAAAAGGCATCGAACCGTGGACGTTCCCCGGCCCGCCCGCTAGCCCACTGAGCCACCAAGCACCTCCTCCGGCATTCAAGTCCTCGACTCCAACCCCATCATCTCCGCCATGGCCGCAGGTGCCGTAGGCTCCGCCCGCACGGCGGCTAGGCGCTGCTGCAGGACGCGCTAGGGGATGTGCCGTGCAGACAGACAGAGAGAGAGAGAGAGAGAGAGAGAGAGGCCAGTCACGGGTGCAGTGTGACGCAAATCATGGACGGCCCCTTACGGCGGCGGCGGCACGATGGTACGAGAAGGCATTGTCGTCGCCGAGTGGCGTTATGGGGCCCGTGCCGTGCCGGCTGTGCGTGTGTGTGTGTGCGTGTGTGCGTGTGCGTGTGCGTGTGTGCGTGTGTGCGTGTGTGCGTGTGCGTGTGCACTCGGGGTCCAAAGTAACGACAACGACCAGCAGTATTTGTGTGCATGTGTGCGAGTCGTGACCGCGCGCGCGTGTGAGTGTGTGTGTGTGTGTGTGGCGTGTGCGTGTGCGTGTGTGCGTCGCCCACCGCGTGCCGGCGTCGCAGCGGCAGTCGCGGCGGCAACAGCAACAACGGCGAGTTGAGCCCGCAGATGTGACTGTCTGCTTAGTATTCGGGGAGTGCTGCGGCGTGGCGGGGCGTGGCGGGGGGCGCCGCGCCGGTGCAAGCCGTGCTGTGCGGGGCCCCACGCGTCCCAGGGGGAGCCTCGCGGCCCGGCCAAAAGGGAGGGAGGTGGAGGGGGGGGGCGCCATGACTCACACATGACTGGAGACGCGGCCATGGGAAACAAAAGGTGCTTTGGGGGGCACTTGCCTCGTCTCACTCTCGCACTCGCTTACGGTCCATTTCCAATCGCCTCCGCCCCTTCCGCCGCCGGGATCACCCCGTTACGGCCGCCGCGGCCCCCCTCAGGGAAGGGCTGGCACGCGACGTACACGCGCCGCCACCCGCCGCCACGCGCGTGTCCGGTGGCCGGGAGAGCGACTAATAAAGGGCGGGCGGCATCGACGCTCGTTAAGGATTTCGGAAGTAAAACTCCCGATCGGGACGCCGGGGGAGTAATTGGATGGGAAAAAAACATTTTGGCAGCGGCGCTATACTGGTTGGCTGGTTTTACCGTTTCCGGTGCGCCGACACGACTTCCTCGGCGGCGGCCCCGCGGCCCGGGGGCGGCTGCGGCGTGCACCGCCACCGCTGCACCGCCGGCACCCCCTCTGTCGTCGCGTGCGAGCCGGAATCTAGCAAATCCCTGCGGAACACGAGGTTTCACACCTATTGACCAACTGAGCGCGCGCCACCGTGGGAGCGAGAGAGACGGAGAGAGAGAGTGGAGAGGAAGGAAAGGAGGCAAGCGAATGGTGTCGGTGTCAGCTTAGGGCGGGCCGTACATGCAACGCTGCACAGCGCTGCCAGCCAGTGCCTCGCGCCGGCCAAGGCGGCAACCCGCCCGACACACTGGCTCTACCCCGCGCCGCCCGGCGCCGCCCCCGTCTGGCGGGGGTAGGCCCGGCACGGCACGGCGGGGGGTCGTCCGTGAGAGACCGCGACACGAGCACGGCACCGGACCGGGCGACGACGTTCGTCGGGAGGGCCGCGGCGCGGACGGCGACGGCGAGGCCCGGCCCGCGCGGCGCGCTCCACGTCCTTTGGCCGCGTCCCCCGGCGTCCCTCGGCGGCCCCCGGCCCGCCCTCGTCGTAGGGCTTCTGATCGCGTGTCCGCCGGCGCAAGCCGCCGCCCTTAGGGCCCCGCGCCCGCCTCGGCGCGGCCCTTGCGGCGTAACCGCACCGCGAGGGGCGCCGCGACGGCGGCGACGCCGCCGCCGCAGGGGACGCCGCCCCCGGGGGGGCCCCCCGTGGCGAGCCCCCGCGGGGGCCGCGGGGCCACGCGCTTTATTACAGCCACATCCCTGGCCGCCGGAAGTAGGGCACGCCGAGGGCCGGGCATGCAGAGGACACGGGGGGCCGCGGGGGGCCGCGGGGGGCCTCGGCAGTCCTTAAATAGTCGCGGCGGCGCGTGCGCCCGGCGTCCCGACGACCCGTCGTCGGGACAGAAGAGCTCGTCGTCCTAAAAATTCGGGTAAAGTCGCAAATAAGTACAAAACCAAAAATTAAAAAAAAAAATTCCCGTGTGTCGTCTGTTGTACTGCCGTGACCTCGGCGCCCGAACCGGTGCGCTCTGCCTAGGCCCAGGTGCGGGTGGAGGAGATGTGGGGGGGGGGGGGGAGGACCGGCTGTGCCTATAGGCCTATAGGCGGCGGGGCGGCGGCACTGCGGCCGGGTGGTGCTGCGGCCAAACGTGGACGATGACCCTTTGGCGAGGCGGGACTCTGCAAGGCGAGGCTGCGCCGTCCGGGACCAGGTGGGCCGGGTGGAGGGCGGCGGCGGCGGCGGCGGCGGGCCGGGCCGGGGCCGCCGAGGCGCATCTGCATATTTATTCAGAGCAGGCCGGCACGCGCCCCGCACGCGCACCGCACGCCCCGCCACGCGGCTGCAGGACGCGCATGACGGGGGCGGGGCCGGGCGGCGGCGGAGAGCGTCCGGTCCTCCTCCTCCCCCGGTCAGCGCGCGGCCGCGGCAGGACGGCGGCGATGGACATCTCGACATCTCAACAAACACATGAAAAGAGGCTCCCGAAAAATGGGAGACGCCAGCGGTACAGCTTTCTCCTCCTAAGTTTGCCAGTCTCTCTCTTTCTCTCTGTCTGTCTGTCTCTCTTGCTTTTTTTTTTGTTCCGCGCATTTACCCACGATGAACGCACTATAAGTGGAGTGCGCGTGCCCGGCTACAGCGCCGCCGCCGCCGCCACCGCCGCTGCAGCAGCGGCCTCCCCGCTTACTTGTCTGAGGTGAGGCCGATGAGGATATGAGGCCCGTCCGTAACCCGATACATTTGTTGTATCGGGAGCGGAGCGGAGGCGAAGCCGGGCGACACGTCCCGGCCACGCCCGGCCACGCCCGGCCACGCACCGGTAAAGGAGCGAGCGAGGTAGGTAGAGGTGAGATGATGTGCCCGGGCCACACTGACGCTCAATGGGTTACACACACACACACACACACAAAGTTGCCGCCGTGCTCTCCTTAATCCCTCTGATCACACAAGACACACACACACACACACACATATGGAAGCAGCAGCAGCAGCAGCGGGAGAGTCGTTTTGTTAGCATAACAATTCCCTTACGCGGGGCGCGTACCGTCTGGCTGTACCAGGGGGACTACACCACCACCGCCACAACCAGGGGGCTACAACACCACCGGGGGGCTACGCCTGTGCTACGCTTGTGCTACGCGTGTGTACTTCCCCGGACCCCCCCCCCCCCTGAGCCCCTCGCCCGGCAGGTAGGCAACAAACCCAACTTTCCGCCTGCTAGTAGGCAAAAAGTGGTACATCGCCCCCCCCCCCCCCTTCGAGTCCCTCCTGGACCCGCTACTGCCGCCGGGGCCCGGTCTCTGGCCCGGCCGGCCTGACATGCCCGGGGCCGCAATTTCACCTTCAATCGATCCATGTAATCGCGCGCGCCCGTTCGAACCAGATACGCCAATTATAACAGCGTGCTTGCTTAATTTTCCTGCGGCGGGGTGAGGAGGTGGGGGGGGGGGGGGCCACGGAGGCAGAACGGCGCAGTGACCGCGACCCACCGCGGCCGTCCGGACCTGCCTCATGCTCAGCGAAACTCAGACGGAGTTCAGCAGTTCCGTGCTTTTTTTTCTCGGGCGCAATTTTTCGATAAGATGTTAAGTTTCTACTTGAATGTTTCTTGGAAAGCTTTTTGGAACTACTGCGTTCTAATATATTTAAACTTCCTTTTTTGTATTTTCAAAAAAAAAAATAGAAGTTGATGCCCCGGCTCCCCATTGCTGGCCCCCGCCTGGCTGAGGTCCTTACGGATCCTTCCTGGCCTCTGGCTGGCCTCTAGCCGGCCTCCCCTGGCATGCCTCTCTGGAGGAACAAGCCGATAACCAGCGGCACGGAAAATATTTGTGGCAGGTCGGTGTGTCGAGGATAAAAGGGCATCGGACCCGGCCGGCGGGAGCGCGCCAGCCAGTGACGTGTAAAGGGGTTGACAACCCCATCAAACATCTGCACATTCGCACCACCCCACACTAGGCAGATGTCTTGGCCGGAGGGGAGGGGCCTGCTGCTGCTGCCGCTGCTACTGCTGCTCTTCCGGAAGCCCGGCCTCTGCCCCGTCTCCGGGGTGGGGGAGGCCCGGAGGTACCGGAGCCGAGCAGGGCCCGGAGGCCCGGGAGGGGAGCGCCTCCGTGTCCATGTCACATTTTATACAGCCGCCGCCGGCCCGGGCGCATTGTCAACACACGTCACAGTTTTGAACGGGTGATGTGTGTGGGAGCAGCGCGCGCGGGCAGCCAAGCGCGCTCACACACACATGACAATTAATTTACTTTTTCCCCCTCAATTCCTGTGCGACCATGCCGTCACACCGGACTCGGCCCGGCACCATTGTGCCTTCATGAACACCCACTCCCCGGCTCTCTGCACCGCCTGGGCCAAGTGTGCACCGTGCACTGCTGCAGGCAGCCCGGCCGGGGCCCCGCAGACCGGCGGGGTGTCAACGGCGGCGGCGGCGGCGGCGGCGGCGGCGGCGCCGTGACGTTCGGAGCGACGTGCATTTCTCATCGAAACACGGCTGGAATTTCAAAGTGGCGATTATCGGCGCGGCCGCCGCGCCCTGCGGGCCACACAATACCCAATTCCTTTCCGTATACATTACCCGCAGCGGCAATATCATAAAATAATGGCGGCGACCGCCGCGCGTCACGCGCACCGCCCGGGATCGTCCACAATCCACACACTCACAATTGGATTTTTTTAAAATAAATGTTGTTGTTTTATTTACAATTTTTTAAAAAAAACTAATTCCGGGCAGGATTTGTGAAATTTTGAGAAAAATTTGATGTTAAAACAAAAAGATTTTTTTAGAAAATTTGTAAAACTTTCTAATATGTATTTAAGGGGACAAAGTGTTTTGAGACACCTTGAACAGGAACTCAAGAACGTCCGCGCGCGGCGGGTTCAAGTTCAAATACGCCGCGGGTCCTCTGGTGATTGACCCTTATTCATGTCCACGCACTCGGCATCCGAGCGGCGGCGGCGGCGGCGGCGGCGGCACCAGAAGAGAGGCGCTCTCAGGTTTCACAGCTGGCGAGGCGCGCGGCGGCGGGGCTGCCGGGGGGGCCGGAGGCACACGCCATGCCCGGGCACGGCCGCCACGCCACGGCCGCCACGCCACGGCCGCCAGGGCCCGGGCCCAGGTGTCCCCAACCCATCTGGCGGCACACGCTCACAAATATAACAGCGCCGCAATTACGCTCCTCCACGGCGGCGACGGTCGACGGAGGCCCCCGTCGCCTCGCCTTCCCTCCCCCGCAGACGGCAGGCAGCCCGCGGGGGCGGCCGGCTGTCGCCCCGACGACGGTGTACGTGATGTCATACACTGTCGCATGTCGGCGAGGAGGAGGACGAGGAGGGCGGCTCCCGTACCTGCGGGGGTCGCCGCCCAGCGTCGGCTCCGCGACTCGCCCCCCCGGCCAAGATAGTTTGTCGATAAAGAGCAACCTTGCAGGCTGCGGCTGCGGCGGCGCGCGGTCCTGGAAAGCGGGTCACGGCTGAGGTCGCGGCCTCTGTCGCGGCCCGCAAGGCCTGCCCTGCACTCAGGCGGCGGGTGGCCCGGCCTCCGGCACCGCCGGGACCCCGCCCGGGGCCGACTGGGACTCCCGTCCCGTGTTTTAGCGCAGCAGCCGGCCCTTCCGATGCATCCTTGGGCCCCCCCGGCGGTCAGGGTAGGGGAGGCAGGGGGGAGGGTGAAACAACATGTTGGCGGCTCTGAGAAAGCCGGGTTCGCGTCCCGCTCGCGCGCGGGGACGGGCATGACTGATGCCGTACACATACAGAGGGGGGGGGGGGGCAGACAAAAAACGCGACGCAGCTCGTCCTTTGATCGGAGCAATGCGCGCGCGAGGGCCCCGCAGTCCGGGCGGGCGGGCGGCGTGCCGCCGGGCCGACTCGCCCCGATCGCTGTTCGCCTTGTTGTCTCGGCTCCGCAGCGCTCCGCAGCGCTCCGCAGCGCGGCCGGCCGCCGGACCCCGGCATCTCCTCCGCTCGGCCCCTCGGGCCACACACGAACACACACGAGTAGTATTGTCGTCAAAAATGATGGACTGGCGTCATTCGGCGGCGGCGACTCGGGGCGGGCCGGACCACGCCGCCGCCGCCGCCGCGTGCGGGAATGGCCTGCCGTCGAGAGCGCCCGGCAAGGTAGGCACTGTCCGTGCGGGCGCGCGCCGGCGTGCGGCGGGCTGCCTACCCGGCGGCCGGCAGGCGCCCGGACGGCGCGCGCCGCTTTGAGCTGACGATGGCCGACGCGGACGTCGAGTGCGCCGAGTCCTCCTCCCCCGCCCCGCCCCGCGGTGCTGGTCCGACAGATAATGCCTAATATGGCTACTGAGCCGGTGGCGGGGCGCGGCGGGCCGCACGGGATGTGGACGCGCTGCCCGGCCCCGCCCGGACCCCCCTCCACTGGAGTACCCCCCAGGTCGTGAGGACCGGGGCGGGCCCCGGCCGGCCCCCCGCGGTCAGCGGCGCCAGCGTGTGCTGCAGGCGCCGGCCGCGGCCCGCTCCGCGCCACCAAGGCCGTGGCCGTGCACCGAGCCGGGCCGAGGCCGAGAAGAAGGCCGGGGAAGTGCACGGGGCACTCCGTGCGGCCGCAGACCGCCGGGGCCGACGGGCGGGCGAGGCGGGGAGGGGCGGCGGCGGCCGGAGACTCCAGTTCGCCCACGGACGGAGACGGCTGGAGCCTCCAGCCGGCCAGACAACAGGCCGGGCCGGGCCGCGGGAGGAACAATGACGACTCCTCTCCACCGCTTCGCGCTCCGGCTTCCCTGCGTTTATCATCGTCACAGGCGCCTCGCTGCCACTCCCGGCGAAATTGTCGTCGGCAGGTTCTCGATGCACCCAGCGGAGTCCGCGTTGAGGCCGGAGCGCTGCGCAGGCAACGCCAAGGCAACGCCAAGGCAGCGCCGAGGCAACGCCAAGGCAACGCCGAGGCAACGCCAAGGCAACGCCGAGGCAACGCCAAGGCAACGCCAACGAGGCACGTAGACCAGAGATCCCCCGCGCGCTATCGCGCCGAGGATCGGCGGTCAGGTGCTCTGCGGCGAAGGCGACCCCCCACGGGGCCCCGTGTGCCTCCCAGCAGCCGTCGCAGCGCAAACCCGGGCGCTCCGACGGCCCCGCCCCGCCCCCTTGCCCCCTCCCCCCTCCCCGCGCGTGTTCGGAACCAGTACCGGTCCCCCCCCCCCCCCCCCCCCTCCCCCCCCTCCCCCCCCCCCTCCCCCCGCCCCCCTCCCCTCCCACGACGATCGACGATGAGGCCAATAGCTTTCGCTTTCAGCTCCCGGTGCACGAAATGAAGGTACCTCCGATGAGCGCATGCACCGCCTGCCCGCGTCTCGTAGTGCGTCGCGCAGCTAATTGAACCGAGAGAGAGAGAGAGAGAGAGAGAGAGAGAGAGAGAGAGGAAGAAAGAGAGAGAGAGGGGAGGGGAGAGGAGCTCCAGTTTTCATAGGTCCGCCGCGATGCAGTACGATACCCCAATATATGATATTAATAACCGTCATATTATAACATTCACGGGTGCCGGTATGTACTAAGTGGTCCAGCGGTTCGGCTGGTCATCACCACGCCCCTCCCGAAAGAAACGGGTGAAAAAAAAAGGAAAAAAGGGGGGAAAAGGGGGGAATTTAGAAGCAAAGCGAGGTGGGAGCAGCAAGCAGCCGCCGCAGCAGACGCCGCTTCTTGTACTAATGCCCACCCCAGCCCGGCCGGCCGCTTCCTACGCAACGAGAACAATCCCCAACAACAATCCACAATTCATTGTTATTTATTCCCCGAGCGCCGAGCCGAGAGCCGGGCCCGGTCGTTGTGGTGGCGTGGCGTGTAACACGAGCCGCTCCAAATATCGCGGGCAAAAAGCGTGTGCGCTGTCTTTGCAATTCCGGAATATTGGGGAAGCGGGCGCAGGGGGGGGGGGGCCGTCGTGCACGTGGCGGAGCGGAACTGCCTCCTCCCCCTCCCCCGGACCCTACCCTCAAACACACACACACACACACACACACACACACACACACACTTCAGTTTGTGCGGCCTGCAAATATGAAATAAAGCACCCGTCGTGTAAAGCCTCGGAGGTCGTAGCCACACCTGGCGCCAAACCGACCTCCCGAACAACCGCAGGAAGAAACAGAGAGAGACAGAGACACAGAGAGAGAGAGAGAGAGACGGAGAGAGGGGGTTGCTGCCCTCTGTCCTGGTCCTGGCACACAATACCGGCCACGCGTTTCCCTTTCCGCCGTGAACGATGACGACGTCCATGATGATGATGATGATGGGCATGTCGATGACGGCGGTGCTGACGATGACGACGTGGCCGATGTCGATGACGGCCCGGCAGCGCGGCCGTAACTCACAGGCGCGCAAGTCCTCCCCTTCGGCGTCGTGCGCCCCTCGGCGTGAGTCTCTGCGCGCGGGAGTATCGACAGCCTCTCTCTCTCCCTCTCACTCCCTCTCTCTCACTCTCTCGCACACACACACACACACACACAGGCACACACAGATGAACACAGCGTGCTTCCTTAACCTCCGCACAGGACGCCGTTTCCAGCTGGGCCGGCTGGGCCGGGGCGGCGGGCGGCGCACGGCACGGGGCCTCACAGGGCACACCACAATAATTTCTCATGCTCTCCGCTCCTCTCCGCTCCTCTCCGCTCCTCTCCGCTCCTCTCCCGCTCCTCTCCCGCTCCTCTCCACAGCAGCGCAGCGTCGCCGTCCGCAGGTCCACGGCTCGCCGTCAGTGCCATTCCCATTCCCCGCCCTCGGCAGGAATGCTGCGCGGTGCCCCCGCTGCCCCCGCTGCCCCCGCTGCCCCCGCTGCCCCCGCTGCCCCCGCTGCCCCCGCGGCCCCCGCCCCGGTGTGCTGTGCGGCCCGCCTAATGTCATTCCCGGCAATGCAAATCGTTCTCGTAAAGATACAGTATACAGCGGGGGGTGCACGGCGGCGGCGGTGGCGGCGGCAGGGCCCGCCCTGCCCGGCCCGCGGCCCCCGCTGCCGGCCACGCCGCCGCCGCCGCGGCCTCCGATTTTGTCGGTCCCGAACCCGAGCGAGAGGGCTCGTCCGTAAACCACGTAGCGCCCGCGGCGGCGGCGGCGTGGCCGGCCGCGGGACGGCGGCCTCGCGTGACGTAATTTGTGCGTGACCCCCAGAGGACGTCGGGCGTGTGCCGTGACAAGGGCGTTCCGGACGGCGCGAGGGGGAGGGCCGGGCCGGCGGGGCAGGGAGGGGGTGGGGGGGAGGGGGTGGGGAGGGAGGGGGTGGGGAGGGAGGGGAAGAGGGTAGGGGGGGGGGACGCGGGGCGCGCACTCTTAGAGTACGGCGGAATGTTGCATTATTCAAACTCTCGCTGTTCGGCCGGAACCTAATGCCGGCACGCACGCCAACTTTCTTATAAAATGCCACACTTTTCCAACGTCCCGCTCGAAATGAATGGCTTTGCCGATAAGACGGCTGCGGCTGCGGTGGTGGCGGCGGCGGCGGCGGCGCAGGGCTGGGCATTGGCAGCGACGCACTGCGCGGTGGTGGTGGCGGCAGTAGCAGCGCCAGCGGGCAGGACTAACAAATTCAACCGAAACGGCCGAAAACAGGGGGCCCGCCGGGCCGCGGCCCGGGGAGCAGAAGGGTGTGGGGCGCCCGTCCCCCCACCCCCCTATCGCGATTAGTTTCTGTAAGCCCTATCAGTCTCGGGGACCCGGTACGGCGGGGCGGGCTTACGTTACGCTACGCTACGGACTACGCTCGCGCTGCCGCTGCCCCCCCGCGTCGCCGTACGACGCGGGGTCACAGGTCACGGGGCGCGACCGGGCCAGCCGGCGGTATATAGTACTGCCGCTGGGCACGTGACCGCCCTCGATGCAGCGCCGGCTGCTGCTTTCGTATCTCTCTGTCTCACTCACTCCCTTACGTGGCGCCCCGTGGGGTGCGAGAGAGACGGCGCGCTGTGCCGGCGCCGGCGCCACCCTTGCCTCCCGCAGGCCCGGAATGCCACACCGGCTTGACCGCGCTGCCCTTTATCGATAAAAATCGCACATTAATGCAGCAAGCACGCCGGCCGCTTTCCGGCGCAAAGGGATTTTTGGTTTTGGTGGATTTCTTACCAGCGGCGTTTACACGCCGATCGCGCCCGCGCGCGCGCGCCGACCGACCGACCGCTGAACCCGCGGCCGGCGCCACAGCACCGCCATGCCATTGTACTCCACGCCACGCCACGCCACGCCACGCCACGCCACGACCGTCCCGCTCTACAATGATAATTATTAATTTGCGGACCGCGCGGCATCGGCGAGGCATCGCTCGGACCAATTAGTCCCGGACGGCGCCGCCGCCGCCCCCGCGGTGAGGTTAGGTTAGGCGGCACACCGCGGCCCCCGCGGCCCCCGCGGCCCCGCCGTCCGCCTTCCTTCCTGCCCGCAAACAATGGAGAAAGTGCGGCCGCGGCGTCGCGGCGGCAGCGCGGCCGCGGCGGCGTGGCACACGGCATCGCATCGCCGAGCTAAATGGGCAAAGCTCATATCCATTCGAACCAACTGCAGAGGAGGAAGGAGATGGACATGAAAATATTCGAAAGGATCAAGCAAGCAAAGCGGCACGCCGTGCAGAAGGGGATGCTTGGCCTTCGTAAGGAGGGCCGATGCTTTGGCAAGTCGAGCGGAGGCAACAGCAAAATAGAGAGAGAGAGAGAGAGAGAGAGAGAGAGAGAGAGAGAGAGAGAGAGAGAGAGAGAGAGAGAGAGGGCCCCGCAGTGTGGGAAACAGAGTGGGATGGCGTGATGACGAGGCCGACGTGGGGCGGAGGTGCGGGGCAGCGGGGGGGGGGGGGGGGGGGGGGTTGGGTGTTGGGGGGGAGGGGGGGGGCTCTCGTAGTCTCTCGTTGTCGCCGACCAACAGCAGCGGAAATGAATCGTGCTTCTCGACAATAAAAGAAATGTGCCGCAGTGTGAGTGCGCGCATCAAGCTCGAGAGGGGAGAGGGAGGGAGGGAGGGAGGGAGGGAGGGAGGGAGGACTAGACACGCCGCTGCCCCGCCGCGGGTTCGACTACCGGCGTCGGCAGCGGGTGGAGCCGTGCGGTTAGCCGGTTAACCGTTTCTCGCATTCGGTTCTGAAGTGTAGGCAACGGGTAAGGCACTCCGCCTGGAGGTAGGCATAAAACCGGCATACACTGCCCCCCTGCTCGACGCCGTTCCTGGATCCGCCCCTGTGCGGCGCGCTACCGGGTGTCGTGTTCCGCCGTCCTGCCGCGGGACGGCCGCGGGACGGCCGCGGGACGGCCGCGCGCGCAGGACACCGCAGGACACCGTGTCCTGATGGCATCTCTCGGGGGGCGTGAGCGTGCGCGGCGGCCGGGCAGACGCCTATGCAGCAGTGCCCGCTGGAGTGCCTGCTGGAGTGCCTGCTGGAGCGGCCCTGGAGCGGCCTGGAGTCTGCGCGCAGGGAGGTCAGAGGTCAGGGCTGTCAGCGCAGCGCTCTACGGGCCGAGCAGGCGCGTGCCCGCCAACGTGTCATCAATCACTCAAACAAATTCAACCACCGCCTTAAGGCCCTTAAGGTGTTGCATTCTCTTTGCTTAATGAGAATCAAAGACTCGTGATCTTGGCCCGATTTTAGGTGAGAGACTTGTACAGCCTATTTTAAGTACTCGGCCTCCCTCTCTCTCTCTCTCTCTCTCTCTCTCTCTCTCTCTCTCTCTCTCTCTCTCTCTCTCACTCCCTCACTCCCTCACTCCCTCACTCCCTCTCTCTCCCTCTCTCTCACACGCACACTGCCCCGCTGGCCGCCTGCCTGCCTGTCACCACATGGGGCCGATGTGGCGGCACTGATGGGATTATCGAGTCGGTGGGTGTGAACAGACCGGGCGGCTGCCATGAACGCCGCCACACACGGTATACGTCGGCGGCGGCGGCGGCGGCGGCGGCGGCGGCGGGTGTCTCGGCTTCCGCGGGGGCCGCCGCCGCTGCCACCGCCGCTACAGTCGGTCCACACTAAGCTCAGGGTGACGTGGGTGACACTTATTCGTCACTGGTACATGCGGCGTCCATCAGCTTGCTTTGGTCTGCAGGCAGCTCCGACTGTAGAGCAGGAGTAGGTGGGGGCAGGACTGGCTGCTGCAGGAGAGGGAGGTGCAGTACAGTGCGCTCGGAGAGCAGCGAGTCTGGACCTGCTGCTGTGCGTTTAGGGTTCGGCCGTGCCGCCGCGGTCGCAAGGGAGATGGGGGGGAGGGGGACCCCAGCGCCGACGCTGCTGCCGGCAGCCTGGGGGGGGGGGGGGCAGGGGGGGACCTGGGGGCCCGACCGGACGTCCGTAGTCAGTCATCCAGAGTGGGGGGGGGGGGGCGTGTGCGTGCTTGTCTGCACCGGTCTCCGCCACTGTGTCCCCCCCCTCTCTCTCTCTCTCTCTCTCTCTCTCTCTCTCTCTCTCTCTCACTTGTGTCTCTTTGTCTCCGTCTCTCTCTCACACACACACATTGAAAATGAGGCTAATAAAGGAGAGGACACGAAAATCACACAACGCGCCCAAGATACTGTCGTACTCCCCCCCCCCCCCCCCCCCGCCCCTTCACGTCACGCGAAATCCGGAGTGACTGGACTGGAAGGCGCCCGCGGTGCACATTGCGGCACGATTGCAGATCGCAGCCTGCCGGGGGCCGCTCCATTGATAGCGGCAGGGCCTCTCCAGTCATTCATCCCGCCGCCCCGCCCCGCCCCTCCCCGCCCCGCCCCGCACCGCACCTGTAGCGCATCATCTGCCGCGCCTCATTTGTTGTTGCTGTTGTTGTTGCTGTTGTTGTTGCTGTTGTTTGTTCTGCCCCGGACACACCTGAAGGTGGGCTAGGGGTCGGCGGCGGCGGTGGACAGGCAGGAGCCTGCAGACGTCAGACGTCCTTGGGGAGGAGGAGGAGGAGGAGGAGGAGGAGGAGGAGGAGGAGGAGGAGGAGCAGGAGGCGGCGAGGCCCGGGGGGTACTACTCGCGCACGTAAGATCGCGGGGGGGCTTTGAGAAGAGAGTTCGACGGCCGTGCGCGATCGGCGTGCACGCCCCTCTGAGGGCCGCCGCCGCCGCCCGGCTCCGTTCACGAAATGACGTAACTGGCGGTCACAAAAGGTCACATTGAATGCGGCGACGAAGGGCATTACTTTCATATTACTTCCGTTCTACAGGGTTATTTGGAAATGCCTATTGGGGCGGGTGTTGCCTGTCCACGATCACTTACTCTGCAGGCGTCACGCAGTGTCCTGGCAGAGTCGCGCGCTCGCTTTGAACAGAGCGGTACGCCGTGTACGGACGGTGGTGGCGGAGGGGAGGGCAGCAGCACACGTGTGAGGGACGCGTGCACCTGAACCCGGCGGCAGCGGCGGCAGCGGGGGAGGGGCCCCGGGACAGGGGGCGGCCAGGGCAGAGCCGAGCCGAACCGAACGGGTCCTGACTTGTTTATCCCGCCGCATCCGCGCGCCCGCGCAGGCTCCAGCGGTTCCAGCGGCTCCAGCGGCTCCAGCCAGCTCCAGCGTGCTCTCGTGGCAGCAGCCGTGCAGCTGCCGCGCGCTGGCTACCCCGGCAGCCTCCCCCGGCACGGCTCGCACCTGGGCGTCGACACGCACACACACACACGCACACACACACACACACACACACCGCTTAGCAGCACGCGCGGCGGCGGCGGCGCCCGCCCGTTCTCTTCTTGTCGGTCAGAGAGGGAATAATATTGGAGGCCAGCGACACCGGTGCCCGGTACAGCCAGCTAGCCAGGCAGCCGCCCCAGCTGTGGCGAGGCACGGCGGGGGGCACAGGCTAATCGTGTATGCGTCCCGCCCCTGGCCGCCGCCACCGCCGCCGCCGCCACCGCCGCTGCCGCCGGGGAATTCCTTGGCGCGCGGAGACGGGGCGTCGGGGCGACACGGCGCGGGACGCGGGACGGGCGGGGACGCGCCCCCCGCCCGGGCCGGACGCGGCGCGCCGGCGTCCCGGACACACGCCGTCGTTGCGCCACATCGGGCCCCCGTTGCATGCCGCGCCGCGCCGCGCCGGCTAGGTGACGTTGTCGGGGGCCTCGAGTCCAGCCGAGGCCACGCGTCGGGGCGGGCAGAGCGCCGAGCCGGGCCGTGCCGTGCCGTCGGGGACGTGTGCAGGATGCAGGGCTCTCTATAGGCCGCGCCGGGCTGTGCGTCGCGCTGCCCAGCCGCTGTCGCTGTTCGCAGCGTGGCGGGGCGCGCGGCGCGGTGTGGGTTTGTGTGGAGGAGTGAAGGCTGCCAGTCGGGTGATAGACTGCTCCAGGTCACTGGGTGTGGCCCCCCACACACACACACACTCACACACACACACTCACACACGCTGGGGGCCACGACCGCTCACGCGAGGTAAAGGCGGGCGCCCGCCCGTCTCATGGCGCTGGCAGGGGCTCTGGCTGCACGGCCCGCCGGCGGCCCCCGGCACTGCCGCTTCCTGCCGGCGGAAGGAGCAGCCGCGCGCGCCCGCAGGCACAGGACATGCAGCGCTGCCGCCCCCGCGCGCCACCCCCGCGCGCCGCTCCCACCGAGGGGGAAGCAGTAAAGGTAGAGCAAGACCCGCAGTCCTCCGCCAAGGTCAGAAGTGTGTGTATTCTCTCGAAAAAAAAATTGCAATTTTTTTTGTTGCAAAAACAAGGAGTATAAAATGATTTTTTTTTTAAAATTTAAACATTTACACGCACGGACCTCGCCACGTACGTGGCCTGCAGACGTGGACGTACTGCATTTGCGCGGCCACATACATATCGCACGCCCGCCCCCGGCACGGGTAACGACACGGGCACCGCACCGGGGGAGGCCGGCGTCGTGGGCGCGGCGGCGGCGGCGGCAGCGTCGGCCTCCGCGGTCCGGGTCGTTAATTAATTGGCTAATGAATGAACGGATGGATTTACGCGCACCACTTTTCGCGGTGGGAAGCAAAGCAGAAAGGAGGCCGAACAGCCAGGCCGCGGTGAGCGCGCGCGTGACGCATGCAGGACACCTACACAGGACTTGCTACACGCAGCGCCGCGCCGGCCGCTCACACACGGCGGCAGTCGCGCCCGATAAATCTCCCCCCGGACGCGCGTTTGCAGCGCGATTCCGAACGCGGCCGCGAACTCGGATCTCTCTCTCTCTCTCTCTCTCTCTCTCTCTCTCTCTCTCTCTCTCTCTCTCTCTCTCTCTCTCTCTCCTTTGCTCTCACGGCGCTGCGCGGCCGCCAACACGAGTGCGACAGAGTCAGACGCTCGGCTCACAAGGTCCGCGGCCGCCGCTTTTGTTCGTCTCTGGTCGCCAATAATACAGCAGCGACGGCCCTCAATTAAAGTACACGGCGGTGAATACACCTCCCTCCCGGCCACCTCCTTAAATCAAGCGGGCGCCTGCCACCGCCGGGGCGGGCCGCCCGCGAGGCACGGCTGCGTGCGCGGCGCGGCCGTCGCCATACACCCGTCCTTGTCACACCTTACGGGACGCGGTGCGACACGGAGAGAGACGGATGATGACGGCCGCGTCGTCGACCGCGCACGGCCACCTGCCTCGCGCGCACGCGTTGCACCGTCGTCCGTCCAAATAAACGGAACGTGTTGCGGAGATAGCATCGGGCGGGAGGAGGAGGAGGAGGAGGAGGAGGAGTAGGAGTACGGCACGCGGCAGCTCCGTCGCGGAGCCCTCCCCCCCCCCCCCCTCCTCTCCCGAAGGACCCGAACCTGACCCGGTCCGCCGCTTGCCGTCGCCGCCGCCGCTTCGGATGCCGCCGGTCGGGTCACCCTTTCATAAAAAGCGCGACGCCAATTGAACTCGTATCACAGAAGCGGAGAGGGAGGGGAGGGAGGCACCGCCGCGGAGACGAGGGGGCGTGTCACGTTGGAGACCCCGGTTTTATTTTACTTTTTTTTTGCCCGCGGAGCACACACGCTCACCCCGCGACCCACTCCACCACCACCTCCGGGACGCACGCGCGCAATGTGCATCCTGTTCCAACTAACCTAACCTGCTTCTCTCCCCGGCAGAGAGAGAGAGAGAGACAGAGATAAGGGCCCTGCGGTCTGGTCCGGAGGGGCTATGAGTCAGCGGGCAGCGGTCAGCCGGCCGCACGGTGGGGTCGCCCCTCGCCCCCCCCCCCCCCCCCCCCCCCCACCACCCCGGCGGCGGACCGTCCACGCTGCGGGGCGTGCGCCGTGCCAGCGAGCAGGCAGCAGCGGGAAACCTAATCAGAGGTGGGTAATTTGCGAGATCAGCAAACATCTGAAACAGGTTCGGCGCGCGGCGCGGCGCGGCGCGGCTCGGCCGTCCCCCACCACTCCCCCAGCCTCCAGCGGCTCCCAGGAGGCCCCGGCGACGACACGTCCGCGTTATCGTCACGACGCGGGGGATCATCGGCGTCCTGGCGACCGGGCCGCGAAGGGCGGCGGCGGTGGAGGGCCGCCAGGAGGGTGGACTGGGTCCGCCACTCGTTGAGCACGGCGGCGTCGTGGAGGGGAGGGGGTGCCGCGGCGTGCACCGGGGCCGGCACCACGTGGCGGCTGCTGCCGGGCGGTGGGAGAGAGAGAGAGAAGGACAGGAGATGTAAACGTAGAGTGTATTCTATTCTACACGGCGGGGCGGGCCGAGGAGGCTACCTGAACTGAACTGGTTATCCTCGTGTGCCCTCCGCCTCGCTCTCATCCTGCTGCATAGGGTATGGATGGTGTTGCGCGGGTCGTGGCGTGGCGTGGCGTGGCGTGGCGTGGCGTGGCGTGGCGGGGCGTGGCGGGGCGGGCGGCTGCAGGCTCCACGTGACACACAGGATGTGAACCGGTCGCACTTCCGCAGGTACAATGCGCGCTGTGGCGGCCGGGCCGGCGGTGCCGTGTCTTGCAGAGCCGCCAGGTAACGCCCAGAGCCCGGACCGGGGAGGCCCAGCAGCCATCTGCCGCGCCGGCAGACATCGCCCCTTTATCGTCATGCAAGTGGAAAATAACTATAAATAATATTTGATCAATTTTTTTTGTAGCCTTTTCCATCTTGCAAGTATAAAAGAGTTACAGAATAAATAAATTTTGTCCCTTTCTGTGAACTGTAATTATTACAGCTTAAAATCTCTACAGTTTTTTTTTTCTTCGAGTGAGCCACCCTTGTGTGTCGCGCCCTTCAGGCTGCCGCCCGCCCTGCAGGAGGCTGCGTGGGGCAGCTCTCCGAGGGCCGCTGCCACCCGAGGTCCCCGGGGGCGCGTGCTGCGGGGCGCTGCTGTGTGCGGGTCACAGGGGTTACTCATGGGGGCCGCGTCCACGGCGCTGCCGCCATTGTCGGCGACGAGACCGGAAGCGGGCCGCCCCCCGCGACGCGGCGGCTGCGGCGGTCCCGGGGGCCACGGGGGTGGCCTTCTTGAGGGGGTGGCGGTGCGGCGTCAGCAGCAGCAGCGCGCCGGTGGGGTCCTCTCGAGTGCCTCCCCCGAGTCCTCGCACCTCCGCGACGATGTCGACGCAGCGCCGCGTCACTCTGACACACTCTGGCGGGGCTGGGGGGGGGGGGGGGGGCGCACACGTGCACACCCACCGGGGCACCTTATCACATTACCGCCGCGCGCTCCGCGGCACAGTACGGCCATTATTATATCTCGGCCCGGCAGCGGCGGCCCGGCCCCGCCGGTATTGTGTCCCGCACAACACGTTTGCCCGGCGCGGCACGCGGCACGCGTCTGCGGGACGTAGTGGTAGTAGCAGTCTGGGTCGGACGTGATACGACGCGTGCCGCCGCCGCCGCCGCCGCCGCCGCCGCCGCCACGGCCGCGACGGGGTGCGCGCGCCGCGGGCCGTTACAAGAGGGGGCTGTGTTCACACACTTCGTCACATCTCCGAGGCGGCGGCGGCGGCGGTATGTGTGTGTGTGAAGGTGAGACAACCCTATCGTGGTGCAGTGCCGGTAAAGAAAATTTTCGGGTAGTTAAAAAAAATCTGGAATTTTTTTTTAAATTTGAAAATTTATTGATAACTTTGATTTCATGGGAAAAGTTTTTTTTTTGCGACTACGTGACAGAGCATCCGTCGTGCTAGCTGTGTCTATCTCTAATTAGTTTTTTGATTTTGTTTGCTAGGCAGCGCGGAGGCCGCAGGACACGCATTATGTATACTGAGTATCCGCGACCCGACGCTGCTTCAGGATTCTGCGCTCCCGCCGCCGCTGCTGCCGCTCCTCTTCGCGTGCGCACTGCGAGAGAGAGAGAGAGAGAGAGAGAGAGAGAGAGAGAGGCCCGCCGCAGCAGCAATAGGCAAGCAAGGCTACCGGCAGCAGGGCAGCCCCGCGCTCATCCTCCTGATAGGCGCTTGCAGCCAAATCCACCGCACGCTAAGCACACACGGGGAATGTTTGTGCGGATTGCGTTACTATTGCAAAGCACTCGCGCGCTCAGCACACACACACACACACACACACACGCCGTAAGTTCGAGAGCTGAATAAGAATAAAATTTTTCGCTCGGGCCGAAAAAAAAGTGAAGGCTGCCGTTGTTTAAGTATGCTAAAAAAAATTACTCAATACTGTAAAGCGCCGTCCGCGAGAGGTTGATCATTTTGCCTCGGCAAGGAAGAGCGAAGGGAGGGAGGGAGGGAGGGAGGGAGGGAGGGAGGGAGGGAGGGAGGGAGGGTAGGACACGGAGGACGCTGCTGCCGCACTGCACGGGAACGAACGGCGTCAGGGGGCTAATTCATCGACTTGGTCGCCAACCTCACTCAACTCAAGCCATCGGAAACAAAAGGATTGCATTGGGCTTCTCTCTCTTTCTCTCTCGTCACTGCTTCCCTCTCTCTCTATACAACCGTCCGGCGCGGCAGGCTTGCATCTCGCGTGCAACGGGCGACGCGACGGCGGCGACGCGGACCCGGGACCCCGGAGTGAAGTGGCAAAGCAGCCGGCAGGACACACTACCCCCCCCCCCCCCCCCCCTCCCTCTCCGTGCACAATTCTTTTGTCTTGAGCAGCCAAGCAATCAGGGACCAGGCCACACGACAGTGCGGACGCTCGGGGAAGACACGAACTCGGTCCGCCATGCGCTGGGCCCGTGTGCATGCACGTATATGCGAGTTTGACACATCGGACGCGACCATTCAATAATTTAGAAAATTAACAAAATCGACGCGGCGACGCTGCTGCGAGACGCTTTCGTCTGAACAGCAGGTCGCCTTGCTGCTGACTCTGCGATTCACCCGCGTGTGGTTGGTATCCGTGGAGGCGACGCAGTCTTGGGCGGCGGTGGGAAATTAAAACATGTAAACAAAGCCCCGCGCGAACCTGCTGACAATCAAGCGAATGAATCGAGTGCGCGAGTTGTTTAAATAAAGTTTCGTACTGTTTATCATTCGTGAGTGCCAATAACTGAGACTTCTGCTGCTGCTGTTCCTGCGAAAGTGCGAGTGTGAGGTTAGTGTCGTAGACTTGTGTTGTTTACATCCGGGGTCACTTTTTGAGGTTATGTCGCTCATTCTCGCCGCTCTGTGTCGCTGCTCTCTCTCTCCCCTTTTCTTTATTTTTTGCTCTGAACGCGCGGTGCTCGGTGTGTGAATCATTCGGTGCACTACTGTATATCTGCGTCGGGTGGGGAGCGCTGGCTGACGCTGTCAGGCCGTTGGTGGGCGGGTGGGCGGGCGGTGTGTGTTCGCTGCAGGCCGCGGCCCCGGCCCCAGCGCCGCCCCCGGGCCGCCCCCGGGCCGCCCCCGCGTATGGCTCTGCCGTGTAATGGCCAGTGCTGATAGGTTTGTGCGGTGGCCGGCAGTGCAGCGCAGCCACTGATTGCATCATTCTGTTTGCCCTTCGGGAGTTTGAGGGGGCGTAGCGGCGTCGGTGGGCATTTATCCGTTCCATTTGTAGAGTTCAGGGCTTTGCTAAGTGTTTGGTGCGACTGGTGCCGGCCGCGGACTGGGTCGCGGGGTGGGGGCGTCCCGCCGCCAGGAGCCGGATGGTTCCGGTGCCAGCCAGGATGGCGACGACGGTGTGGAGGTGGGCGAGCCGGCCCCGAGGCCGCGCGCGGTGGACATCGAGGGCTTAACAGCGGACGGCGGCGGCGGCGGCAGCAGCTGGAGGACATATCTGCCCGGTCCACTCTGACAGATGACCTCCTGTTTACGGCACGCTCGCCCGCCCGGCCCGACACGGCACGGACACGGCACGGCCGGTCAAGCAACGCTCGCGGCACTAACTTGGCCACATCCCGTTGTTAGGCACCATCATTCAATTGGCACAACGGCCTCGGCAGGCTAGGTCTGCCGGCCGCGCCGCGGCCCCGCGGTGCCGTTTAGTTCGTTTGGCGCCGTCCTCAAGCCCCCCCCCCCCTCCCCCACTCCACCGCGGCGTCGCTTATCCCATCAGGACGATGACGATGACGGTGACGCGGTGCTGCTGCTGACCAGCACGCGCGGCGGCCGCCGATAGGAGACTCCTTCATTCACGCAGAACGGAAGTGAGAACGCGCGGGAAGAACGGGAGCACCCTATTGGCAGTCGGAACTGCGAATAACGAACGAGGCGCAGCAGGGGCCGCGCGCATCTCACCGCCGCCGCCTCGCGCTGATGCGTACAGCTAGGGGCCGAGCTGGATCCTTGATGATCCTAGACTCGCCCCCCGCAGCGGATGCGTTTCTCCAATGAAGAAATGGACGCCCCGATGTGGGTCAGACCGTTTGGCCGTCCGGGCTTGTGGCGGCGGCCGGTGACCTGTGACCTGTGACCTGTGACGCGGGGTGCGGGATGCACGTTGCGTGACGCGAATGTCTCGTATACACCTCGCGCGTTTTGCCTCCTGTCTGTCTGCCCGCGCTCGAAAGCCATTCATGACAAAAAAAAAAAAACTGGTGCCGCCGCGGCAGGCGATCTTGAAGGAGCCGCAGCATGTGTAGTGTGCTGAAACGGTTTTGTAGTCTCGGTGCCGCCACCGGACGGGGTGCGGGGGAGGGGGGGGGGGAGGGGGGAGTTTTGCCACTCGACGTCCCGCCGGCCCGCTCTCTCACCTTTGTGAGCCTTCGCGCGCCCCGCATTCAAATTTTTCAAGGAGGGAGGGGGGGGGGGCTTTTTCTCGTATAGCTCCTTGAGCTGCTGCGATATCCTTGTTGTGGTTGTTGTGGTAGGGGAGGGGGATTATTGTTCCGTCCGAGGCCGAAATTACTAATAATATTCATTGGGGGTAATGAGTGTTGTGCAATGAGAAGGCCCCCTCTGTGTCCTTTTGTGCCGTTGCGTGCCTTTGTTGCCCCCTCTGCCTACCCCCCGAGAAGGAAGTCACCGCCCCCCCCCCTCTCTCCCCCTTGGTGTGTAGAGGGCTGTGTGTGCCAGGCCAAGGGGTTGCGAAGCCTTTTGGTCCGCCCCAAGTCCAGCGCGCCGCACCTGCTGTTTCCGTGAACGGGAGGACCGACTTTTTGGTCTTTAGTTTTTGAAAACAAACGTCGTGCCTCTCTCTCTCTCTCTCTCTCTCTCTCTCTCACGCTTCCGCGGACCCCTCGCCCCCCCCCCCTTCCCCCACGACGTTGATTGGTCCCGAGTGGTCCGTGGCCTGATTCACCTATCAGCGCCCCCCCCCCCTTTCCCCTCAGCGCGGGGCCCCCCCTATTTCCCACTCGACTAGAACCATCCACCTTGTGTGTTGTGTGTGCCGGCCGCGAACGTCACACTCACACACACACTCTCACACGCTGTCTGTGTGCGGTCGCGCTGCCCCGAGCACCCCCCTGCACCGTCGGTGTCCTGGAAGCAGCGGGGGCGGCCGTCGGCGGCGTCGCGTGTCCGGGCGGCCCCCGGCAGGTAGGCAGGCGGCCGGCGCGCAGCACTTGCGGGCGCTCGCCGTCACGCTAGTCGCTGCGCGGCTCTGCCCTGCTCTGCCGGCGGCGGCGGCGGCGGCGGCGGCGGCAGTCGTCGTGGTGCTTTACGTGCTCCGAGGAGGCGGCGCGGACCGACTCCGCTCTTGCTTCTCTCCCCCCAGCACCGAGCGGAGTGCTCTAATTTTTCTTCTTCGATGTCGCCGACAACGACGACGCGATTTAGTTTGCCGTGCGTGCGGTCTGCGCGCGTCGCTGTGTGCGCCGCTGGGCGTGGCGTCGCGGGGGGCGGGGCGGGGCGGGGCGGTCTTCCTTCCTGTATCGTTGTACATCGCCTACGCGGCTTTCCCCCTGCCGCCGCCGCCGCCGCTGCTGCTGCTTGGCGCTCGCCTCTCGGCCTGTCTGGTCTGTGCAGTTCGTATCGCCCACACGACGGGACGGAGCCGCGCGCCGCACACACACACACGCTCACACACGCTCACACACGCTCACACACGCTCACACACGCTCACACACACACAATCACACTCACACCGTGGCCGCCGCGTCGACCCGACCCGACCCTGCCAGTCCGGGGTCGTCAGGGGCGGACGTGCCGGCTAGGCTGCCCTCGGCCAGCTCATTTCGAACACTGTACTGCTGAGCTTTCCTGGCATCGTCTTTGTCGCACTTGTATCCGTCAGAGAGCAGCACGTGCGACAGAGACGGACGGCGCTGCGAAAGCGCGGCCGTGATTCGGGATCGCGGCTGCGCGGGAGGCGCTTGCTGGCCGATAGAAAGGCGGCGGCGGCGGCGGCGCGGTGTAACCGGTGCCTGTGAGAGTCTCTTCTGATTGGGTGCGGCCCGGCCGAGGAGCAGCACGCCGCAGAGCAGAGCCGGGCAGAGCCGGGCAGAGCCGGGCCCCGGTCTTTGTTCACCGCAACAATGGCACCCGAGTCACTTCACTGCCGTGTCCCGGCCCAGTCCGCGGGGTCCGCGCCCCGCGCTGTGAGCTCCTCTCCTCCGCGGCGCGGCGCGGCTCGGCGGGCCGTGGCGGCGGCGGCGGCGTCGCCGTCGCCGTCGTCCGAAACCCCGGCAAAAACTCAATTACTCCTTTGGGTCGTTTGGGGTGCCGCCGCCGCGCCGCTTTGCGCTGCAGCCGCGTTGACGTCTCGCGTCGCAGAGTCGATGTCGCCGTCGTGGGCCGTCCAGGGGGAGGGCGCGGCAGCGGCGGGGGTGACCGACCCGGCAGAACCGGAAGACAAATAATAATTAATTGCGCCAAAAATAATAATGATCAATTTTTGATACGGAATCACGGTTTAACGACCGCTTTGTGACGGCGACGGGCCGCTGCCGGTGGCGAGACGATGCCTCCGGGCGGCGGCCGTCCCAGACATGCAGGCGGGCGGGACCCCTCCCCCCCCCCCCCCCCCACACACCACCACCACCACCACCACGCGCTCCTTCCACGGGATTTTGCGTTTTACGCTGCCCTAAAAGGCTAAGTGGGTGGCAACTTTTATGATGTATAATTCGGTGGATCCCCCCCCCCCCTCTGTCTCTCTCCCTCCCCGCAAACACTTTTCTGTTGTTAATTAAGGACCTAACAATGCGAGTCGCTTTTGTTTCTCTCTCTCTCTCTCCCGGCCGGGGCTGCCGGCCTGACGTAACCCGGCGGTGCCGGTCTCCGCGGCGGCTGGGCGGCGAGCCTCCGGGGCTCCGGGGCTCCGGGGCTCCGGGGCTCCGGTCTCGTTTCCCGCGGCCCGGAGGAGACTGTTACACTGCGTTTGCTGCGGTTTTGTGCGAGCGGCGGCGGGCGGCGTCCCGGGGGAGTCCGCAGGCAGGCCATCGCTCGGCTCGGCGCGTGCGTTCGGGCTGCCTACCTACTACCTCTCTCTCTCTCTTTCTGCCTCTCTCTCTCTCTCTCTCTCTCTCTCTCTCTCTCTCTCTCTCTCTCTCTCTCCCCACCTCTCCGCCTCTGTCCCTGCACGGCGCGGCACGGCGGGTCGGGTCGGGATCGATGCCCTGGCATGCCCATATACGCGGCACGGCGGCGGGCCGGGCCGGGACGCGCGCTCCACGCCCCCGCCCTCAGAGTCTTCGGCTCGGGTGGGCGGGGCGGCGCCGCGGCGACCGCGAAGCTCGCCAAGCTCCCGCGGTGAAGCTATAACCCGCCCCCCGCACCTCCTGCTGCTGCTGCTGCCGCCGCCCCGCGCCCCGCTCACCTGCCCGTCCCGCGGCCGTGTCCCACCTGAGCGTGGCCGGGGCACGACACCGCGCCGCACCGCGACCTCATGTCAAGCGAGCTGCCGCCGCGATGTGAGACCCCCCCCCCCCCCCCCACCCCGTGCGCGCAAAGAGGCCCGGCCGGCCAACTTTATTGGTAAGCACATCTCACTGACGGGGGCCTCTGTTCTGTTGTGCCCCTCCTGACGTTCCGCCGCCCGGGTGCCCCGCAGGGGGGGGGGGGGGGGGGGCACGGACTGGGCGTGGCGCGGAGCCTGGAGCGCGGGGGCCTCCTCGTGTTACACCTCGCCGTCGTCGTCGTCGTGGTGGTGCTGGTGCGGACATCAGCTGTAGCGATGGGTCTCTCTCTCTCTCTCTCTCTCTCTCTCTCTCTCTCTCTCTTGTGCTTCTTCGCGCTCACTTCTCCGAAATCCGTTTTCGCTATCTCGCGTCGCTGCTGCCGACGCCGCCGGGTGGGTGGTGGCCCCGTGGGGGTCTCGCGAGGAGAGCTGGGCGCTGGAGGGACCGCTGGAGCCGCTGGAGGGACCGCTGGAGCCGCCCGGCTTTCGTAGCGCTGTCTCTCTGTCGCGCTCGTGGGCTGCTTGGCAAAGAGAGCGAGAGAGAGAGAAAGAGAGAGAGAGAGAGAGAGAGAGAGAGAGGTCCGAGAAGACAGTGTCTGGAAATCGCTGCGGAGCCGGAGCCGTGCGCGGCTTTCGTAGCTCTGTCTCTGTCTCGCTCGTGGGGGGAGTGCTCCGCGAAGAGAGCGAGAGAGAGAGAGAGAGAGAGAGAGAGAGAGAGAGAGAGAGACCCCGAGAAGACAGTGTCTGGAATCGCTGGAGCTGGAGCGGCGCCAATAATGGGCGCGTGCCGCATTTTGCGACGGCGGCGCGGACCACCCGCCTGCATTGTGGGGGTCGGCCGGAGCTCCACTGTGACTCCCGTCCGCGAGGACTAGACACGATGTAACGCAGATAGGGGGAGGGAGAGGGAGAGAGAGAGAGAGAGAGAGAGAGAGAGAGAGAGACAGAGACAGAGAGGCTGGAAGTTTGTAGCTGCACACCTCCGGGAGGCGGCGGGGAGTGGCGCGTGCTTTCGGAGGCGGAAACTCCTTGCCCGCGCGCTCCGCCCTGCCCTCTCCTCTGTTCTCATGACGGCGTCGAGGAAGACGACGCACGCGCGAGGCTAAACTGCAACGCGGCGGCTGCGGCGGGCTCATTCTGTGGCGCTTGATTGTTGTCATTGTGTGCGTGTGTGTGTGTGCGCGCACGCCTGTCTTCCGCCCACTCTCTCCACTTGCATAATTAAGCAGTTTGGGGGGGGGGGGCATAGGCGATGTGCAAGGAGAAGGACCCGTGGGTGGGAGCAGGCACGACGGCAGAGACAGCGATGCAGAGACGGAGACGGAGAGAGAGAGAGAGAGGGAGGGAGAGAGAGAGAGAGAGAGAGAGAGAGAGAGAGAGAGAGAGAGAGAGAGAGAGAGAGAGAGAGAGAGAGAGAGAGAGAGAGAGAGAGAGAGAGAGAGAGAGAGAGAGAGAGAGAGAGAGAGAGAGAGGAGAGCCACATTGCGGTGCATCTCGCTGGCACAGCGGCTGGCGGAACGCCGTGCGCTGCGCTGGTTAGGCCGCCCGCCCGCACGGCCGCCGCCCGGTTGCCCGCCTTCACGGGGCTCGGCTGCCGTGCCGGCTGCGCTGGGTGTGGCGTGGCTCGCGGCCCGGCGCGGTTGTGCATACCGACTGTGGGAGCGCTGCGTGCTTGGTCCGCCCCCTTTCGTCGTGTGTGTGTGTGTGTGTGTGTGTGTGTGTGTGTGTGTGTGTGCACCCCCCGTGCCCGCCGCCTCGCGGAGGGTCTTGGAGTACGGTCCCGGCGTGCACTATGGGGGCGGGGCCGGCGGCGGCCGGCGGGGGCCCCTCGTGATATTATTGAGATATCGACGGCACCAGGGCCGCGGGGGCCGCTGGGTGGCCGTCGGTATGGGGGCCCCGCCGTGTACCTGACCTGCCCTCCCCCGCCGCTGTCGCGTGGTGAGGGAGTAAGAGGCCGGCCCGCACATCGTGGGAAGCGGCGTGCGTGCGTCGGACCTCTCCGTTGCCGTGGGCCCCCGGGGGGCTTCGTCGGGGACCCTCGTCGGGGGCCTTCGTCGGGGACCTCCCCTCGTGTCCTCCCCCGCGCGCTCCCCGCCCCGGAATGTCCGGAGGGAGGGTGGGTAGGGTGCCGGCAGCGATTGGGGAAGAGGTCACGGCGCCGCTCCGGTACGGCCTCTGAGTCCCGAAATAATTTCGAAATTTTTGGGGAAAACTTGTAAAATGGCGGAGCCGGCGCTCGCCGCCCCAACGTAGGCGGTGGGCGACGACAGGTAAGGACCCCCTCTCTGGACGTTGAGCAGGCGGTCCGCGTGTACGGGGAAGTATGAACTTGAGGGGGCGCGGGGAAATGGCGAGGATGGCTGCGCGGTGCGCTGTGCTCTGTCCTCCTTGATCCACCCCCACCCCCCTCCCTGCCTCCTGATAAATCATTATTACTTCACGCTGTGTGTGTGTGTGCGTGTGTAGTATTCCGGTGTGGTGGGCGGGGCAGGGCGGCGGCTGTGGCGGCGGCGCGGCCTCCTCTGATCGCCATATTTCACACGGGAATTACTGAAACAGTCTTGTGCGGCGGACACGGGCCGAGCAGCGGCGGCGGCGGCGGCGGCGGCGGCGGCGGCGGCGGGGGGCCCCGCCGGGGGGGTCCAAGAGGACCGTCGCCGCCGTGGCCAGCCGTGGGCTCGGTCACATGGCGCTGTGTGTGGCGCGGCCGTGCCACTCTTATTGCTGCTCATTGTTTTTGAAGGGAGGCCGCCTGCTCTGCCCTATCGAGAGGGAACGAGAGAGAGAGAGAGAGGAGAGAGAGATGTGCTCTCTTCACTCTTTTTTTTCCAGCAGGACCCCCGCCCTTTTGGAGCCGTGTGCTCGTTGTGCTCCTGGAATGTGGCTCCAGGATCCAGTTTCCAGCCCGCAGTATGTCCTGCAGTGTCCTGCAGCGGCAGGCCTAGGGCGTGGCTCGCTGCTGCGCCTCCCTCCCCGCCGCCCCGCACCGCCGCCGCTGCCCGCCAGCCGCCACCTCGTCGACGCGCACCTCGGCAACAGTCCGACTTTTTCCCACAGCGGCGTGTGGCGTGGCGTGGCGTGGCGTGGCGTGGCGTGGCGTGGCGTGCCCGTGCCTGCCTGCCTGCCCGGTCCGGCAGCCCCGCACCGTGTGCCCCAGCCTCACCGCGCGCCGCCGCTCGGGTCCGCGTGGGCGACGCACACGCACACACACACACACGCGCGCGCGATGCGGCTCGGCCGCCACGCCCCGCCACCCGCCACCCGCCGCGCGCTCCCCGCCCTCCGCGCCAACAAACGCGCGGGCTGAAACTTCACCAGCTTAGCGCACTGCATGGCGCACTGCTGCTCTCGCGGAGCTCGCGCGATGCGTCGCCGTCGCGGATCTGCCAAAGAAAGGGAGGAGGAGGAGGAGGAGGAGGAGGAGGAGGAGGAGGAGGAGGAGGAGGAGGAGGAGGAGGAGGAGGAGGAGGAGGAGGAGGAGGACGGCGAGGTTATTGGGATCTCATCCAAACCGCGCTGCCCCCCCCCCCCCTCCCCCTCCCCCTCCTCGCATGCCTGCTGCAGCCGGCACGGCGTTGTTGTAAATTGTCCTCTGCGGGTCCAATGCAAGTGGCCCCGCGCTGCAGCCGCCCCTGTTCGCCGCCGGGGGGCCCTGCCGCTCCCGGGGCCCCGCCGCTCCCGGCCCGCTCCTCGCTCTGCGGACACGGCGAGCGCCCGGCCGCCCGTCCGCCCGGCCGCCCGCCCGCCGCGGACCGGGTAGCGGCGGCGGCTCTTTACGTAAGCCTCACACGTTTGCGAACTGTTGAGGGGGGTTCCGGCCGCCCCCCGCCGCCGCCGCCGCCGCCGCCGCCGCCGCCGCCGCCGCCGCACCGAGAGGAATGTCCGTCGCGATGCCGACGGTGAGGACGGCGAGGAGGACGCGCGCGGCTCCGGGGGGCTCCGGGGGCCCCCGGGGGCGTCGGCGGGAGGCCTGGCCGGGCCAATCCAATCCACTCATGTAATGCGTCCCCCCGCCGCCGCCGCCGCAGCAGCAGCGGGCAGAATTAAATACACGGAGGCGACTTCTGGGAAAGGTCCGTGACAGGACCGGAGCCGGGCCCCCGCCGCCGCGCCACCCGCACGGGCCCCGCGCGGGCCCCGCACTCGTTATTGGCGCCTGGCCGCCTCGAAGACCCACGTGATGTAGCCGGGCCCGCGCGGGAGTCGAACCTTTGGCGCACGACACCACTTCACCGCCTCACAGTGCTGCGAGCGTTGCGGCGGCGGCGGCGGTGGTGGTGCGTGGGAGGAGGCGGAGGGGGCGGGGGCTAGAGTACGAGAGAAAGAGAGAGGTGACTCGGTGTGGATTGACAGCCATTGAGCCTCTTGTCACTCTCTACTTGTGGAAAGCATTCCTTTGTCTCGGGCCGCTTTGCGTTATGCCCCGTCTCTCTCACACACACACGGTTCTCCGCCGCCCCGCGCCTCCTCTCTCCTTGTCTCCGACACACGCTTTGCGCTCACACACACACACACACACACACACACACGGACAGATGACACTGTCACCCGCTTGTCGCTAGTTGGTTCGCGAAGACGCCCGCCGTGCGCGGGGAGGGAAAAAACCACACTGTGAACAACCGTCGGAACGGCGGGGGCAGCTCACTCGGGGCCTGTTTGTGGAGTCGAGGGGGCTTAGAAATAACTACATGGCGTTTTACAATTATCATGATGCTCCGCCGGGGCGATGAGAATTCCAGTAATGTGCGACTGGAATCCGGGCTCGTGTCGTCGTGCGAGCTGAGGGCTCCAGGCGGGCCCACAGCCGAGGCTCCAGCGGCCTCCAGGCCTCCTCCGGGAGAAGGCACGCGCGCGGCACGCGCGACCGTCTGAATTTGCCGAGTAGAGAGTGGTGTGTGCATCTGAATGTCCAGCGCCTGGGGTCTCCCCATTAGAGAGAGAGAGGGAGAGAGATATCGCCGTGGTGCCGGTAGTCCGTGGCGGCGACACACGGATGTAGGACACGCTGCACTGCGGGTGCGAGTGAGAGGGGCGGCGACAGTTTCATGGAAGTGAGCGAGTGCGCTGCATACACTGCGTTGGTGCCCGCACGCTGCGCTGCACTGCACTGCACCCCGGCCGCCGCTCACCTCACCTAACCTGCCCGCCTTGCCGGCCACACATACCGTTCCAGGGACGATCTTGTAAATTTTTGCGCGTTTGAGAAGGTCGCGGTGTTTTCTTTACGTTCAGGTACAAAGTGACCCTCTTTTTCCGAGATTAATTAAACAAAAATACTGTACTGCTTCTTACGCCAAAACCAAAAAAAAAACTACAACCAAAAGAAAATACAATTTTTCTCTATTTTCTTCTGATATTTTTTTCGCGGCTGCGGAATTTTTTTTCTCCGCTTTTTGTGATACATACAGTTTTTAATAACTTTTTGGTGCTTACCGGAACATGGTTTTGCGAGACGCACATTTAGTGTGTTCGCGACGTCGTGGGGCGGTCACGTGACTCGTGGCGGGCAATGCCTTTTAATGCAGATTGTCCCTGTGCCGCCGCCGCCGCCGCCGCTGCTGCTGCTGCTGCTGCGGGGGACCCGCGGCGCGGTGTTATGTCCTATTCAGGGAAAATCGCGTTTGGGCGGCGCGGCACATCCCGGCGACCGGGGCCCCCGCACGTCCCGACCCGGCGGCGGTGCGGGTGGGTGGATCACCGCGGCGGCGGCGGCGGCGGCGGCGGCGGCGGCGGCGGAGAACCTCTCGGGGGGCCTCCTGTCCGCCTGACATTGTCTGATGCATGCCTGGGGGCCCCCGGCTGCCAGGTCCCCGCCGCCGCCACCGCCGCCGCAACTCCCCTAACGAATAGCCGGCCGCAGCCGTGGACGCGGTCATGTCGCCGGCCCATTCCAGCAGGGTCATGTGCATACTCCCGCCGCCGCCGCCGCCGCCGCCGCCGCCGTCGTGGTCGTCGCCGTCTTGTCCCTCTCTTTTCCCTCTCTGCATGCGCCTTCTGTCCCAGAAGCTTTGGCACGCCTCGTAAAAGGGCCAACCGTATAGTACCGGCCCGCCCCGCACTCCCATGCGACACCGCGCGTTAGCGTGCCCATGGCATGGCGGCCCCACGGCGGCCCACGCACGCACGCACGCACACGCACACGCTCACACAGACGCGCGGCGGCGGCACTGCTTCCCGCAATACGCGACCGCCTCGAACGGGCACGTCCGCGCGCCCCACGGCTGCTGTGTGCGTGTGTGTGGTGCAGCGGCGACCACCACCACCACCACCACCACCACCACCACCACCTTGAAATGGGCCGGTGCTGCCGCCGCCATAGATATACATGTATAAATATAGTACGCTACTACCTGCACCCCCCCCCCCCCCCTACTCGCTTTTCTCCGTAAAGCTTGCAAATATGCAAGTAGTACCTCCACCCCGCCCCCGCGCTGCTGCAGCCCGCGCTGCACCACGGCGTCCACCTTCCTCTCTCTCTCTCTCTCTCTCTCTCTCTCTCTCTCTCTCTCTCTCTCTCTCTCTCTCTCCTCCCCGCCCCTTGCGACTCCCTTTTGCCGTCCGCCCTTTCATTTCATTTTTCTGTGCGGCCGGCCGGTCTGTTGCCGCCGCCGCCGCCGCCGCTGCCCTCGTGGGACCTAAGCACTCTGCGGGCGGTGGCGGCGGCGTGACCTTTTGCAGCACCTGTCGCTGTGTGTGTGTGTGTGTGTGTGTGTGTGTGACCGCCTGCGGCCCGCGGACACGCTAGAAGAAAATAATGATTTGAGACGATATGTCCTGTGCGGCGGCGGACTTTTGTCCCCCCCTGGAGGACAGCTGCCGCTGCGGCTCGGCTCGGCGCGACGGGGTGCTCTGGCGGCGAGCGGCGTCTAGTAGACTGCACGTCTGCGACGACGACGCCCCGCGCGCCGGCCTCGTCGGCCACCCCCCGCCTCCTGTGGGGCCACCCCGCGGGATGTCGTCCTCGTGGCCCCCGCCCCTCTGTCTCTGTGACTGGCACCGCCGCCCGCCCCCACCGCTGCACCCTAACCCGGTCATGCTGTGACCCCGGGGGCCGGGGGGGTGATATGTCAGCCCTGCCCGTTGATGGATCCCCCCCACCCTACCCCCCTACGTGGCGGTGCCGCCGCGGGGGGCTGGTCCCGAAATGCTACCCTCCCTTACCTTTTACGTAACTCTACAAATGAGAGGATGAGTGGTTTTTTTTCTAAACGCGTGTGTTTCCTTTGCAGATGAGCGGCAAGCGGTCGCGGTCCTTCAAGTGTGCCGTCCACCACCGCGACCGGGAGGTCTGCAGCGAGAACGACTTCCACCTGGTGGAGCCCGACCCGCCCCTGCGCAGGTGAGTGCGGCGTCGTCGGCGCGGAGGTCTTTGTGGCGGTGACTCATCACGCGGTCAGGGCAGCAGGGAAATCCAGCGAGGCCCGCTGCCGCCGCCGCTCCCATTCCATCCCCTCGTGTCTTACATTCGGAGTTCCTTCCGGGAAGCGGCGGCGGCGGCGGCGGCGGCGGCGCACGGGGCGAAGCCCGGAGGTTTGCTCCTGGCGGTGATCCGGCGGCCGCCGTCGGAGGCACAACCTCTGCCGGGTTCCAGGTGGAAGCAGCGGCGCTGCTGCTGCTGCTCCCGTGGGACGGTTATACCGTGTGTGCTGTAGGTGGCGGCGGCCGGGGAGAGTTTAGTACAAAACGAGGGGAAATGTGACGGAGGGGGTCGTGCTGACGCGGTGTGACGCGGGCCACACCCCCGGTGCTTGACCCTTGACCCTGCTGCGGGTGCCCTATGTGCGGGTGCCGGTCGGATGGCCTCACTCGGCTCCCCCTTCAGTCCCCCCCTTGGTAAGGTAGAGGTGGGCATTGTGTTGTGGGGGCCGGAGCGCTTTACGAACTCGTTTCCCGGGGCTGCGGGCGGGCGGGCCGCTGCTGCGGTGTAGGCACACTAGTGCGCCCTGTGCGCCCTGTGCGCCGTGCGCTGTGCGCTGTGCGCTAGCAGCACAGGCGCAGCGCTGCGGGGCGGCCGGCCGCCCGCTCGGGCCCCGCGCCGGGCCTTAGCCCTGTCCTCTTGCCACAGGCACGTTTCTCGGGGGCCACCTGTACGCTGTGTGGGCCGGGCCCCGCCGTGGTACTATAAGACGACTCGGTAACGCGGTGGGGGCGGGGCGCTGTGTGTGTGTGTGTGTGTGTGTGTGTGTGTGTGTGTGTGTGTGCGCGCATTCCTCTCCCAGGAGCTTATTGTGCTCAGCCACTTGTTACAGAATTTACTGCAACACCGGAGACGACGACGACAACGGCGATGGTATCGTTGTGCACAAATGTGTGTGTGTGTGTGTGTGTGTGTGTGTGTGTGTGTGTGTGTGTGTGTGTGTGTGTGTGTGTGTGTGTGAGGGGCGTAGGGGCGCGCGGCTGTGTGCGGCGGCGGCGGTGGGGCCCTCTGCTCTGAGTGACAAGGATTCTCCCGCCCGCACGCCGCTCGCCGCTCGCCGCTCGCCTTCCCCTCGCCCGAGTAATGATTGCGCGCCAAGGGTTTTAGTGCTCCGGCAGCAACATTTCGATGATGGGAAGTGGGCCGCAGTGCGAAGGGCGGCCTCTCTCCCTCTCTCTCTCTCTCTCTCTCCCTCCTCCCTCCCTCTCTCTCTCCCTCCCCCCCCCTCCCTCTCTCCCCCTCTCCCTCTCCAGGTTTGCTGCAAAAGCGCAGGAACAACTCCCTGCGCGCGGCGGGGGCATTAAAAGTTTTAGTATGTCCCGAGAGCGTTCCTTTATTTTCGTGGGAGGCCGCCGCGGCGCGCACACGAGCACAGGTAGAGCGTCGCCGTCGCCGTGGTTGTCGTCGTCGTGGTCGTCCCCCCCGGGTCCCCCGCGAGTGTCCGCCGCCGCCGCCGCCGCCGCCGCCGCGGTGTCCAGTGTCCCCGGGGGCGCCGCCGCCGCCGCCGCCGCCGCCGCCGCCGCTCTGACCCATTAAGGAGACAAATGATGAATGAAAAGCAGCCGGCTGGAGGGGAGATTGGGGCGGACTGAACAGTGTCATCGTTCGGAAGGTGTGAGAACGGTCCCCCCGCATTCCGACGCGGGGCGACGCGTTTAAGCCTCCGTTAATAATTTAATAGCGCTGGACAGCGCGACGACACGGCGCAAGTTGAAATGTGCGCAAGGCGACTTTTTTTTGGTGGTGTATATAACAGTATTACGTCGGTTGGACACATCTTTTTCTATTCAGCCGTTTTTTGCTTTTGTTTTGTAACTGTATTTTTTTTACACGCCATACCAACGTCTGCTGAACAAAACTGCTGTTCCGGTCTGCAATCCTTTTTATTTTATTTTTTTTCTCTATATTTCTGTGACGTTTTGCGGCTTCTCATCAGGTGCCAAAAAGCGGACCAATGACATCACCTCCGGACCCTACCCACCCACCCCGCCGCCGCTGTACTCCTCCCTCAGCGATAGCGGCACAGGGTGTGTGCGTGTGTGAGTGTGTGTGTGTGTGTTGTGTACACTGGGGAGGTGTGTGATGTGACTCAGTTTGGCAGCCGTATGACGTCATGAACGGCTCGCGGGGGCGTGTGCTTCCGCCCCCCCCCCCCCTCCTCCTCCTCCTCTCTCCGGCCAGTAGTGACGTATGCAGGCGGGCAGTGTATATACGTATCGGAGGAGGCGCCTATCCTAGTATGTGTGTGTGTGTGTGTGTGCGTGGGCCAGGAAGGGCGGGCCGCGGGCTCGCACCGGATGCATGCCAGTCACGAGGTTGGAATTGAATCGCGTTTTGCACCGCGGCGGCGTCGCGGCTCTGACGCGGGGCGTGACGCGGGGCACACTCTACGGGGCGCGGCATCGCGGGCCGTTCATGCCAGGTTTGTGATCTGCATCATCTTATTTTGACGTTCACAAATTCGTCAACCTGATTTTTACATTGGGAATCCTGGCCCCCCCAAGGACTACTCATGCGGTTTCGGCGCTGTTTTTTTTTTTTTTTACCTCCTCGTGCTGAAAACGCGTGACGCACGCCGCATCTAGTTGTATAGTCTGTCGTCATGAATCGTGTGTAGTCTAGAACAGGGGCCGCCGTCTAGTGGGGCGCACTAGGTGGCGCGCCCCCCGCACAGACATGGCCTGCGGCGCCCCCGCGAGCTGCTGTGGGGTGCGCAGTCGCTGTTGTCCCGCGGACGGCGGCGGCGGCGGCGGCAGCAGTCCCTCTCGGACCGTGTCCCGCCGCGGCCGCGGCCGCGCCCTGCCCCCCCTGGTGGCGGTGGTGTTGTTGTCTGGGCAGACGCTAGCCAGACGTTACATCCTGCGGGGCCCGCTGCCGCCCCGCTGCCGTCCCGCGGCTCGGTGCCGCACCGCGCCGCTATTTTCGTCTGTCAGACGCCGCCGCCGCCGGGAGCCTCGGCCGGCGAGCGCCGCCGCCGCCGCCGCCGCCGCCGCGGAGGTGCGGCGCGTCTGCCTGTCTGCCCCTCGCGGCTCGGCGGCGGCGATCGCGTTTGGCTGGGTCAGGGACGCCGAGCCGACCCCGCCGCCGGGGGGAGCAAACACACCCTCCCCGCCGCCCCGCGTGTCCGGGGGGCCGCAGAGCAGGTGAGTAGTTGGCCGAGGACGGCGCCGAGGACGCGAGCGGGCCGCCGCCGCCCCCCCGAAGCGCCCCTGCGAGGCGCCGCTGCTCGCGGGGGGTGGCGGGACCGACCGGGCCCGTCATGTGGGGCTCGTGGCGGCCACGGGCGTCGTGACCTCCCGCGGCCGGGTCTCTCTCTCTTTCTCTCTCTCCCTCCCTCCCTCTCTCTCTCTCTCTCTCTCTCTCTCTCTCTCTCCCTGTCTCTCTCTCTGTCTCTCCCTGACGCAGACTGGCCGGCGCCTGGCGCGTGTGTGTGTGGTGGCTCCGGGATGCCGCGGCCGCACACCTCGCACAGCCTAACCCGGGCCGCGCTGCCAGGCGGCTAGCACGGGGCCGGTACGGGGGAAGTTCCTCTGCTTCTCTACTGGTCCGCGTGTGTGTGGGCAGTGAGCCGGGCCGGGCCCTTCGGGGTTTTATGTGGCACGCTCACACACATGTGGGTGAGCGCGGGCAGAGAGTGTTGCACGTGTCGTCGCGGGGGAGAGGGGGGCGGGGCGTGTGTGTGTGTGTGTGTTGTAAACAGCGGAAGTGAGCGGACTCTTTGCCCCGCCGCGCTGCTCCGCCCCGCTCTCTCGCGGCCGCCAATATCCCTAGCGTGAGTGGTTGCCTCCACCACCACCACCACCACCACCACCACCACCACCGCCAGCGTGCCCCAGCAGCCGTGCACCTGCGCCCGCCGGCGCCGGTACGGTTTGCGGCGCGGTGACTTTGGCGCGGCCCGAGAGGTCCCCCGGGTCCCCCGGGTCCCCCCCCGGTCCCCCGCTCCGCCGTCTGGTCTCGCCGGCCTGCCTATGCCGGGGTCCCTGCCCTACCCGGTCTTGGCACTGCGCCACGGTCTCGGAGACGGTACGGGCCGGGCGGCGCTCGGTGCCCGGCCCGGTGGTGCCCGGCCCTCAGAGCGCCCCCTTGCCGCCGGCCCCCGCCGGGGCCCCGGCCGCCGTGCGGCGGTGTCCGTGGCGCTCACACAGACGCGACGAGGCGATGACTCATATGCGGCCCAAAAGGCGAAAACATTTTGATTCGGAGCCTGTTGCCGCCGCCTGGAGTAATTCGGCGGACGGAAGTGGGCAATTCCCTCCTTGACTTGGCCGTGCAGTGCGGGCGGTCCGGCGGCCGGCTGCTGCGGGGCCTGGACCAGGAGGAGGGGGAGGAAGAGGAGTGGCCGGCGGCGGCGGCGGCGCGCCGGCGTCGGAAGCAGGTGGTGGCGGCGGCGGCGGCGGCGCGCGCGCGAGCGCCTCTCATGGCGCAACGGAGGCTCCGAGTGTGGAATTATCCCCGGAGCGATTGAGTGGTTACTGAAGGCCGCCTATGCCGGCCGCCCGCCTGCGTGCCCCGCCTGCGGGGGCCCACCTGTGTCTCCGCCCGGTCCAGGCCTGGTTAGGTTCGGGTCGGAGGAGGTTTAGTTGTTCTGTCCGCTTTGAGGTTGTGACGCGGCTAGCCATCTGTCCTCCGGGAGGTAAGGACCGCAGCTCCACCCGCACCCGGCCCCCGCCCCTCCCCTCCCGTGCCGTTAATCCTGCCCCCTCCCCCTCCACCCGCTCTCCGGCGGGGCCGCCCTAGCCCCCCGCCCCCCTCCTCCTCCTCCCCGGGGGGGCCCCCTCTACCTCCCCGGTCGTCGCTGGGCGTAGCTTCCTTCCGTCCGAGCCTCCTATTGTGGCAGATCAGCTGTTGGGATAAGTCTTGTGTCGGAATGAATGAGGGTAGCGCGCCGGGCCGGTCCGAGCGGAGCGGCGGGGGCCGCAGAGCGCAGCCGAGCCGCGCGTGCCGGCCGCGGCGCCGAGCCGGCCGGTGAGGCGTCCTGCCGGCCGGGTGGCCCAGGTGCACTCGGGCCGTCTTCGGGCCGCCTTCGTGCCGGGCTCGGGCGCGCTCGGCGCTCGGGCCCGCGTTGGGGGAGGGCGGCGGCGGCGCGGCGGCGGCGCGGGGTGGGCGCGGGGGGTGGGGGCGGCCGCGGCGGGCCCGCTGCGCCGGCCGCGCTACGCCGGGCCGTGCCGGCCGGGCTGCGGGCCCGCCTGGCATTAGTGTGCGGACTTCCTTGCGGGTCGGTCGTGTAGCCGGAGCGCGCGGTCCTGGGAGCGGAGTGCGTTCGTCACATACTCGTGCTTGTGGGTCGGTGTGTGTCAAGTGCAGTGCAGTGTTACAAAGTGCCATGTGTCATGTGTTGCACCATGCTGGATCCATTTCGGCGCTTTACTGAAGCTAGCCCGCCGCCATACATAAGGATTCTCGCCGAGGGACGTGTACCCCCGGGTGTTGAGGTACGTCGGAACTTCGTCGCCTCGTCCGTCCTCGTCGTCCTCGCCGTCATCCCTGCCGCCGCCGCCGCCGCCGCCGCCGCCGCCGCCGCCGCCGCCGCCGCCGCCGCCGCCGCCGCCTGCGGACTCGGCGGCGCGGCGCAAGCGCGGACCGAGTGCCCTGGAAAAATGTCAGCAACAGCGGGGCACTTTGGAATTTGTCGAGGCCGTGAGAGGAGGAGGAGGAGGCCCGGCTGACGGGGCCCTGGCGGGGCCCTGGCGGTGAATGCGGCCTGGACACTCGGCGGCCCCGCGCCGCCCCGGGCCGGCGGCGTCGCAGACGTGCCGAGAATTGACAGGTGTAGGACGGACAGCGGCCGGCGGCTTCGGCTCGGCACGGCCGCGGCCCGCTGCCTCGGCCGCGCTCCCGCGTCCGCCCGGCTCGGCTCGTCGCCGCGCTCCTTCCCTCCCTCTCTCTCTCTCTGCTGGGCCCCCCCTACGTCTTTGGAGCGGCGGCGGCGGCAGCACCGTGTCGCTTCCGTTTCTCCTCGAAAAATAGCTGCACGGAAAGGAACAAAAACGAAAAGGTGGCGCGGCGCACGGCGGCGGCGGCGGCGGTGGTGGCGCGGGACGGAGAGGCCGGGGGCGGCACGGGACGGGACGGGGGGGCCGGCGTCGTCCGCGGCCGCGGCCTTCCTGCGCCACCGCCGCCGCCGCGCCGCGCCGCGCGGAGGATGTAGCGACGCCCTGCCCGGCCGGCCGGCCCCGCCCTAACGGATCGGCAGGACAGCGTCGCTGCAGAAGTGTGCACGCGTGCGCTCGCGGCGGCGTCGGCGTCGGTGTTGGCGGCGACGCTCGCGGCACTCGGTGTGTCACGCTCGTGTCGGGTTTCATGCGATGCCGCCTTTACGTAACCGGAAGCCCCTTCTTCCTTGCCCCTCTTTGTAGTGCGCGTGTGCCTGTGTGTGTGTGTGCGCGTGTGTCTGTGTCAAGCTGTACACGGCGCCGCTTCGCGGGCGGTCCTCGCGTGTGGCGGTGCCGCGGCCCCAAAGGGCCCGCAGCTCGGCCGGCGCTGCCCACGCCGCGGCCCTATGGCCCCATGGCGGCGTGGCGGCCGCTAGCGCCACGCTCCGCAACGCCGCCTCGCCGCCTCGCCTCGCCGCCGCTGGTCTCAAGTTCAAGGACTTGGCCGAGGGCCCAGGCCGGCCCGTGCGGCACGGCCTGCGGTGGCCACGGAGTGACCCCCCGGGGGGGCCCGCGCCACGCCGGGACCCCGCCCCGCCGCCGCCCCGCGCACCTCCGTAGTGGAGTGCAGTGTCGAGTTACTCATGGCGCACCGCGGCTCTCGGGGCACGGGGCGGCCCCGGAGGCCGGAGGCGAGGGCGGCGGAGGCCGGCGGAGGCCAGAGGCGAGGGCGGCGTCTGACTCACTCCTCACTCTGGGGGGACGGCGAGGAGCCGTCGACGAGTCCAGGTGCGATGCGAGCAGCGAGAGCGGCGGCGGTGGTGGTGGTGGTGGTGGTGGTGGTGGTGGTGGTGGTGGTGGTGGTGGTGGCGGTGGTGGTGGTGGTGGTGGCGGTGGTGGTGGCGGTGGTAGGGCCTGGTGCAGGCAGGCCGGTGTGTCGGGGGGCCGCCTAGCGCTCCTAGGGTGCCGGCCGAGCCACGCCGCGCCACGCCACGCCGCCACCGGGCCGGATGTGTGTAGGATATCGGCGGCGGGCCGGGCCGAGGGAAGTAGAGTGAGTGAGTGTGTGTGTGTGTGAGCGAGAAAGAGAGAGAGATGGAATGAATGCCGTCGATATCGGAGGCGCACCTTTTGTGAATTAGTGGTGGTGGTGGAATGTGTCTTGCGGGCCCGTTGCTGCCGGGGCGTGCGTCGGCGGTGCCGCCGGCCCTGCTCTTCTGCCTCAGACTGAACCCCCTCTCCTGGTGTTGTGTGTGGCGTCGCCGTGGAGGGACCCCCGGGGGGGCCAGGAGCAGGATGGTGGCGGCCGGTGCCGCGTCCTTCCTCCTCCTCCTCCTTCTCTTCCTCCTCTTCCTCCTCCTCTTCCTCCTCTTCGGCCGGAAGCCGGGGCGCCAAATTAGTTCTCGATATGTCGTTGAGTGTCTGCCCTCCCCACGGGGCTCGGTGCCACTGGCGTCTCTCCCGTGTGCGTGTGTGTGTGTGTGTGTGCGTGTGTGTTATTTGTGTACACAGACGCGGTGTGCGGTGCACTGCTGCTGCAGTGTTTCGGTATCTCACACTCCCACCGGAGTGACGTATGTGTGTGTGTGTGTGTGTGTTCATGTGTGTTAGTTGTATGCTAAGGTCTACCCGATTAGTGTACACACATACACACATTACACCGTTAGCGGTGGAAACCTATATGCGGGTGGTGGTGGTGGTGGTGTGCTAGAGAGAAGTGTCGGTGTGGCAGACACCCACACACGCCCTTCCCGTACCGCGCACACGTGTGTGCACGTGTTAGATGTAACTTATTTTCGAAAACCGCGACGCCGCACCGTTTATGTCGTGTGCGGTATCAAAAACACCTCTGTATGAAACGACGCGGTACTATGGTTATTCGTATATCGGTGTAATAGTATTGTACACCGTCGCTCCGAATTTAACCTGCTCGCTGTGTAAATACTTAAACGCCGTACGTCATTTTTAACCTGCTGTCTGTGTGTGTGTGTGTGTGTGTGTGCTGGATGGTCCGTGTTTCATTGTGTATCTCAAATTACCCGCCAACTAAAGCGATGCCGCTGCACTGCGGCTGCACCGCCGCCTAAACAGTCGGGTTGGTGTGTAATTTACGGTGTGATTGTGTGTGTCACCGCGTCTGTCCACCGCCGCCTGCCGCAGCCGGTTTTGTTTTTGTGTGGCGTAGAGAAGGGGGCGCTCTGCTTGCTGCCGTTGGGAGGCGCGGGCGGTGCCACTCGCAGGCTGTGATACCGTGCCGGCCAAGGCCACACTCACTGTGTGCATCCCGAGGGAGAGGGAGAGAGAGCCGCGGCAGGGGGCACCCGATGACACCACGTGGTGGACGGGGGGCGTGGCGGGGCGTGGCGGGGCGTGGCGGGGCGTGGCGGGGCGTGGCGGGGCGTGGCGGGGCCGGCCCCGAACGGGGTCGTCGTCATTGTCAGTCAGTCAGTCATTCTCCGGTGCCGCCGCTGCAGCACCAACCACTTCCCGACGTCGTCCAGGAGGAGGAGGAGGGGGGAGCGGGGGGACGAAGCGGCTGCTGCTGCAGGCTTTTGGGGGTGAGCGAGTGCGCCCGGCTCGACGTCGGCGACGGCGACGGCCCTCTCTGGCCCGCTGCTTCCTCCCGCACTCCTCTCCTCACCTCCTTGTCGTCTGCCCCTCCCTCCCCCCCCCCCCCCCCCCCCGGGAGGCGGCACGCGTCTCGAGCAGCCTCTCTGCCTCTGTCCTCCTCCTCCTCCTCCGCCTCCTCCGCGCACCTTTTGGGTTGCGTCAGCAGCAGTCCGTGCGGCTCTTTGCCGTATGGCGGGGTGTAACGCACTGTAGAGAGGGGGCGCTTGGGCGCTTGCTGTGTCTGTCTGTCTGTCTGCCTGTCTATGTGCATGCGTGTATGTGTGTGTACGTGGCTTGTAAAGCCCATGAATTTGAATACGGTGAACGGTTATACGAGCAGAAAAAAAAGAAAAAGCGAAAAATAAAAAATAAAAAGGTTATATGGAAGAAGCTGCGTCAGGGTTTCGCTAAATAAAAAGCCAAAGTGGATGTCGGCGGCGGCGTCGGCCCCCTTTTTGTTGTTTTGCGCCGCTTCTGCCGCCGCCGCCGCCGCCGCCGCCGCTGCTTTGGGAGTTTTACACAAGATGTTGCTAACGTGCTAAAAATAGGAGGAGGCGAGCGCCGCCGCCGCTTCGGTCTGTGTCGCGGCCACCGCGTCCGGCAGCGGCGGCACGCACGCACGCACGCACGCACGCACGCACGCACGCACGCACGCACGGCCCGGCGGCGGCGGCGGCTGGGTAGGCAGTGCCGCCCGGCGCGGCGGAAGGCCGTGTTGCCTACCGCGGGCTCGTAAGGGGCCGTCGTGCGGGCAGGAGAGAGACAGAGACAGACAGAGAGAGAGAGAGAGAGGGGGGGGGAGCCGCGTAGCGGCGCGGCTGTCGTTATGGCGGCGGTGGTGACGAGGAGGGGAGGTATAAACGGAGTTAAATTAGATTTGCAAGGAGCCTAAAACCTTTTGATGCGACGTCGCCCCACCCCGCGATCATGGGGGGAGCGAGGCGGGAGGGGAGAGGGGAGAGAGAGAGAGAGAGAGAGAGAGAGAGAGAGAGAGAGAGAGAGAGAGAGAGAGAGAGAGAGAGGCTCACCCATTTCACGCACAATCAAACCGATTGTAGTGGTGTGCGGAGCGGCATGGCCCCCGCTGCTGCTGCTGGCTTTTTGTGACCTCTCTCTCTCTCTCTCTCGCTCTTTCTCCCTCTTTCCCTCCCTCCTGTTTGTTTTTCATGATCCGCTTAATTCTGTCCAAAAGACTGTACACGCACAGTGGTCCGCCGCCGTCGTGCAGCCATTCCGCTCCGCTCTGATCCTTTAGAGACCTCACGGTGCGTTACGGTGCGCTGTGTGATGCCGAGCCGCGCTCCAATTTCTCTGTCGTTTTCGGAAATGACGCGTGTAAAGTGATGTATAGAGGGAGAGAGAGAGAGACAGAAGGTGAGAGAGAGACAGAGGAAGAGCGGCGGGGACCTAAACGCTGGTGGCGGCGAGAGAGCGTGAGCAAAGCGGTGGGAGCGCGGCGACGGCGGCGGCCGAGCCACATCCCCCCTCTCTCCCTATCTCTCTCTGTCTCTCTCTGTCTCTCTGCCTCTCTCTTTCTCTCACTCACTCACTCCCGCACTGTACAAACAGTCATTGCTCGTGATTGACGCAGCACTTACTATGAGAAACAACTTGCGCAAAAGGCGGCTGCGGCTGCGGCGGTACGTTCTGTTCTGCCTTTGCTGGCCCCGCCGTCCGTTGGGGGGGGCTTGGAGGCGGTCATACAGTTTTAGCCGTGCTGCCGGGGTGATTGGGGCTGGCGGCGCTCGGCCGGCCCGAAAAGTAAACACTGCGAGTCGTTGTTGTAGAGTACGCGATGTCCAAGCGGTCCCGTGATTGCAGAGAGAGGGAGAGAGAGAGATGGCAAGAGGGACGGAGAGAGCGGGCACAGAGTTCGTTTTGATTTCGAGCTGCATAGTTGAATTTGGCAACACGGTTTGTTCCATTTTTTTTTCTTCTCTCTCTCTCTCTCATACGGATTGCCCAGCTGTCTGCACGGCGGCGGCGGCGGCTGAGGTTTGCGCTCTCTGGGCTGCTTAGCGCGCCTTTAGCGGGGCAAATGGCGTATCATTGGTTGCCTCGCGTCTTTGTGCGTCCCTCCTCCTGACTGCACAGAACGCTCACACACACGCACACACACACACACACACACACACACACACACACACACACACACGTGCTGTCGGTCTCCCTCTGGACTTCCTCCCCTCCCTCCTGCCAGTGGTTGTGGTAGTGTGCGTTCCACGACCGCGCGCATGCGAGCCGAAGGGTTTCTGCACACACACACACACGCACACGCACGCACACACACACACACACACACACACTCACAGGCAGACCGCTTGCATGAAAAGAATCAATCGTAATTGTCAACAGCATCGGCAGCAGCGCGAGAGAGAACTCTCGTCTTCGTCGTCCGCTCCTTAAAGGATATCTATCTGTGGTGCGGTGATCGCATTAGGCGGGCTGAAGTACACGGCCAAGAAAAAAAGGGAGGGAGGATCAAGCGAGGACGGACTGAGGGAGAGAGGGTTTCTGGCACGCAAATGACTCCTGGGGTGATTGTGTGTGTGTGTGTGTGCACAAGGGTTTTGAGGTTGTTTGTCATGTGTGTGGGGACTTATAACCCTTTAGGGGATGTAACCCTGCTGCTGCTGCTGCTGAGCGTTTTGCGGTTTACCTTTTCCGTGGCGCGGGCAGCTCTCTGTCTGTCGCTCAGCGCTTACAGTACTGCCACCGCGTGTTATTGTGCCGAGTGGTGCAATATCTTGTTGCTCTCTCTCGTGTCTCTGTCTCTCTCTGGCATTGACGTCTCCTCGCACCCCCCTCGATAGCTGCACCCACCCCATTATTCGCGCGGCTCGGAAATATTTTTCGTGTCCTCTCCTTTTTGGCGTCCGTCCGTCCTTACTTGGTATGTACCCGTTCATGGCGGCATGCGCGTATGCAGTACACAATACGGCGCGGTGTCTGGCTGTCTGTGTGTGTGTGTGTGTGTGCGCGTGTGTGCGTGGCTGGCTGGGCTCACGCGGCCGCTAAGCCGCCGAAATAGGTGCGTGCTTAGAGAAAGTTTAAGCCAAGGCTTTAGTGTTGTTGAGCCGTCAGAGAGGCCAGTCAGCCAGCCGGGCGGGCGGGAGCGGGGCGGAGCGGAGCGGAGCCCCGGCCAGGCGGGCCGGCAGGGAGCAGGAGCGGACTGGCGTGTCTCGCGGGGCCCCCGCCCCCTCCCCACCGCGGCCCCCGCGGCCCCCCGCGACCGTGACTCTGGCCTCGCGGGTATATACCGACTGCTTCGCACCGCCTCCGCCGCCGCCGGGTACCTCCTCCCCCTCCTCCCCCTCCTCCCCCTCCTCCCCCTCCCCCTCCTCCCCCTCCTCCCCCTCCT
The DNA here is from genome assembly GCA_026979955.1 of Megalurothrips usitatus. Lineage (NCBI taxonomy): Eukaryota > Metazoa > Arthropoda > Insecta > Thysanoptera > Thripidae > Megalurothrips > Megalurothrips usitatus. Next base: position 12,323,092 of record CM049597.1, on the reverse strand, counting down.
CCCCCTCCCTGCTGCGACGGGGGCGTCGCCGCCGCCGCCGCCGCCGCCGCGAGTCCTCCTAGGCCGTGGCGTCGTGTACAGTTACTGGGGGGGCGCTCCCCGTACGCACGCGGCCCGCGTCACGCCTTCGCCGCGCCGTGCGTGCGTGCGTGTGTGTGTTTGTGTGTGTGTGTGTGTGTGTGCAGCATATCGCGAGGAGTACTTAAGCAGTTTTCCAGAGAAAAAAAAAGAAAAACCTTTTTGGAATATTTTTTTTTAAATTTTCTGGGCGTACTGCGTGATGTAGGTGGGTACATCGCAGTGGGGCCCCACGGCGCCGCTGCTGTCCCTATGCTGCTGGCCTTTACCCCGGCTCTCTGCCGCTATGGCCTTTGCTGCTGGTGTGTGTGTGTGTGTGTATGATTCCGAATGCTGTGAACTCGCGGACCTCTCTCTCTCTCTCTCTCTCTCTCTCTCTCTCTCTCTCTCTCTCTCTCTCTCTCTCTCTCTCTCTCTCTCTCTCTCTCTCTCTCCCTCTCTCTCCGTCCCTCTGGTACGGAGCACCCCACGAGTGCGACAGGGGCCGAGCTGTATAAGCGCTCAGTGTGTGAGTGTGTGTGTGTGGCCGGGGTGTGGCCGGGGCCGGGCGATGGGCCCCGTGCGCCGACCACCGCCGACCTGCGCCGAGCCGAAGCCGAAGCCGCCGAAGCCGACCCGGGGCGGGCTTGTCCGGCCGGGCGCTTGTGCCGCGCACCTGCCCACGCCAGGCGTGCGCGCGTAGGCGCGCTCCAGCCCAGTGTGTGTGTGTGTGGTGGAGAGAGGCAGGATATGTGTGAGAGAGAGACGTAGAGAGGAGACTGGCTGTCAGCGGAGTGAGCGAGGGCACATGTGACTGTGTGTGTGTGTGTGTCGGTGCAAGTTGATGTGTGTTTGAGAACCCGCATTTTGTGCGTTGTGTCATCCACACACACACACACGCAGCGGTCGTGCGCGCGTCCCACGGGAGGTACAAGAAGGGACGAGGAAGGTGGAGAGAGGGAGAGAGAGGGAGAGAGACTGGAAGCCCTCTGCCGGCCCCGCCGGACTCGGTGTGCTCTCGGACGCTCCGACGGTGGTCGCCAGGTCTGAATGAATAATGGACAATATTGGGGCCGGGCCGCGGCGGCGGCAGCGGCGGCAGCGGCGGCTCGCTCCCATTTTCATGTTTTTCATTTTTATTTTTCTCAATATAAATTATTTGTTATCATTGTTATTTCCCTTCGCTTCCTCGCGCAGCGTTCCCTTGTTCCCGTCGTGTGTCGCGTCGTGTTTCCGCAAGGCTGCGCCGCCGCCGCCGCCGCCGCCGCCGCCTGCTGGAGCCGCCGCTCCGCTGTCTCTCTCGCACCCCTCCTAATCGGCGCGACAGCCGCCGCCGCCGCTGCCGCCGCCGCCGCGCGGTGACGTCAGCAACGTTATCACCGGGTGTTTTATTGAGGCCCCCGCGCGCGCCGCCGCCTAGTATCCCTCTGTCTCTCTCTCGCTCTCTACCCTTCTCTGTCTGTCTCTCTACCCCTCTCTGTCGCTCCTTCCGTCCCCCTCGGGCACACCTGTCGCTCGCGCTCGCTCGCTCGCTTGTGGGGTGGGCGGGGGGCGGGGGGCGGCGCACGGGCCGAAGAGGGGGCCCGCTTGCTGCTGTGTGTGTGAGAGAGACGGAGAGAGGAGGGGGGAGGGGGCACCAGGTGCGGGAGCAGTGCGGGCCGTTGCAGGCGGCGGTCCTGCCCGTGCTCGTGTCCCTCGGGGTACTCCTGCTCCTCCTCCTCCTCCTCCTCCTCCTCCTCCTCCTCCTCCTCCTTCCTCCTCCTTCCTCCTCTGGGGTCGGTCGGGGTCGTGTGGATGCCGCTGGCGCCCCCTCCCCCCCCCCCCCCCCTCTTCCTCTCTCCCTCCGCGTTTCGTTGTCCGAATCCACGCCACGCCCTCACGGTGGGGCTTTTTAGCTGTGTGTGTGTGTGTCGCTGGCACTCTACATCCGCCCGAGCGGCCTTGCAGCATCCTGTGGCAGTGGCGGCGGCTTCGTCCATTCAGCGAGCGAAAATGTGTGTGTGTGTATATATATATATATATATATTGTGTACCCGCGACTCATTCATGGAAGGGCCTGCCGCCTGGGATGGGGCAGGCAGGTGCTGTGTGTGTGTGTGTGTGTGCGCGCGCGCGCGTGCCGCACCGCAGCGCCGACTCGGTCAATGAGTCCGCACGGCAGCGCCGGCCCGGCCCGGCCGCCCCGGTGGAGGGCGTATATCTCGCTTGGGGTCGGGAGTTCCGGCCGCTGCCGCCGTGTCGCCGTGCGGCCGGTCCCGCTGCTTGAGGGCCTTGTTCTTCTCTTCCTCCGGGCCCTTTGGGGGCCCTTTGGGGGTCCTTTGGGGGCCCTTTGGGGGCCCCGGAGGCTCCAGAGTCGTGGTCCCCCCCTGGAGGAGTGCAGGTGCAGCTGGAACGCAGGCGCCACGCCACGCCACGCCACGCGGCGGCCTCGGGCAGAGCCGAGGAGGAGAGGGAGGAGGTCTCTACCGCCGCCGCCGCTGTTGCTGTTGCTCGCGTGCCGCGCCATACCGCCCTTCCTTGTCGCTCCCATCTCTCTCTCTCTCTCTCTCTCTCTCTCTCTCTCTCTCTCTCTCTCTCTCTCTCTCTCGCATGCACCTGTCCGTTTGCGTGCGATGCGACGACGAGTCGCCTCATATTTATTATTATTTTATTTTTTTTTTGGTCGCCTTTTTGCGCCTGTTTTGCCGCCGGTGTGGATGCAGTCGGTAGCGCAGCGGCGGCGGCGGCGGCGGCGGCGGCGGCGGCGGCGGCGGCCGGAGGAGCCGAGACAAAACGAAAAAGAGAATCTCGCGGACCAAACGTGGTCGTCGCGGCCGGCGTCTCGTGCTGCGAAGCGAGAGCCGAAATGAGAGGGGGGCGGCGGCCGCTGGACACAAAAAAAAATTAAGGAGAAAGAGGAAAAGGGAACTCTTATTCTTTTTGGTTGTGTGTGGGCGGAATCGAAGTCATTATCGCACGCACCGAGACGTGTGTGTGTTTTTTTTTGTTTTTTTATTTTATTTTGGGGAGCGGCGGCGGCGGCGGCGTGGCTGCAGCTGGCGCACAGGGCGCCCTCTGCAGGTGGGGAGCGGCGGCTAATGAGTGACCTGGACTGGGTGTGTACTGGCGCGAACTGGAAACGCCGCTCTGCAGCCAGCGCGGCTTGCAAGGCGGTGCCAGCGGCCGTGGAGGCAGTGGAGAGCCGCGGGGGGCCGCGGGGGCCGGCGTGTCATGAACGGCCCGGCCCCTCCTCCCCGACGGTGTATCACCGCGTGCTGATTTTTTATTTCAATTTCTTCGTTCTTGAGATTTACGTGTTGAAATTTAGATATTGTTTTTTTGTGCGGGTCAAAGCGGGTCACAATTTTGCAACCCCTGTTCACCCCCTCCCTCTCCAAACTTTCACTTGTGTTGGCACTTGTTTTTCTTTTCGGTTCTAATTCTGTGTCGTTTGTTTTCTTCTAGGATGGTGCGGATTATTGCTGACGAGTTCCTGTCCGAGGAACGCGACCGCAAACTCTATGCAGACCAGTACACATGCTGCCCGCCCCCGCTCTTCATCCTATGCATCACGCTCATTGAGGTGAGTAACTCACAGAGACTGTGTGAGTGTGAGTGTGTGTGTGTGTGTGAGTGTGAGGCTCCGCGGGCGCTGGGCTCTGCTCTGCCACGGCGGTGTGCCGTGCGGTGGCCGGCTCGGCGCAGCGCGCCTCGCATCGCTACTCCACGTAACGCCCCCCCCCCCCCCCCCCCCCGGGGCCGCGGCCCGCTGCACTCTTCTGCACCATATCGCTCGCCCGCCCCCGCACTGTTGCCAGGTAGCGCTGCTCCCGACGGCGTTCACTCCCTCCCCTCTCCTCCCCTCTCTCCGTCCCTCCCTCACTCCTTCCTTTAGGCAATAATAAAAAAAAGGGGAGGGTTGAGAAAACGGTTCCCTCCCGCGCCGCGGTCTCCCAGATGCAGGAGGTCGGCGGCGGGGGTGGCGGGGTATTTTCGCGTCGGCCCTGCAGTCTCCTCCGGCCGTGTGGTGGCGCCCGGCGCAGGCTCCGGCGGCGGCGGCGGCGCGCCTGCGAGTGTCGGGGTAGGCCGTCCCGCACGGCGCGGGTGTGCTGCGGTGGTCGGGAGGCTGCCTACCTGCTGCCCGGCAGGCGGCGGGCGCCGTGCGACACGCGAGCGCTGCCGCCCGCCGCTCAAAGTCCGTAATGAGAGAGCTTGTTAGCCACGACCGGCTTAGTAAGTGAGGCAGCGGCGCCTTTCTCTTCCCGCTGGCGCAAGACTGAGGCGGTGGCTTCCTCCGCGGGCGGCCGGCCGCGGCACGCCAAGGCTCCCCGCGGGCTCTAGCACGCGGGGTCCTCCCCGGCAGACCCCCTGCGCGACCCCTCCGCAGACAACGGCAGCCGCCGGCCGCCGCCGCCGCTGACGTTTGACCCGCTTCGTGACGTCACGGCGGCCATGGAGTCCGGGAGTAGGGCCTTTATTTGGGGCAGTGCGCCGTGAGCCGCCGTGCGCCGCCATGCATGCCCCCCATGTAATGGACGTGGGAAGGGGAGGCGGGGGAGTGAGGGAGGGGCCGTAGTAGCGTAGCGTAACGTTGTGGCCGCTGCTGCTGCCGGCCGGTCTGACGAGTGTACGACGCGGCGCGGAGAGTGGGGAAGAGAGGAGTTGCAGGGAGGGAGAGGAAGGCAGAGAGAGAGAGAGAGGGAGAAGGGAGGTGATGATTATCTCGAATTATTGCCGAAGATTATCGCAGGTTTAATTTCGAGACACTCTCCGCGCCGGCCACCGGAATGCCTCCGTGCCGGTGAAGCAGAGGCACGCACTATACACACACACACACACACACACACACACTATACGGGCCGGCACGCGCCACCTTGCCCCCTCTCCCCCCTCCTCCTCGGGCTGCTCGGCCTGCCCCGGCGGCGGCGGCGGCGGCGGCGGCTTCCGAGGAAGGACAAGAAGTAGTGGAGCCTGCCGGCCCGCAGAGCCCGGCCCCCCCGGCCTCACAGTCCCTTCCGGCGGGGACCCATTTCACGCTATCGCTTTATGCAAAGTCAGCCCGGGTCCATCACCCGGCCGGCCGGCCGCCCGCCCACGCCCAAACACCCCTCCCTCCCTCCCTCCCTCCCTCCCTCCCTCCCTCCCTCCCTCCCTCCCTCCCTCCCTCCCTCCCTCCCTCCCTCCCTCCCTCCCTCACTCCCCACCTGCCCGTGCTCGCGCCGCTGCTGCCGCTGCTGCCCCTGCCCGCCGTACCGACAACACCGTTGGTTTCGCTCGCCGTACACTTCCTCCTCCCCCCCCCCCTCCTCCTCCTCCTCCTCCTCCTCCTCCTCCTCCTCCTCCTCCTCCTCCACCACCTCTCCCCCTCCCCCTTTTTCACCTTCCGTTCCGTCGCCCCTTTTTTTTCTTTTCATTTTTTTTTTCGAGTTTCGCCCCCTTTGGGCCATATGGTGCCGCCTGCGAAATTCGCACCGACCTCGTCTCTCTCTTTCTCTGTGGTGCTGCGGGCAGTGTAGGCAGGGCGGCATCTGTCGCACGCGCGCGGCCCCTCCCCACTGCGGGGCCCTGCGGGGCCCTGCGGGGCCCTGCGGAGCCCTTGTCCCTCCGGGCGCATGCTTCCGCTGTCTGATGTCACACGAGGACCCTGGCGGACCCGGGCGGCAACGACGAGGGTCTTCATGTCATTCGGTTTTACTTTTATTTTTTTTTTTTTTTTGCGCGCAAACCGCGCCGCGCATTTCTCGTATATACCTCGTGTGTCTCAAGGCACACCGGTGTGTGTGTGTGTGTGTGTGTGTGTGTGTGTGTGTGTGTGTGTGTGTGTGTGTGTGTGATCGCCCTCGTCCTGGTCGTCTTCGTCGTCGCCCCGCCGGTGTGCTGTCGACGGCCTCCCCCCCATGCCCTCACCGTCTGTGCTTTGGAAGAGTGTTCGAATGACGAGTAAAGAGATCTGGTGTTTAGTACCGCGGAGAGAGGAAGAGAGAGAGAGAGAGAGAGAGAGAGAGAGAGAGAGAGAGAGAGAGAGAGGGAAGGAGTGAGAGAGCACAAGCACCCCGCAGGCGAGGGGCCGGCTACAGCGCGTCGAAGGCCGTGTCGGCTGGCGCTCTGGTCTTGGAGATGTGCATATAGTGCAGTGCACGGGGCCCCCCGCGGGCCGCGCAGGGCCCCGCGGGGTTTGCTGTGACCGCCGTGCCAGGGCTAGCCGGTTCCAGCGCGCGCGCCAGGCCAGGCGAGTCGCAGGCCATCGCAGACACCGCCGCCGCCAGCAGCGGAGTCACCTGCCCGGCAGGCACGGCGAGGTACGCCGTCAGGGTCGGGGCGCCTCCGCCGTGGTGGCGGTGGTGCTAGCGGCAGAGCTCGGCGGGCCCCCGCGGCCCCCGCGGCCCCCGCCGCCGCCGCCTGACTTGGCAGCCATCTGACATCGGACTGCCTGCCGCGGCACGCGCGCGCGCGCGGGAAAATTACACATGCGCGTTGTGGAAAAAAAAAAGTTTTTTGTTGTAACTTTTGTTAATTTTTGCCATAATTTTTTTTTTCGCACTGCGCGGCCTTTTTTTTTTAAGTAATACTGTTTTCACGCGGCTGCCGCGCCTCCTCCTTGTAGCAGACAGGCGGTAGCCGAGAGGCGAGAGGGGTGTATCGGAAGGATGTGTGTGTGTGTGTGTGTGTGTGTGGAGCAGGAAATGGGTAAAGGTGCGGCGGCAGAAAGGGGAGGCGGGGTGGGTGGGTGGGTGGGTGTCCCGGACGGGCAGCTTACGTTTTGTCTTTGGGTGTCACAAAACCTCGCCGCCCCCACCCATCCCCGGACCGGACGGAAGTTTCCACGTAATATTATTATTATTATTATTGCACTCTTTTTCTTAAAAAAAAAATTGGAAATGATTGTGTGTGTAGGTGTGTGAGAAAGGTGTGGGTGCGGTGCTTCTTGTGCCTTAGGTGACGCAGGCTGTGTGTGCGTGTGTGTGTGTGTGTTTTAAGGCGCATCTGCTCTCTCTCTCTCTCTCTCTCTCTCCTCTCTCTCTCTCTCTCTCTCTCTCTGATCTTCGATCAGGATCCTATTATTGGAGGGTGTCGTTCGCCCCCGTGTTCGCCCGGAAGCGCCCCCCCCCCCCCTGCCTCCCATGAACCTCTCTCTGTCTCTCTGTCTCTCTCTCTCTCTCTCTCTCTCTCTCTCGTCTCCTGGGCCCGCGGGAGAGTTGCATTCCGTTAGTTTGATTGTGTTGTGGCCGCGCACTCACAATTCTTCCGCACAGAGGCGGAAAAGGCACTGCTGCCTTGCCTGGCGTTGAGGCAGTTGGGGGGGGGGGGGGGGGGGGTCTGCTGTTAGTGTACAACTGTACTACAGAGCGTGCCACCGTCATGATCCGTTTATTTTTTTTAAAAGGGACATTTGAAGTTTTTCTTTTGTTTTTTTTTTTGTAAGCCTTACTGCCGCTCTCGTCGTCTTTACTCTGCGCGGGCAAAGGTTGACGAAATGTTGCCTGTCACGAAAAGTGTCTCAAAATGTGGCGTCGTTTAAAGGGGCTTAACTAACGAGGTGGTATTGGTTGGTGCACGCCTCGTGCGTACGTGCGTGTGTGTGTGTGTGTGCGTGCCCGAAGGGGGATGGGGCCCGAGGGACTGAGACAGACGTGGGACTGGGGGGGGGGGGGACTTCCGGTGACATGCAGCGAGAGAGAGAGAGAGAGAGAGAGACGGAGAGAGAGAAAGGGGAACGGGGTCTAGTGCACTCTGCCTGCAGCGTGCGTAAATCACAAGTGATTGTTTGCGCGATTCTTGCCGCTGCTGCTGCCGTGTGTGATTTTAATGAGAACGCTGTGTGTGTGTGTGCGTGCATGTGTGTCTGCGTGCGTTAGAGGTGGGCGCTTACGCATGGTTGGCCAGCCACGTTGTGGAATGGAACGGAAAAGGGGGTTGCGGTGGTGGTGGTGGTGTGGGAGGGAGAGAGAGAGAGAGGGGGGGGGGGCGATACTGCACGGACGCGGCCCGGATTACTAACTGCCCCCCTTCCTCCCTTCCCCGCCTCTTCCCCTCCCCAGGTGTATGGCTGGGAATTCTAGACTGTTTTTTTTTTTATTTTCATTTCGCGAAACGGTTTTTATTTTTATTTTTTGGGGTGGCTGTCTTTTGGCCGTCGCGCCCACGCACTTCCTCCCCCTCGGCCGCACCTTTGGCAGCCACCGCCGCCGTGTCGCCTCGCCTCTCTTCCGGGCGCGGCGTGCAGCGGTGCGGTGCAGTGCAGTCCTCCCGTCTTGAATGGCCTAGGCCGGGAGGAGTGCAGGGAGGGACCCACATTTCTGTCGTATTTAGCAGAGAGGGAGGGAGGGAGGGAGGGAGGGAGGGAGGGGTTAGGAGGCTCGTACCGCCGCCGCCGCCGCTGCTAAACGGTCCGGTCCTCCTGCAGCCTGTTTGATACGTCGGATTGGCGGTCACACAATGCAGCGTATGAGGTAGTGTGTGTGTGTGTGTGTGTGTGTGTGTGTGTGTGTGTGTGTGTGTGTGCGCGCGTCCCTTCCGCTGTTGGTGGGGAGCAGAGAGGGCGGCAGCTGCTCCGATCAATAACCGATAAACTATTGACGTTGGCTCTGCCGCGCCGCCGCCGCCGCTCTGGTTTTGGGACGGGGCGACGCGCCGTCCAGTGTGGGGGCGGGTATGTGTGTGTGTGTGTGTGTGTGAGGGGTACGATCCCTGCATATGCACTCCCTTCCGTACTGGTGTCGCCGTGTTTACTGTTGCCGCCGTGCTAGCTATCGAGGTTCGTGATTACGACCAGTCACATCCAAAAATTTGTAAAAAAAAATTAAATAAGGAAAATAATAAAATACAGCGAAAATGACGGATTGAGAGGATGACTTTAGCGGCGGGTGAGAAAAGTGCGGGCTACGGATCCTCTGTGTTTTCACCCCCTCTTTCCTTATGGCCCTCTTGTAAATAAACGTCAGTGTTCCGAAATTGACTTCATATATTTGGAGGAGAGCCCCCTCCCCCGCCCCCTCCTGCTCTTTCTTTCTCTTTCTTTCTCTCTCTTTCTCTCTCTTCCTTGACACGCACGCGCCCAGCAAAGTCGAGGTTTGTTTTAAGAGAGCGAGTGCTTTTCCCGAGCCTTGTGTGTGATTTGGATTTATCGGCTGCTCGCGCGCGCGCGCGTGTGTGTGTGTGTGTGTGTGTGCGTGTGGAAAGGTGGCAAGAGCGTGCGTTGCCGCACAGCTTGGTAGGGCGAGAGAGAGAGAGAGAGAGAGAGAGAGAGAGAGAGAGAGAGAGAGAGAGAGAGAGGAGAAGGGAAAGAAAAAATTGCTTCCCTTTTCTTGGCGGCACGCTTCCCTTTAGGAAACGGAAGGCTTCTCCTCCCGAAAGGCCTGTAAAGGTGCGGGAGGGGGGGGGGGCGGAGCAGATGCCGGCTGCTGCTGCTGCTGCAACCATGACAGAAATTCCACCAGGTCTGTCATCCCATTTGGGGGAGAAACGGGGAAGAAGGAATTGGGGGAGGGGGCGGGCGGGCGGGCGGGCCGCGCGCAGCCGCCGCCTGCCGCCGCCACCGTGTGGCGCTGTTTTTGTCGCCGCGCAGGTCTGGCCGCCCCCGCGCCGCCCCCGCGCCGCCCCCGCGCCGCCCCCGCGCCGCCCCCGGGGGGGCTGGTGTCTGACCCGTGCCGCGGCTGCCTCTGCCCGCGAGCCTACCCCCCCCCCCCCCCCCCCTACCCCCTTCCAGGAAGCTATTACTCAGAGGGTTGCGCCCCGCGGCCCTGCCAACGCGTCCATACGCGCATTACATAATTTGCGGGTCTCGACGGATCAATTTTTTTCGTTTTCTGTCGCCATGGCCATGTGTGTGCGCGTGTGTGCAATTTATTAATTATCAAGAGGTGGAAACGCCGTAAAAAAAAAAAATTCGGATTTTCGTATTTGGCGTATGCGAAATCGGGGAGGGGAAAACAATAAGCGCCTGCGAGCGTTGGGGTAGGCCGACCCGCCCGACTCGCGTGCGTGCTGAGTCGGCGCGGCTGCCTACCCGCAGGTCTGCGTAGCCCCCGTGCCGCCGCCACAGGGGTGGGTCGGCTGCTGCTACGTGGCTCCGAAATTAGTCCTCTCGGAGATGTCTTGCGCGCACGTGCACATATACACGTGTGGCACCCCCCCCCCCCCTGTGGGGCCCCCCTGTGGGGCCCCCCTGTGGGGCTGCTGCTGCTGCCACTGGAGCCTTTGCTCTTCACCCACCCACCCTTTCCTTACCCGTGTACATCCCGTGGGGACACAAGAGCGGCGGAAGAGATTTCACGTACATACGGAAACGGCTCTAAATTAGGGGGAGGGGAAGGCGGAGTCTGCCCTACTTAACCCCTCTGCTGCGGTCACCCTCCGCCCCCCCCCCCCCCCCGGAGGAGGGAGGGAGGGAGAGGGAGGGAGGGAGGGAGGGAGGGAGAGGGAGACAGCACGTGGCCCCCGCGGCGTCGCGGCGCTGCCCGTGTACAAAGTGAGGAGATTTATACGCCTCTGCTTGTTACGCCCCGCGCCGCTGCGCTGTCCCGAGGTATTCCGGATAAAAAGTCTGTTTCCGTGTTGGGTTTCGTCGTCCTGTGGCGCGCGACCGCCTCATTTCTCCTCTCGCTTTTCGAGCCGCGCGCCGCTCCCCCGCCCCCGCGAGTTTCGTTTCTTTTCGCGTCCCCCCCCCCCTTCTCCTTTTTTCTCATTTTTTCGCCTTTTTTTTAGTGAGAGAGAGAGAGAGACGTGACAGATGGAGTTGTGCTTGTAAACATGTAAGCTTAGCCAGGGTGTGTGTGCGCGGCCGCGGCGCTGCTGCAGGCTGGTTGTGGTGGTTGTGGCGGTGGTGGCGGTGGTGGCGGCGCCGCTGGAGGAGATGGGGTGATAACCACAGCAGCCCGCCGCTGTAAATCACTTGGTTGTGCTGCTTATTGGTCTTGTGCCGCGTGCCCGCGTTACACACGACGAAACGACGGACTTGTTAATAATTATTTCATTTTTTTTGAAATTATTTTAATTTATTTTTTTTTGTGTGTTTGTTGCAGCTGGGCTTCTTCACGTACTACTGGGTGGCTATGGGCGAGGTGAGCCCTTCAGGGCCAGTTCCGATAGACTCCGTCTTCATCTACCGCCCCGACAAGCGACAAGAGGTCTGGAGGTTTATTTTCTACATGGTGCTGCACGCAGGGTGAGTAGTCGGTGCTGTCCTGCGAGGAGGCTAGGACACGCGGCCGTCGCGGCGGCGCACAACGAACCACAAGTAGACAAAAAAATTATTTCAACTGTTTGAACACCTCCCGTTTTGGGCGTTCATTTTTATTCTTTTGAAAAATATTAGTTTGTTGTTGAGCACTTGTGAGTGGTGTGTTTGGCCAGTTGAAAGAGTGTCGCTTTTTATATATCATTTTTTAAAATTATTATTATTATTATTATTGTGTGTTGTGCTTGACGCGGCGTTGTGCGCCGAACGCCGGTGTGTGTGTGTGTGTGTGTGAGTGTGTGTGCCTCTATGCTTTAGTGCTGCTGTGCTGTAGTGTGGAGTAGTGAGTGACAGAGGGGGGGGGGGGGGGCACACGCGGAGAAGCCGCTACTACCACTGTACTTGTTCGCGGGGGGTAGCAGCAGCCAGGGTGGCGCAGCGCTCGTGGGGGGGCGTGGCGGCGCGGGGTGGTGTGTCTGTGTGTGTGTGTGGCAGCCTGCGACGACCGCTACGCACGCCAGCACGCGGCCCGTGCCTGCCTCTCGGCCCCGCCCCTCGGCCCCCCGGGGAGGGGGGGAGGTGCCGATGCCGGACGATGTGTTGATGTGTGTGTGTGATGTCGTTGCAGGATGCCGCCCGCGCTGCCCGCCCTGTCCGCGCTGTCCGCCCTGGGCGCGCTGCTGCTGCTGTCTGTGCTGCTGGGCGCCGCGGAGCGCGCCGAGGCCTGCTCCAGCCGGTCCACGCCCAAGCCGCGACCCCCCGCGCCCACCCCGCGGCCCAACGTCACCTTCCACACGTACGCGTGCCCGCCGGCGTACGCGGCCTGGTACTGCCTCAACGGCGCCACCTGCTTCACCGTCAAGATCGCCGAGTCGCTGATGTACTCGTGCGAGTGCTCGGACGGCTACATGGGCAACCGGTGCGAGTTCAAGGACCTGGACGGGTCGTACCTGCCGGTGCGGCAGCGCGTCGTCCTGGAGCGCGCAAGCATCGCGTCGGGCGCCAGCATCGCCGTGATCCTGGTGGTGGTGGTGTGCATGGCGGCGTACGTGCACTGCCAGCGGCGGCGGGGGCCCGGCGCCAAGGCGCCGCCCTCGCCCGTCCAGGGCAGCCACGGGAGCCACGGCCACGCGGGGACGCTGCCGTGCCGCGCGCCCAGCAGGCAGGCGCTGCCGCTGTCGCTGCCGCCGCCCCCGGGGCCCGGCCGGCCCGGCCGGCCCGCCCCCGCCCACGGACACACCCCCGGACACGCCCCCGGCCACGCCCCCAGCAGGCCGCCGCCCCCCGCGCTCGCGGACTGGCCGTGGCGCGCCCCCATCGTGGTGCCCGTGCTGCCCGTGGTGGCGCTACACAGGCCGTGCAGGCCGCCCCCGGGACCGCCCCCGGGACCGCCCCCGCGGCCCCCGCCCCCGCAGCAGCAGCCCTGCAGGGCGCACGGCGCCGCGTTACAGTGCTAGTGCAAGTGCAGCGCTGGTGTGTGTGTGTGTGTTGTGCGAGGACTCCCCCAGTGACGCGAGCCCGCCGGGCACCAGGCGCCGCGCCAAATACAATTGAGACTGCCAACCCGATACAAAGTGTACAGTTTAAAAGTGTATAGTGTAATTATGTAGAGGACAGCTGCGCTGCTTGAGATTGTACATACCGTGCACATAAGATGTATATGAATGTATTCGTGCCGGGGACCGCGTCCACCTCCGTCTTTCCTCTATCTCTCTATTTATTGTATTTATAGCGAGCCGGGCGCGCGCTCCGTGGCCACCAAACTTTGTTTTAAGTTTATTTATTTTGCTATGAAGTTCCTAACGATGTCAATCGACCCCGCGACCGTCTCCAACACATGTGATATTGTTTTAAGGCTCGACTGCGCGGGGATTCCAGGATTGGCAACACAACGGCTATGTAAGCGTTTGTAAACGTCGTAGTGAATCTACGGTTTTTCGCCAACGATATATTATTATTCAAAGAGATAATGAATTTGAAGTACTGAGAAAGAACTGCACATTACGATGCACCGCCTCCTGTGCACGAGTGAACGAAAAGAGAAAAAAAAAAGAAGAACAAACAAATGTCTACCATATTATCTGACTCGTCGCACAGGGTGGCAGTACTCTCATTATGTCGCGAAATGAAAAGACTCTATAAACATGCTTTGTAATAGTCATTTAAATACCAAATAATGATAGCAGTCTAGTTTTAAGCTGTATACCGCGCCGCAGTGCGCTACAATAGCGAGAAACGAATATGGATTCCTGGTGCTCATTTGATGTGAATGTGAATGGAAAGCCCCGCCTGCTCCCTAGTCAGCAGCGTCCGCACTCCTTGTAACGTACCAACTAGATTTTGTAATTTATTTTTTTTTACGTTTGCCGTCCAACACATACACCCCAATGTTTTAGATTTTCATTTTTTTTTATTATGATTTTGATCGAATTGCGCATTTTTTTATCATGTTTGATTGTGTTGATTTGTTTTAAAGCTGTAGACATGTAAATTTATTATTTGTATAATTTGCTGCAAACTCATTGTATGTGAAATTCAAGAAATTTCTTTGTTGTCTTATGTTTTATTATTAACATTTTGTACCATTCACTTCATCGACTTTCATTGAATGTATTATAATTTATTTTTTTACTTTTATTATGTGATGGACTGATGTATTCTGTAGGGGTGTGTGTTTTAGACGGCGTCTATTTGTGCGGTGGTTCTTTTGTTTGAATCACTGGGTTGCTCACTTGCCTGTTTTTCTGTCATGTTTATCATTACCTGTCCATAGTTTAAATTTGAGAGAGAGATGTCCAACAAATGAGAGAGATTTATGTATATCAGATACAGATAAACAAAATTCATTTCTGTCTTTAGAAATAAAATATGTTAGTACATAAAATGAACCTTTGTTGTTTTCATTTCAAACGCAGTAGAAGTAGTGGCGCTACCCTTTTTGGTTCCTAGAATTGACGGCATTTATGCTATGGCTTCATGAATGCCGTGTGTGTGTGTGTGTGTGGTGTACATACAGTAGTTGGTGCATGCAGATATAGCCTGTATATACACGCTGCTGGGGGGGGGGGGGGTACACGAAGAAGACCGCCCGGTCTGCCACCGTGGCTCCAGCAAGTACCCCTCGGGTACAGTAACCTATTTTATTTAATTTATCATTTTGGATTACAAATTAACGCGGGACATCGTCTTTGGACAGGTTTCTGGAGGAGCCGCCCCCCCCCCCCCCCCGCCCCGCCCCCGGTCGTTCCGTTCCGTTTCGCACCGACCGAGCGGGCGCCGCAATAACTGTCTCCGTCTTTGTCTGTCTTTCTCTCCCCCTCTACATCTCTCTTTTTCTCCGCCAAAAGCGCTCATGTCGGCCTCAGCAGAGAGAGAGAGAGAGAGAGAGAGAGAGAGAGAGAGAGAGAGAGAGAGAGAGACTCGCATGGCATATTTCATGCCTTTGGGCCAGGCCGTGCCGCCCCTAGATGGCTCGGCGCGACGGAACGGGTTGCCGGGTGTGGTCCGTGTGCGGTGCCGGGCGGTGCCGTCGGAGCCGGGCTCCTGTCGTGGCCGTGTCGCGCCGCGGCCGCCGCGTCCCGGTGCCTCCAAGGCCCCCTCCGCCCTGCGCCGTCGTACACCGCGTTCGCAGCGGGGGTCGGCCGTCTGCCTCCTCCGCCGCCGCCGCCAACGAGTTGCCCCGGTCGGGTCGGGGCGGAATGGGACTATGGGGGTCCCCTGTGCGCGCGGAGGAGGCCCCCGCGGCCCCCCGCGGCCCCATCGGGGGCTCCTCCAGAGACCACGCCACGCCCTGCTGCCGTGTCGCTGTCGAGGAGAGAGAGAGAGAGAGAGAGAGAGCGGGGAAGAGGCAGGGGCAGACAGAGAGAGGACGTTATTCTGGAAAAAAAAATTTCAGTGGCATCTTAAATCAGTCTTAATTAGATGGCCGGGAGGTGTCGGTAGTCGGGCGGGGGAGGCGGCAGAGGGAGGGCGGGGGAGTGTCGTGTCCTCACCTGGCGTGAGTGAGATAGAGAGATGGGCTGGCCCGGAAAGTAAGAGTGCCGGCGAGATAGCGGGGGCGTGGCCCGGCGGGGAGGGGAGGGGAGGGGGGGGGGAGCCTAATGAAGGGGTTGACACTGTGGGACCGGCAGCGGCCGCCGGCAGCGGCGTGATGCGCTGCCCGCACACCTGATTGCCCGCGCCTCCACGTATTTATGTATGCGCGCGCCGATCCCCCCCCCCTCCCCCTCCCCCCCTCCTCCTCCCGCCCCCCTCTCTCGGAGGTCTAACCTGGACTCGCCTTCAGCCAGCGACATTTGGCTTCCCACGGGTCTGAGAGAGGAGGAGGGCTCTGCTGTGTGCGGTCCGTGGCGGGGCGTGGCGGGGCGTGGCGGGGCGTGGCGGGGCGTGGCGGCGGCGGCGTACACGGGCAGGGCCGGCGGGCGCCCACACTCGCTGGGCCCCTCTCCTCCGCTCCGCTGCAACAGCAAACTCTTCGCGGCAGACGCATCGGAAAGGCATAATAGCGGGCAGGCAGATGTAGCAGTATTCGGGTGGGGGGGCGTATGTACGCATGTGTGTGTGTGTGTGTGTGCACCGCGGGGCGTGGCGGCGGCCGGTCTGCAGCCTATGGCGCGTGCCAACAGTGCTGGCTGGGTCGTTGACCCCCCGCGGCGCGGCGCGGCGCGGACGCCGTTGTGAGGTGTGTTGTCTATACGGGGCGGCGGAGGCCTGCTGGCCGGTAGAGTCTCGGTGTTTACACTGTCACACGCACACCCCCGCACACACACACACACACGCACGCACACACATGCACTCGGTATATATCCACGCGGCGGGCCCCGCGCGGCAGTGAGCGCCCGCTGTAAGAGTGGACATCAGAACCCCTCCCCGGCATGATATACGTCTCAGTTCTAAAGCTGACGGGACGAGAACTATAAACGGATCGGATGCTGCCGACGCTGCTCGGCTCGGCTCGGCTTTGCTCGGCTCGGCTCGGCGGCGGCCTCGGCCCTAGGAAGGAGTGTCTCCCGGCCGCCGCCGCCGCCGTCGCCGCGGGCCGGAGCGCCTGCCAACCGGCAGATAGGCAACCCGAACGCAGACGCGCATGCGGGTTGCAGCCCCGCTGCCGCCGCCGGCCCGCACCCGGAGAGAGAGGAGGGAGGCGAGGCGAGAGGAGAGCGGAGGGGAACGCTGAGGCCGTAGACCGGCGTGCGGCCAGGTCTGCCGGGCAGGACGTGGACGCGTGGCGTGGGCGGGGGACTCTGGGCTCGTGCCGTGACCCCGCGGCCCCCGGACGCGCCGCCCGCCGCCCGCCGTCCGCCCCCGCCCAGCGGAGTGCACCGGCGTGGCGCCGCCCGGACGGACGGAAGAGTACTTTCCTCACTGATCCGCCACAAAAAGTGACGCGTAAAAGCTGCCGTACAGTAATTTATATCGCAACGCGCGCCGCCGCCGCCTTGTAAAGTTACACCCACGGTGCCGCCGCCGCCGCCGCAAAATTTGGGCCGCCGCTGTAACTGCTGTGGCGGCGGCGGCTTAACTGCATCATTGTGTGCTGCTGACGATTTTTGCCGTGCTCCCCTCCTATCTGCCCCCCCCCCCCTCTCTCTCTCTCTCTCTTCTGGGTGTGAGGAGCGTGTGTCCCTGCGTGCGTGCGTGCGTGGCTCTTAGCCCATTGTGTCTGGCCGGTGCCTTGTCTCGGCCACACCGTCCCGTCCCGTCTCGTTTTTATATGAATTTGAGTCTTTGTGTAGCTCCTGCTGCTGCTGCTGCTGCTGCGGCGGCGGCGGTGGCTGCTTTGGGGCCGACGACCATTCCCGCTCCCGAAGTTGGCATGTGTTTGGTATGCAGGAGTATTGAACTCTCTCTCTCTCTCTCTGTCTCCGTCTCTCTGTTTCCGTCTCTCTTTGCCTCCGTCTCTCTTTTTCGCCGTCATCGTGGTGATACTGGTGCAAGAAGGCTTTGACGCCGGGGCAGGTCGATATAAGTCCCGCATGACCGGCCCCCTCAGCGTATGTGTGTGTGTGAGAGAGAGAGAAAGATACACAGACAGAGAGGAGAGGGAGGGGGGAGGGGGACTGCGGCTGTGTGTGTACCGAGTTTGTGACTCACCTCGGCTCACTCACTACTACTACTACTATACTATGTAGTATTCCGTGACGTATGCTGCCGTGGCTGTGTGGGGCCTCGCCGGGCCTCGCGCTGGGCCGGGGCCTTCCTATTAGTATGTATAAGTACGGTACCCCCGCGGGGCCGCCGGGGGCCCGGCCTGCCTGGTCCAGAGCGGAGCAGCGAGGCGGCCGGCTGGGACCGGGATGATTATATTTTATTTTATTCTAACGCGCGCGGGGCCCCGCGGCTGAGCCCGGCTCAGGCGCTGCTCTGGCAGCCCGCAGAGCACGCGGGGCACGCGGAGTGAGTGTAGGGGACCGCGCGCGCCGGGGGGCCCCCCGCACGGCCCGCGCCGTCCGGATACGCCCTTACCTGTTTGGTGTGTGCGTGCGTGTGTGCGTGTGTGCATGGGGGGCAGATCCCCTGCGGCACCGGCGGCGGCGGCCCGCAGGACCCTCCTTATCCCCCCCCCCCCAAAAACGACGCGCCTTGATTGGGATTAAAGAGGGGGGGGGGGGCGGCCGTCGTCTCCGCGTGGTGAACGCTCTGACTGTTTCGGAGATACGTAGTTTGCGGACGGCCCCCGCTGGGCATGCTAGGCTAGAGCCGCCGTCGTCGGTGCTCGCGGAGACATCGCGGAGCCTGCCCCCCCCCCCCCTCGTGACCCCCCGCAGCGCCCCCCGCCATGAGAAAAAGCCAGAGCGGCGGCGGCGGCGGCGACGAAGTATTGCGATGCGGTTTGCCGGTTTTCTTATGTCTCGTGTTTTCTCTTCCTGGCGGAAATTTGAATTAGAGGCCGTCCGAGTCCATGTGTGTGTGTGTGTGTGGGACGACATGATGCACTCTGAGGTTTCGGAGGTTGGAGGCAAGGAGGAGGAAGGTGGGGGGGGGGGGGGGCAGGCAGGCAGGGCCGTATGCGGTGTGCTTGCCGGCTGGCTGTGTGGTCCGGCGGCGCGGTGCGGAGCGGCCGCAGCCTCTGTGGGGTCCCGGGCCGGCCGGCGTCGGCGCACACGTTCACACCGGGCTCCCCGGCGACATGAAGCTGCCCGTCCTGATGTATGCTGCTGCGCTGGGAACGTCCGTGTCGACGGCCGTGTAGAGTGTGCGGGGGGGGGGGGGGGGGGGGGGGGGGGGGGGGGGGGGGGGGGGGGGGGCGACCCTCGCCGCCGAGCACAGTCAGCCGGGCTTCGCCGTCAAGGTTTTCCTCTCCATTGGGGATGGTTTATTTTTAAGAAATCAGGAAAAAAATGTGGTGTCAAAATTTGATTTTTGTGTTAATTTGAAGAATCCAATTTTTTAAAATCGACACAAGTAAAAGATGAAGCAAGATTGAAAAAAATGCGATTTTTTTTTAAAGTTCAAATCCCGAAGTAATAGAACGAAATTGAGGGGGACCGCGCGGCCCCGCCACGCCACCGCAGCCGGGCCGGGCCCCGTAGGCGCGCGGCGGCAGCTAGACCGGATCACAACACGACAGAGGTCGTTGCGGTCGCCTCCAATCCAAACAGGAGCGTCGCCCTGCGTCGTCGGCCCTTTTGGTGATGCATGGAAGGGAAGGGGAGGGGCCCAGGTAGGGGGGACTGCTGTGTGTTGGGGGGCGAGGCGTGGACTCGTTCCCATTGTCAAAGAGTGTCCGTGGGGGGGGGGGGGGGGGAGAGCCGCTGCCGTGTGGGGTACTGAGGGCACGCGCCGGCCGCGGCAGTGGAGAGAATTAAGACAATGTTCGCTTAATTTGATGGGGCCGTTCAATCTTTTTTCCGCAATTTCCTGCGGACTGTATGGCCATCCAGCCCTGCGCGCGGTGGCGGTTGGGCTGCGTGCCGCGGCTCAGTAGTGCCTGTCGGCCGCGCTGGGCTTCCTCCTGAATAATACGGCGAGGCCCGGGCGCCGCGCCGGCCCGCGTGCTGGTCAGTGTCCGAGCGGGTGAGGTGCGATGAGGCGGTGCGGGGCGGGTCCCGGCCCGGCACGGCCCGGTCGATAAACTGCTTGAAGGTGGCGGAGGGCCGCGGCCACGGTGGAGGCGGTGGCGCCGGCGGCGGCGTCGCGGCGCCGCCCCTGCCGGTCCGGCGCCCGGCCCACCCCGCGGGCCTCAGGCCGCTGGTTTCGACCGGTTATCGCCCACGACGGGGGCGCGATACGCCGCCGATAAGATGCACCGCGGCCGGGGGGTTGTAGTACTCGCCGCGCCGCACACCGCGCCCGCCTGAGAGGTCGGGACCCTTGGAACATGGAACCCCCCGCGACGTCGGCGGCCCCGGCGGCCCCGGCGTCAGCCCCTGTGTCCCTGCGGTGGGGCCGCTGTGCTCTCCTGCCTCATGCTGGCCACCTCCTCCGGCCTTCCTCCGGTGTGAGGTCCCCGCCGGGCCGCCCGGCCGGCCCCCGCAGTCCGGCGGAGACTGCTCTCGTGCAGCGATGTCTCTGTCTCTGTCGCACTCCCTGGCTGCTCCGTAACAGCGAGAGAGATGTCCGAGAGGACGGCGTTCTGCAGAGGGGCTTTGCCCGCTGCTGTAAATGAGGTGCTTCGGGGGCCGCCGCCACCACCACCACCATCTAAAAAAAAAATTTTTTTGGAAGAAATGGCGTGAGGTAAAACCGCCCGAAATGGCAGCCGCCCGCCCGCCAGCCCGTGTCGCCAGAGGGGCGAGGGGAGGAGGGACCTGTGCAGACGACGCCGCCGCCGAGGCGGGGGAGGACATGGAGGCGCCGGCGACGGGACACCCGCCCCGCCCCGAACCCCCACCAACCCCCTGTCGGCGGCGCGGGGGCCTAAGGAAGGGCTGGTTGTCGTGGAGTGGGGGCGGCGCCGGGGTCGCCCGGCCGGCCGGCCGCGGGGGTGGGGGTGGGTGGGGGGATGATTGCTGCACCCCCCGCCGGCGCCCACCTCCGCACCGCGGTCTGAGGGGGGTCGGAGGAGGCGCCTTATCGATGGAGTAGTTAAACCGTGAAATGGTAATGGTGTTTATGCCGAGCTGTCAAGACGGTTGTCGTGACGAACGTGTATAGTGTTCGTGTCGTACGTCCGTCCACCTTTATTTTTTTTTGTGTGTGCAATTTCTTTCTTTCTTTTTGCAATATTATTTGTTGGTCGAGGGTTGTTAACTATCAACGGCTTGAGGAGGAGGGTGGGAGGGTGTTGACCTTGCGACTCTGTTCACACGTTTGAAAGAGAGAGAGAGACAGAAAGAGAGAGAGAGAGAGAGAGAGAGAGAGAGAGAGTTTTGCGCTGCGCACACGGGGTCGTCGTTCTTGTGCACCAATCAATTACAGCGCGGGAGGAGGAGGGAGAGAGAGAGAGAGAGAGAGAGAGAGAGAGAGAGAGAGAGAGAGAGAGAGAGAGAGAGAGAGAGAGGGGAGATGAGGGAGTTTAGGACGGGCGGCTCGTTCTCACTGCGGGGTTAAATCATTCACAACCGTC
>CM049597.1:12289872-12297372 GCA_026979955.1 Megalurothrips usitatus | reverse complement strand
CGCGGCCCCCAAACGCGCAGCCGTGCCGCGGTTGAAAATTTGGAAATCAGAATAGTTTATAAAGGGGGGTGATGATAATGATTTGGGATTACTACTGGTACAAATTTTTTTTTTTTGGGGGGGGGGGGCGGAGGTTCTGCCCACATGTGCAGCGTGCTAGTGGCGGTGACAGTCGAACTGTCGTGGATGCTGTACAGGAGTCGCCACTGCTGCACGGCCCTCTCTGTCTCTCTCTCTCTGTCTGTGTGTCTCTCTCTCTCTTTGCGACCGGGGGGGGGGGGGGGGGGGGGGGCAGGGGGGGATTGAAATGAGGTTCTCACCCACGGGACGTGCGCGCGCTCTAAGCAAAGCAAACCTGTTCCACTGTCGGTGAGTGTCACGGCGGCAGGACTGGAGGGAGGAGGGGAGGGGGGAGGAGAGGAGGAGAGGGGAGGGGAGGGGAGGGGAGGGTACCTACCGGGGTATTACTGCACTCCCGCGACCTTCGGCGGCAGCGTGCGGCGTTTCAGAGAGAGAAAGAGAGATGGAGAGAGAGAGAAAGAGAGAGAGAGGGGGGAAAAAATGGCACGGGCTCGGGGACTGGGGGGGGAGGAGGGCAGCTGGAAGACGGGGTGGCCCGTGGAGGCGGAGGCTGCGGGCAGCAGGGCCGGCCGCCTGCCGGGTAGGCAGCCGCCGCAGCTCCAGGCGCGCGCGTGTTGCGGGCCGGCCTACCCCGGCATCCGCAGGCGCTCCGCTCAGCACTCCGCACTCCGCGCCCACAGCACCACCCGGTCTCTCTGTGTGTGTTTTGTGTTTCTGTTGCACTCACTGACGCCGTGTCCGTCTCTCTCTGTCTGTCCTTCAGGATCCCTGGGGACGTCGGTGTTCGACACCGACGTGTACCTGGTCGGCGCCTCGGGCGGCGTGTACGCGCTGCTGGCGGCCCACCTCGCCAACGTGCTGCTGGTGAGTTCCGTCGTCCCCGTGTTTCCGCCGCCGCGGACGCTGTCGGGAGCCCCCGGCCGCCCCGCGGAGGGGCGTGGGAGAGACAGACAGTGCCGCGCGGGAGAAAGGAGAGCGACGGAGAGGGGAGAGGCGGGGGAGAGAGACAGACGTCTCCGCCTGCCGTGGCTCGGGCTCCGGCTGCTGGGACTGGCTGCCTCATTTGGCAGACGCTAAGTGCTGGCTGTATAAGGCTGGCCGTCCCGTCCCCCGCCGCCGCCGCCGCCGCGCCGTGCGCATTCATACACCGCAGCTAGACGCAGGGCAGCGCCATGACAGCAGTCATCTCTCCCCCCCTCTCTCTCTCTTTCTCTCTCTCTCTCTTTCTCTCCATCCCTCTTCACCGCAGAAAACGAAACCTTTGTTTTCATCTTTGAGCTTAGTCCGGCTCGCCAGGGTCTACCCTTGTCAGTGCTATGTGCTCTGATCGCCGCCCTCCTCTCTGTGTTCGCAGAACTACAACAACATGGAGTTCGGCATCATTCGCCTGATCGGGATCTTCGTCGTCGGTGAGTGTGTGGGAGGGGAAATCTCTCGCGTCGCCGTCGGAGGGTGCGAATTTCATACACACACACACACACACACACACACTTGGCCACCTCGTCTCACCCTCGTCTCTCCTCCTCTGGTTGTGTTCCAGCGAGCGCCGACGTGGGCGTCGCCATCTATGACCGTTACGCCGCCGACACGCTGGGGGCCGGCGTGCTGGGCCTGGCGCCCGGGGAGGCGCTTGTGGAGGGCCTCGCGGCGGCCGGCGGCCTCAACCTGAGCGGCGCGGCCGGCGGCCCCCTCGTGGGCCCCGTGCTCGTGAGCCGGCCCGTCTCGTACGTGGCGCACCTGACGGGCGCGCTGGCCGGCCTCACCATCGGCCTGCTTGTCCTCAAGAACTTCGAGCAGAAGCTGCACGAGCAGCTGCTGTGGTGGGTGTCCCTGGGCGTGTACGCCGCCTGCACCATGTTCGCCGTCCTCTTCAACGTCATGAACGGCGCCCAGCCAAGCTTCACGTTCCCCAGCGCGTAGCCCGGCACCGTCCGCCCCTGCTGTCATCGCCTCGCCTCGCCTCGCCTCGCCTCGCCTCGCCTTAACTCATCTCTCCTCACCTCGCCGCCGGCGTAGAGTCACTCTGTGCTCGGCAGGCCTGACCGCCAGGGTGACATGGCCATACGGGGCGGTCTCGCTGGAGTTGTAGCCGTTTGACTGATCCGTTCTGTTTCCGTGACCATGGCTAGACTGTTTCTTAGCAGGGGGGAGGGTTGTCGACCGAATTTAACTGATTTAAAGACTGACTGTACATGATATTAGCTAATCCTTGAAGAGGAATCTCATAGATTTCATCTTAATCTGTGTTTGCTGTGTTTGGAAGAGATTTTTACCTCAGAGATGTGTGAACAGTAAATTATTCGATACTGTGAGGCACTTGACGCATATTAGTTAGTTCTGTCACCCATAAGGAAAAGAAATAGTGACTGGTAGGAACAGTACCAGTAAGTTGTGAGAGACAGTTATAATGTTTGTAATGTGTATTTTTCCTCAAACTCTTTCAGTCAGTTCTACTCATGTGCATCGTGCAATCTAGTCAGCTGACTAATGTTATTCTTCTGTTTCTCTCAGAAATAGTAGAGCTTTATAATTGATTTGTTGTAGGCAGCTCAGTCTTGTACTCTGTGATGAGGCATCAGAGCACCATGGTAATGCTCTGATGAATGACGACTGTGCACAAAATTTAGCATACAAATCTCAAAAATCTTCCAGAACACCGTCATAATTTTGGTCTGCGCTGATGATTTTTTGTTTGATTTTTTGTATTTTCCTTGTATGGTTGTTTTGGTTGGTTGTGTTGTAGATATTTTCATCCTTTTCTTCAATTCCTGCTGGAGAGCTTTTCATTATGACTTAACACATTGTTAAACTCAGCTTCCATACCAAAGAGCTTGGTAGTGTTTTGCCTTGAATATCAGAGTCTTTTTGTGGAATGCACACTCATACTCAAGTAATAATAATTACTGTAACTTTTTGTTTTGTTTTGTATTTATTGCACCTTTATTTGACTCTAATCTGATAAGGCATTGACTGTGACATTGTAACTTAGACATAAGTAATGAAGTTTGCTGCGGGCAGAATTCTTGTAAATCGTACTATTTTGTAAAACCACTTTTCCATTGTGTATCCTCTTGACAATAACATTATAACTGAATTCAGAACTGGTTTGCATGTGCCCTGTTTGGGCCAAATCTGGTAGGATTTATAATTGTATTTGGGAGGCTTTGTATTCATTTATGTTTGAAGTTTTCTTTTGTTAATATTTTTTCACCATGTCCTTGACTTTCATGTGTATATGAAGGGTGTCATTTTCTTTAGGCAGTAGGTTACTTACAGTGTTAGTTTTTATTAGTTTTTGTTTCTTTTCTTTTGTCATTCTTTTTACATTTGATAATCCACTCAGCTTTGCAGCATGAAACTGACTTTTCCAATGTAATTCTCATGAATGGAGATTTGTTGAAAGAAGACGCAATTGGCAACAGTGCTTTAGGCTGATAGGCAGTCTATTTGTAAGATTTTTTTAAAATGTCTTTTTTTGGGTAATTTACACAGCAGCAAATGTTGTAGATGCTAGAAGGCATCAACGAGTACTGGTATCTTCATACTAATTGATGGCAGGTATATTTCCTATTCAATTGTGTTCCATACATGTGTAATACTAAGTATTTTGTATTTATGGAATAAAATAAATGTGTTTCAAAATTAAAGATGACAGAAGAGTTTTATTTTTCCCGGGTAGGCATCAGAAAAATGTGGAATGGGAGTCAGAAAATCATATGCACGATACATATAATTAAATCAGAGGTCATAGGACAAGTTAACTTACAGCCTCATTTTATTATTGCCACAGATATAGGATATTGATAATACTACTGATAATACTGCTTGACATTGGCACACCGTTTTCCAAAGAGCTGGGTTCCAATTAAAACCTGGCCATTGAAAGAGTTGTAAGGACAACCAGATCTACACATATCAAAAATACATAATTGCATCAACATATCTTGAAGATGTGCATCCACATACACAGTAAAAAGAATTACACACTCAGACCTTGAGTATTACATCAACTGGCAGTAAGAAAATAACATACAGTGAATAAGAATATAATCCACAATTGCAAGTAAAAAGTTCATCTTATACATAAAAACACACATACATACTTTTAAAAAAATTGAACTAGAAATCATCTTATTGACAATATGATCATATAAAAGTTCATGACACCGAGTTATTCAGATGCTTTGTCCTGCTACATAAAAATGACTAGCTTATGAGAGTGCACCTCATTAGAAAGCAAACTATACAATAACATTAAAATAATGACACAAATAAATTCAATACAGGGGCACTTAAAAAAAATAACAACAGAAATGCAAATTATGAGCACCAACTGCATTTTACAAGACAATGCAGAAAAGTATTATGAATATTACAACAGGATTACAAATACAGTTTATTTGCTGAGATTTCATTTTAGGAGTCTTAGCATGCAATAGAATAAATACATGCTTAGGTAAAATATTTTTAAAACACACAAAAGAAAGCTATGTGCAGTCATTTTCTGAAAAGTTATGAATGCCAACACCATGAATTGCTCATGCTTTCAATGAAATAATTGATTCTTGATCAAAATAAGCTTCTTCAAAAATGCAACTATTTCAGTTCATAACAAAAATCATAATTAGGAGGATCTGCTGGTATTGGAGGAGGATCTTGCGGAATATCAACACCTTCAGCATCCAAGAGTCTCAATTTAATATCCAAAGACAAAAGAGTATCCAAGTCATTTTGTGCTTCTTTGCTGGCCATTTTGTTTCCTAAAAGAGAATCATTTAAAATACAGTACTGGCTAACTAATACAAAATAGACATGTTAGATTATTAATATTTCATACCTAGAAGAGCATTGATGCCATCAGTCCAAAAATCAAAGACCTTTTCATCGGGTGCTACGAAGTCCAAAGATGCCACTTCGACTGAATCCAAGAGCAGAGAAAACGCCAACTGATGAGTTGTTTTACGGCCACTGCGACAGCAACAGCAAAAATCATTGGAATAAGTGTTAAAAGAGCATTTTTTTTTTTAAAAGAAAATGGTGTGCCGGGTGGACCAAAACAAATCTTACCGGACATCTTTCATATGTGGGCATTCTTTTCCAATTACAAGAGCCTTAATATCAACAACAGGCAATTTGTTAGAAAGGTCTTCCAACGCCGGTTCACTTTTTTCATCACAATCTCCATAATGAAAGACTTTATGGTTTGGTGATAGCCGAATATACCAATATTTATCTTTTATTCTCTACAATAAAACAAAAATAAAATTTGTAAGCAATTTCTTTGAACAGACTCCTGCCTTGCATGAGAAAGGTTAAGAACAACAGTTACCTGCCCACGTGGAGAATATTTAGTAAACCTTGTTCCTTCTACTAGGAATCCATAACGCTGTTGTTGAATAAGTTCAACTATTTCTGGTTTAATCTGTTCGCGAAGTTCAACTATTGGCCTTGCATGAGACTCCCATTCTTCTCGACTTGTGCGCTCCTGTTGCCACAGATTAGTGATCTCAGAGTAGGTCAAAACCTGCAGTAGACCACGAAATTTATCCAAGGAAAGAGGTTGACCTGAAAGAGCCCTTGTAATTTGCTCTTTCACTACACTAAAAACCTAGAAATAGATTAAAAAAATTAAATGCCATTTCTTGATATAATATTCTTTTAAGTGAACAGATGTTATAGTATCAACCTTGACAAAATCTTCCTTTGTTGCTCTCATTTCTTTCCAAGTTTTGTTCAATAGGACAATGCAGACACAAAAAAATTCTTCAAACGGATGGTCTGTAGTAAAAAACATAGGATGGTAATGATGTCCTTGTTCACTTGGAGCTTCTCCAATACGCAGTACTTCACAAAGTAAGCGAACAAGCTCTACACTTGTACGTCCAAATGGGCATTCATGCTCATCAGCCCGACAAGAATTCTCAAGCACAACCTGTACAAATTAGAAACACCATAAATATAAGTAGAGAAGAAAGGAAGAAATGATTTCTATCTACTTTATAGTTTATAGCACATACCTTTGTGTAATTATCAACATGATTTCTGGCAAAATAAATCATGCAATCAAGTGCCAACACTCCAGGTGGAGTCTCGGCAAAGTCCAGGGCTGGATTTATGTCACATTTGAAACCAAGCTTCTTATAATCTTTAGCAAAACCAACTTGCCTGAAATTAAATAAAATTGTGAAACAAACCTAGATTGAAACATGATAACAAATATATCATACTACACAAACCTTCTGGTTGTGCTGTCACCACCAGTTGAACTATTATCCATATCAAATGCTATTCTTCTTAGTTCTTTAATTTTCTCATGAGCATCCTGATCTTGAAGATCCATCTTTGTATTCATTCGCTGTTCCAGAAGAGCAAGCTGAAGAGTTTGCAAAACGTAGAGTTGATGGGCCATTTCATTGCCAACCTGGAAACCAACAACATACAAGTTATTTTGTTTTGTACTGCATCACATAAACAAGAAGGGAAATTCTTACTTGACCAGACGCAGCCTGGATGATGTTAGAGAGGATCACACTGCGCACTTTCTGTGAACTCAGTGTAGATGATATTGCTTTGCGTTTAATGTGATCAGCTTTCACGAAGAGAGCATTGATCAGAGCGATTGCATTCTGTTGAGTTACGGGATTGACACTTTGGAGGTGCACAACCAAACTTGGAATGGTGATCTCCTTTTCCAGGAGTGCATATTTTGCTGAGCTGTTGAGCACAATGCTCTCCAAGATGGAAAGTGACGCCTGAACTACCTTACTGTCTTGATTGCTCCCTGGGTTATTGACATAACTAGCAACCCTGTTTATAAATGTGGATTCCAAAATATCCCAGGAAACAATGCCATGGTCCATAAGCTCGACAAACGATAGAAGGCAGAAAGCCAAAGTAACGCCTTGGCATTTTCCTTCTTCGATCATGGAAATAATGAGTGCAAGGCCTTGTTTGTTGATAAATTCAAGAGCGAATGTCATGTCAGTACTCAGCAAGGAAAGCTTTTCCAAGGCTTGTGTCTTTTCGTCCAAAGTGCCATTCTTCACCTTAAACAAAATATCTTCTGCTGTCTTTGACGGCGAGAAGGTTAGGCGAAGAATTGACCCGTTTTTAATTTCATTTCGATTCTTTTCCGTAACATAATTCTTGTTGTTGTTTTCGGTGAATTGCAAGGCGTACAGATCAGGCTCTGCCAGCTGCCAGCCGTTGCACAGATCTTGAATGATAGCGGCCAGGGAGTGCTTCTGGTTGAAGCCTATGAGCTGTGGCACCTGCTCGGCCATCTCCACCGCAATCTTCACAATATTCGCCGTGTCGTTCATGGCAGGCATCTTGAAAACTGTTGGTTATGTCCACGGCACGCATGAAAGACCAGCCTCGGAGGGCTCACACAGGAACTACACAACTGACATTGAAAAC
>CM049597.1:12266262-12289372 GCA_026979955.1 Megalurothrips usitatus | reverse complement strand
CGAACGTGTCACGTGATCCTCACATCACTCATGATTGGTTCAAGCAGAAACAAAAGTTCAAAATGGAAGGTCGGTCTAGAGTTGACCTAGCAGTTGACCCTTGACGCATGACGCTGAAGCCGGAAGCCCCGTGGATCCTTTCATTTGCGATTCGATTTTGTTTCAAAAGTAGAAGAATCCAGGTCACATTGGGCGTCAGCGTTGAAACCGACCTGAACAACAACAGAAACAACACACGGGCCGACAAAAAGTAGTCCCTTGATAAGCTCGTGCTCTCAGAAGATATCGGTGCAATGTTTTGATTTAAAACGGTCCAAGAATATTTTTTATTCATTTTTCGTAGTATCAAAACATTTAGCATCAGTCCGATCCACATTCACGTGAACTCGAGATCACGGAGTCAGCTTCAAGCGGGCGGAGTGAGTGGAGTGAGCTGAACTGAACTGAACGGAACAGTGTTGGAGCACCTTAAGAGAGTACACGCCTCTGCCGGTAGGTGGCGCTGGTGGTCCCGGCGCTGGCGCGCGGCGTACGGCTGCCAACGGCTGCCCTCGGCCCACGGACAAGAGCGAGGGGGCGTCCAGTCCCGTGTGGTGATGGCCGGGGAGATCTAAAGGGGGGGGGGGGGGAGGGAGAGAAAAGGGAGGAAACTGGAAAGGTTAAGGTAAAGGAAACGGGGAACGGGTCGCAAGGGAAAACATTTCTGGGTCCGGTATCGTAGGTGGTATTGTTGGGCTTCAACGCACGCTACCACCACGAAGATGGTCGACCAGTTCGGAGTGACCCTGCACGGCTACAGGGCTCCGATAGGGAACTATGTACGAGGCGACTTCAGCGAGCCGAAGCTCGTCAGCTATGTGCCGAAGAAGCTCAAGCCCGAGGTACCGTGCGACCCCGCCCGGCCCGGGCGGCCCTCTCGACACACTCGGAAACCAACCCTTCCTCATTGTGGCCCCCGCAGGACAGGGCGTGGAGCTTCCCGAAGGGTCTGGACGTGTACGACCTCGTGCTGGACGGCCACGCCTACAGTTCGCAGCACCTCCTGCAGCAGGTTAAGCACAAGAAATTTGTGAAGCCCTTCGGTGCGTCCCCTCTCTAGTGCCCGCACCCATATCCGCGCCCGCGAGCGAGCGCCCCCGATGCGTCTCTGTGTTTGAAGGGCCGGCGGACGTGTACCGGGTGCCCATCGCGTCCTCCATGGAGATCGGCTGGTTCCTGCAGGACCCCGCCCTCCAGGGCCAGGACTGGGTGCGCGGGCGGACCAAGTACCCGTGGCATTGGTCCGAGATGACGAGGTACGCGGGGTGGACGTGGATCACGACGGCCACCCCGGCGCGGGGGCGGGGAGGACGCCGACGCAGCCGTGACCTCCCCTCCCTCCGTCCCCGTCAGGTTCCTGGACCACATCCGGCGCGTGGACAAGTTCTGCAACATGTGAGCGGCGGCGCAGAGGCAGGGCCGGCGTGCTGGGACGGCGGGTGGCCCCCCTGTCCTCGGCGAATCCCGCACGAGTTCGGGGGAAACGTGACGGCAAAATAAAATAACTTGTCGGCAACGGCAGCCATTATACCAATGGAGAGGGTGGGGGGGGGGGGCAGCAGCAAAACAAAGGGACGGACCCCTTTGCTGTGCAAGACACAAGGAGAGCGAGTAAATGGGGTTGGGGAGGGGGTAGGCGCCGCTAGTTGGGCCGCCCCCGCCCCGCTCCGCCCCTCCCACCCCCACCTCTTCGCTCCGTCCGTGGATCGTCTAACGAGATGTTTGCACAGCGCTCTGATTCTGTCTCAATCTGCCCGGCTGATAGCGCCACGACACGCCGCCGCGCCGCCGCTGCTGCTACCGCCGCCGCCGCCGCCGCCGGAGTCGAGAGCGGATGGAGTATACAAAGCATTTTCATACCGGAGAGATGAGAGGGGCGCCCACGGCCGACGCCCGCCGCATGAGAGTCCCGGGCGCGCTGCTGCTAATCCTAGAGAGACCAGCGGGGGTCAACTCCCATGCTATTCAGCTCGGATCTCAGAGCGCAGCGGGATTGCCTATCTCACAGGGTTTTTCGTGACGTCAGTGCTGCAAACGGCCCGTCAGTAAATTACGTTCAGGGACCGTCCGTAAATCCAATTTCATTGTCCAAAAACCAGCCGCACCGGCGGGACCCGAACCACTGGCTCCGCCGCCCGGGAGCCGGCGCGCTATTCATTGCGCCACAGGTACTGCGCTGGGGAGTGGACGTCGCAGCCGGCCAGAGATGCGCCAGGCAAGCGCTAATCACGGCCACGTGGATACTCCCCAGCGACAGTCAAATCTTTTGCATCCAGAGGTTGGCCCGCCTGCCTTTGCAGCACCTGTCTGTCTCTCTCGCACCTACCGCGCTAGCGGCCTGTACAGGGTGAGTCTGGACCGGTGGTCCAAACTTCGGGAGCGTATAGCGGGCACCTAGACGAGTACTTTGATATAGGACACTTGGGGTCGGAAATGAAAATTACGAGCGCTAGAGAGAAAGGCATCCTGCGCACCGAGCGCCTGCTGGTAGGCAACCCATCCGGGACGCGGCGCAGCGCGTGGCGTGGCGCGGCGTAGTGCAGCGGCACGGCGTGGCGGGAAACGCCGGGCCGTGCCATGCCGTGCCGCTGCACTACGCCGCGCCACGCCACGCGCTGCGCCGCGTCCCGGATGGGTTGCCTACCAGCAGGCGCTCGGTGCGCAGGATGCCTTTCTCTCTAGCGCTCGTAATTTTCATTTCCGACCCCAAGTGTCCTATATCAAAGTACTCGTCTAGGTGCCCGCTATACGCTCCCGAAGTTTGGACCACCGGTCCAGACTCACCCTGTAGAGTTCCCTCCCGCTGAGAGAGACTCTCCGAACCTCTCCAGTCTCTCAAACAGATCCCGGCGGCAGACCGCAAGCCGTGCGCGGGGGGTGCGGGGACCACCACGTCCTCGTGCAAGACAGAGACAGAGACACACAGAGACAGAGAGTTGATTGCGTTTTGGCAGCCGGTTCGCGCTAACGGCGAGGGCGGCTGCTACTTTGCTCCCCGCGCGGCCTGCTCCTTGTCCAGGGCCCCTCCAGGCCGCTCCAGCCAGGCCCCTGCTCCTCTCCAGGCTGGGGAAGGCACGCGGCACGTGACGGACGACGGCCCCTCCGCCTGCTGCTCTTCTCTATATCCCGCCCGCCCGCGCCCTGCCGTCCCCCCCCCCCCCCCACTTCTTTGCTTTATGCCCCTGGAGCAGTGCGGCTCTGGTTTGGCGGCGGGGATCTCCTCTTCGAGTTGCCGCACACACACACACACAGCTCCGGATGAATCCATCGCCATTCATATCGGTTCCGTTTGCCGGTGGCGCGTGCCCGGAATCCTTAGGATAGGAGAAGCCCCAGGAGAGAGGGATACCGCCACCTCCCCCCCCCCCCCCCTCCTTAGCTGCAGCACCTCCCCTCTCTCCTAGCGCATCAATATATATATATATATATATATATATATATATATATATATATATATATATATATATATATATATATATATATATATATATATATATCCGTAGGCATAGGAACAATTAGAACGCGAGCGAGAGTGTGTGGTCACTCCTCTCTCTCTCACTCACTCTCTCTCTCTCTCTCTCTCTGTCCCTCCCCTCCCCCCTCTTCCCCTTCTTCAGCGGGCTGGAGGCGGAGCAGGCGATAGCAAGTCTGACATATCCAAAGAGTACGAACCAACCGCGATTTCAGCGACTGTAATCTCACTTCCGCTCTTGAATTTATTCATGAGCCTCCCCCCGAGCCCGCACTGGCTGCTCCCTCTCTCTTTCTCTCTCTCTCTCCCTCTCTCTCTCTCTCTCTCTCTCTCTCTCTCTCTCTCTCTCTCTCTCTCTCTCTCTCTCGCCCAGCACTTGGCTTGTTTCTTCCATAAATTAGGTAACGGCCATATCTCCGTGGCGGAGACGACGTCCACGCCAACGCAGGCACCGGAAGCGGCCTCAAAACAATGTCACGAACGGCGTTGCTGCTGGGTGCTACGTAAAGTGTGAACACGGACTGGTTGTTGGGAGGCGGATCTTTGAATTTTTCATCATTATTTATTTTATATTCCGTTTATTTTATTTTTGGCGCGTCGTTGCTGGCGGGAGTTGCGCTTTCACGAGGCTCCCAGTGACAGCGGCGCTATCACTTTTTGCCTCCCCCCGCGGCACAGAGTCCCCCAGTGCATTACGTTACGCCGGCCGCCTCGTCCGATGTGTGTTGTCGCCGCGCTTGTTCTTATGTGAGCGGCTCGTCGCCGAGTTGCTGTGGGAAGGGAGGGGGGAGACAGTGACTTGTGGTGGGCGAGAGAGAGAGAGAGAGAGAGAGAGAGAGGGGGGGAGGGGGAAGCTTTTACCGAGATGAGAAAGGCAGTAAGGGGTGCCGCGCACGGCGATCAGAATGCATTCTTCGAGTGTTTCCAGTTGTATTAGACGCTGAGCAGGGCATTACGTGGGGCTCCGTCACTCCCCGCCTCCCCCCTCTCTATCTCCCTCTCTCCCTCTCCGTTCCCTCTCTCTCTCTCTCTCTCTCTCTCTCTCTCTCTCTCTCTCTCTCCCAGCGGGCCCCGCCGCCGCCGCCGCACGAGATAGAATCAGGACACAGCACTTGACTCCAGCGATCCCTCCCCTATCCTTTTGTCTCCGGCATAGCAAAGCAGTTTGCGGAGCCTGGAGCCCTGCCTCCTCCCCCCTCCTCTTTTCCTTCCCCCCCCCCCCCCCCCCCCCCCCCCCCCCCCCCCGCTCCCCGCTCGTCCTCGGCTCGCTTCCCTCCGCCTTGGCGAGAGAGGCGATCACATGGTCCTTTACCGACACGATTTCGAACGCCTCTCCCCGCTTGGCCTGTTTCTCCTCCCCTTCTTCTTCCTCACGTTCGTATATATTTTTTTTTTTGGAAGTCGTGAAAAATTTACTTTATCTGTAAATAATTTTGAGATCGGGAGTGGAGTGCGCCTGCGAGGTAGGCAGCGGGAGCGCGTGCCGGGCGGCGGTGCGCGGCGGGCGGCCTACCCTTCGGTTCACAGGCGCCCGGCGCTGGCAGCGGAGCTGAGCTGGGCAGCTGCAGCTGCAGCTGCTGCCGGACTCCGAGGCTTCACCCGCCCGTGGCTTTACGCTGCCTGCCTCCCTCTGCGCGTCAAAAGAGCGAGGCGAGCGGCGCGGCGCGCTCTGCAAAAGTTGGCTGCAGAAGTGCGGCACAGTGGCGGCGGCGGCGGCGGCGGCGGCAGCTCGCGGTCTCGCTCGCTCCCACACCGCGTGCACGGCCCGCTGCGGCCGCCCGCTCGCCCCCTCTCTCTCCCTCTCTCCTCCTCCAAGACGGATGAGCTAATTTCCCTATGCGTGTTCCCCCTGGAGGTGAGTTATCTCGTGTCCCTGCGATGTTTCATAACAGCGCACTGCAATGAGAGACTAACTGAGCGACGCGGCGGCGGCGGCACCGGGCCTCGCAAAAAGCCTCCCCCGTCCGCCACCGCCGCCGCCGCCCTCTGCGCAGTGCTGTATCTCCCGGGGGTCCCCCCCCCCCCCCCCACCCCCTCCCGGACTCGGGTCACCCAATTTTCACTCTAAACGAGGCAAATTAAGTCGAGATTAAAAGAAGGAGCTCTCGACCCCGGGCGGCCGGCCTGCCGCCCTCGTTGGGTGGCGCACTGCCCTGCGGGGCCGGCCGCAGCAGCGCCGGCAGAGCTGCTCTTCTTCCTTCGGCCCCGCACCACCGTGCACAATTATTTTTTTGCAACTAGTAATAATTTTTATCGTGTTTTGACCTGGCGAAAATCTTGTGCGGCGAGAGCGGTGTTTCAGTCTATTTGAGAAAAATAAAGAAATGTCCTCCGCGGGGGGGCGGCCGCCAGAGGTCAGGTCGCTGCCGCGCCGCCGGCCCCCGCCCCGCACCGCGCCCCGCCACCGCCCCGCCACCGCCCCGCCAAACTTTCCACCGTAACGACCTCCCCATCCCCGCGCCCTCCGTG
Source organism: Megalurothrips usitatus (assembly GCA_026979955.1). Taxonomy (NCBI): domain Eukaryota; kingdom Metazoa; phylum Arthropoda; class Insecta; order Thysanoptera; family Thripidae; genus Megalurothrips; species Megalurothrips usitatus. The sequence goes on along the minus strand of CM049597.1, from coordinate 12,283,392 downwards.
TGTATCTCGTCTCCGGCAGGCCATGCCTTTGTTTATGAAGCTCGGCGCGCTCGGCGCAGTGCTGCCAACGGCTGCCAAACGGCTGCCAACGGCGCTGCCGGAGAGGTGCGGCCGCTCTCTCACTGCGCCGTTGGCACTCTTGACGTCGCCCCGGGGAGAGGTTATGCGGTATTACCCAAGTTTGTGGAAACATTACTGCCGAAGGGGCGTGGCGTGGCGTTGGCGTGGCGTTGGCGTGGCGTGGCGTGGCCTGGCAATAGTAGTTGGCTGCACTGAGTTGGACGGTCGGCATGGCGCGCGCAGCCGGCAGTTTCCGCCTCCCCCCCCCCCCCCCCCACCTCCTCTTTCCTGCGGATCGACGGGAATTAGGAGAAGGCGCCCGCGCCTTTAATTCTCAGAATGGCGCCGAGAGAACTCCAATTACCCAAGGTGCTCCACGATGGAGATGGAAGAGAGAGAGAGAGAGAGAGAGAGAGAGAGAGAGAGAGAGAGAGAGAGAGGGAGGGAGGGAGAGGGAGAGGAAGAAGGAGGGGGCGGCAACTCGAAATGAAACACTCCGGCGAATGGGCGCGCACGAGCCACGGAACTGGAATACCTGATGGCGGCTCAGGCAGATTTGCCTCTCGCTTCCAGCGAAATCAAGACCCGCCCGCTCTGCTCCGCCCGTTTGCCGCCGAAAATAAATATTTTTGCACGCGTTTATCGGTGGGTGGGGAAAAAAAAAAGAGTGCCGCGGGGATGACAGGGAGAGGAGCGAGCAAATTTGTTCCGAAGATTAATCTCTGATCTGACCTTGACACACTCTGCAGGACTATACGATGCATTGCATGTGTCATTGGTGTCACGGCTCAATGACACTTCTGCACGATTTGTCTCCCCCTCCTTCTCTCTCTCTCTCTCTCTCTCTCCTCTCCCTCTCTCTCTCTCTCTCTCTCTCTCTCTCTCTCTCGCTCTCCTCCACAATTAGCGCTCTCCAGATTAAAGCTGTGTCCGGGGACCTATTAGGACGCTTAGTGCACCTTGTTAATTAAAAGTGTAAGCTCTCCCTCCCTCTCTCTCTCTCTCTCTCTCTCTCTCTCTCTCTCCTCCCTCTCTCTCTCTCTCTCCCTCTCTGCCCCTCCCTCGGTACATCGCACACAGCGGCGTCCTGCCTCCCCCTCCCCTCCGTCCCCCGGTCTCTTGCTGCTGGCTTGATGTTGCTCTTACCTCCCCGCACGAAACACAACAACAGCCACCCCCTTTCTCCTCTCTCTCTCTCTCTCTCTCTCTCTCTCTCTCTCTAGATCTCTCTGTCTCCGTCCCTCTCACGCACGAGCTGACCGGGAGCAGCCGACGACGCCGCGCACCGCCGTGCGCGATGACAAATGCTGCGAAACGAGATGCTTAATGACATGCAGATGAGCCGCCCCCTCCCCCTCCCCCTCCCCTCCCCCCCCCCCCCCCCCCTCCCCCTCCCCCCCCCTCCCCCTCCCCCTCCCCCTCCCCTCCCCCTCCCCCTCCTCATGACGGGACGACCCCATATAGCGAGCACTTCCGCGGACTGGCGCGCGTGGGCGCATAGAAAGATTAAAGAAAGCAGGCGGGGGAGGAGCGCTGCTCTAGATCCTCTCACCTGTGTGTGTGTGTGTGTGTGTGCTTCTAATTCCCCAAGCCACAATCACGACCCCTGCTATGGGATTACAGGCGGACAGGACGGGACGGGAACGCGCTGCACGGAGCACGCCATGCCAGGTAATTCCCATATAACACCTCTCTTTCATACACACATAACGGCAAGATCTTTTTTTTTTTCACGTCGGCCGCGTTCGTCGTCTAGAAATCCGCAAGTACTGTACACGTATGGAACTCTCGGTTTGTGCACACTAAAACGCCAGTACTGATGAGGTTGGCCGCGGCCTCGCCACACGGGCCGCGCCTGCGACTGCCGGGGTAGGCCGGCCCGCACAGCGTGCGTGCGCCGCACCAGCCGCCGCTGCCTACCCACCAGGCGCTATTTGTAAGCGGTAAGGACATCAGCGGGCGGCGCGAAGAGCCTGCAAAGTATTTGTCTCCAAGACTTACCCGAATTAGATACAGCTCCGCCGAATCATGGCAGCGGCAGCGGGCTTAATCAACGTCGTCTTTATATTTTTCTTGTTGTCACTCACCTTGCATCGCAAAAGGCTTCATTTTTTTCCCGTCTTTTTTTTTTCTTCTGCTGAACAGCAGCAGCTTCTGGCTAAAGCCGCCGCACGGCCGTGTCGAGATTACGGAGAGAGGGCCATCACCGGGCTGACATGAGTCCGCGCCGTCCGCGCCGCGCCGCAGATTAAGTATCAATTATAAAGCGAGTATCGGCCACTCGGAGTGGCAGCTCTGATTATAAACTTACACGTCAATTTTCTGTCGTCTGCTTCGACGAGCAAGCGTGAAGGAGGTGATACGTCTCTCTCTCTCTCTCTCTCTCTCTCTCTCTCTCTCTCTCTCTCTCTCTCTCTCTCTCTCTCTCCTCCCTCTCCCGCTGCGTGTGTCAATGGGTTGTCAAGATTTTGTTATCGTCGCGACAGGACAGGCACCCCCCCACCGCTCACTCACAGACAGGCAGGCGGGCTCGGCTCGGCACACACCTGATCCCACCCACCCATCCACTATACTACTGCACGCAAACACTTCCAAGCCGTTCGAATAGTATTTATTTTGTGTGTTTAGTTACATATCGTCTCCGACCGCAGTGGCATATGGCATGTTTATGCACCGCGTAGCGTTACTATTATAATTAGTTTTATTATAATTTTTTTTTGACAGCTTGACAGCTTTGGATATCGTCGACGGGCAAGCATAAGTATGCGGCGAATCTGAACGCGAGAAATCCGCTTGTAAATTGTCCATAGCTGATAAACAGCCGGGATCAAGGCACGAGGCTACCCCCCCCCCCCCCCCCCTCTCCCCCCTCTGGGGATCAGACAGCCCGGTGCTACTGATAGCGCGTGGGGGGGGGGCGCCCCCTCCTCTCTCTCACTTGCACACACACACACACACACACACACACACACACGGAAGGGCCGAGGCGCGCACGCCCGCGCAGTATCAATGGACGTGAAAATCAATCACAGAAACTACAACGACGGCGAGGGCAAAGCGGAGGATTAATTTAATAAAGCGATTGACTCAACGCGAACGCGTTCCGGCTCGGTGCCCCCGCGTGGACGCTCTGCCATGTGCCGCCGCGGAGACATCCCGGCGCCCTCCAGCGAGGCCGCGGGACCGCCGTTGCTGGAGCTGGAGCTGGAGAAAGAGACCCCAGCCCTTGCTGCTGCTGCTGCTGCTGCTGGTGTCCGGCCCGGCCCGGTCCGCCGCCGGGGGCTCGGTTATGTGTTTCTTGAATCATTTCCAGGTCAGCGGAGCCCCCGCCGCGGACTCGCGGACCCCCCGCGGGGCGGGGCTGGTGCGCTGTCTCTCTCTCTCTGTCTCTTTCTCTGTCTCTCTCTCTCCAGCCATTTGTCGGCCTGCTCTGACTCGCCCGCCCCGCCGGGCCCCGCGGCCGGCCAGGCGAGGCGAGAGCCCGTGGGCTTTCAGGCGTGTTACGAGCCGTGGTTTCAGAACGACCTAATCAACATGCTACGGAATGGATGCGCCCCCCATCCCTCCCGCCGCAGGGAGGGAAAGGGGTTCTGGAGAGGGGAGGGGGTTGAAGGGGTATAAGGAGGGAGTAAATTAACAGCCAACAAGTATAGCGCAGGGTGGGGGGGGGGGGATGAATGCCGTAGTTATCTCGCTGGACTCTGTGTGTGCGGATGAAAGAGAGAGAGAGAGCTGGCAACGAGAAAAAGTCGACGGGCGAAAGGTGCACAAGCTGTGGGGACACCGGCATACGCCTCCGTGTCTGGCTCCGCCGCGGCCGCATGGGTTGGCGGACCGGTCGATGTGGCTCGCACCGGTTCAAAACTCCTGAAGGTTTTGCCGGTGATTTTTTTTTTCGCGTCTCCCATTACTTTGTAAAACTTTTTTTAAAAAGTGAATCGCTGTTGGATCGGATGAAGTGGGGATAAGGGGGTTGGTTCCGTTTGGCGGTGTCGGGGGCGGGGGCGGGGGCCGGCCCGCACCTCCACCCCCGCCAGCGCCGCCGCCGGGCCGCCGCCGCCGGGCCGCCGCCGGACCGGCCAGAGCCGATGGAGCAGAAGAAATCGCCTTAGTTTTCCAGCACACGATCTGCGATCAGCGATAAATTTCTCGATGCGTTTCTTCGTGTCTGTTTCACTTGGATTGCTCCCACCTCCGTTGCCCCCGGGCCGTGCCGTGCCGTGCCGTGTCGGGGGCGGCTGGTGCAGGGCTGGGGGCCGCTCCGAGAAGCGCCACCGGATCTCCTGGCTGCTTCGACTCCACCCGTGTGATTCTTCACTCTCTTGGCACGCATGTCTGTCTGTGGGCTCCGCGGCCGCCGCGATGTGCGTCACAAGGTGTGCGGTGTCTCTCTAGAGTGACTCTAGAGTAGCTTGGGTCTCTCTAGAGTGACTCTAGAGTGGCTTGAGTCTCTCTAGAGCCTCTCTGGATGAGGAGTGAAGCGTGGGGGGTGAGGCGGTGTCGGCACCACGGGCCTCCTCCCCCGACTCGCTCACTCCTGTTTTTGTCCATGGAACCAGCCAAATTGCGGCGCTCCGAAATGAATTAAAATATAAAATTAGGGGGTGGAGGGAAGACGGGCAAGACGTGGTGGTGGAGGGGAGGCGCCGGCAGGAGCGAGGCTCTGCGTGTGGCGCTCGGATGTCGGCGAGCCAGTCAGACAGAGAGAGAGAGAGGGAGTGCGCGGGGGGTGAAAGGCGAGTGACGGAGACGGGAGAACGGGGCGGGGCCTGGCCGAAGATAATTTGCAGTATCACTTTGTCCCGCCCAGTCGCCTTGCGCGGCGCGGCCTTTGTTCCCCCCACCCGGCCGCGGCGCCGTGGCCCCGCCCCTCTGCGCGGCGGGGGCGGCGGTCCTCCCCCCCACCACGCCGCCGCCGTCCCCGCCTCCCACCCCCTCTCCCTCTCTCCGTTCCATCTCCCCGACATTTACACCAATTTCGACACCGATTTCAACTGAGATGGATTCCGAGTGTAATGTATACAGAGCGTAAATACACACTTATCCGGGCGGGGCGGGGTGGGCGGGGCGGGCTGCCGGGCGCGGCCGCGAGCCGCCGTGCGCCGCGGCACACACACACACGCTCACTCACGCGCGCGAGCCCGAGCCGAGCGGACCGGCCACGCCTCGCGACGGCAGGCGACGCGACGAGGCAGCCACCGGCGCAGCGCCGCACCGCGACGGCGGCGTGCTCGTAGAGGAGCAGGACGCTGCCGGGATCAGCGGGGGACCAGCGGGGGACCAGCGGCCGCGGATACCAGTGCTCGTGACTAGTGACTCGTGACCTGCCAGTGGGCATGCAGTGAGTGCGGCCGGCATGTCCGCCAAGGCGGCCGCCACCCTCACGTCGTTGACGCCGTCCTCCAGGGCCGCCGACATGCGCCCGTCGTCGCCGTCGCTCTCCCCCGGGCCGCTGCCGGTCACGGCCGGCACCTTCGGCGCCGTGTCGACGGCGTCCCCGGCCACGTCGCCGTCCGCGCTCAGCAGCGGCTCGTCTCCGCCGTCCAAACGCTCGTTCTGTATCGAGGCGCTGCTGGCCAACAACGAGGCGGGCGTCGAGGTGTCCGCGGCGGCCGCGGGCCGGGCCCAGGGCCGCCGCGGCCTCGAGGAGGACGCCGACGACCCGCGGCAGCGGCGCCGGTACCCGGACGCGCTGTACGGCCGGTACGCGCCCTACAACCACAACAACAACCTGCTCCACCCCAAGGGTTCCTCGTCGCCGGCGTCGGACCTCTCCCTGCCGCGGCCCACGTCGGTGGAGTCGCCGCCGGCCTCGCCGCCGGCCTCCCCCGTGTCGCGCAGCGGCGGGGCGCCGTCAGAGCCCCGGTCCGACCGGTCCGAGGACAGCATGAGCCCGCCGATCTCGCCCGGTTCGGAGGACGTCCCGGAGAGCTACGCCGAGGTCCCCAGGAGGGACGCCCTGTTCGCCAGCCCGGGGGCCAACGGCTTCCTCGCGCTCAACCGGAACCTGGGCCTGCCGGTGGGCCCGCTGCCCCGCGGCATGGCCGTGGACGGGCCGCGGCTGCTGGGCTCCGGGGCCATGTTCCCCGCCGGCCACCCGCTGGCGGCGCCCGGCGGGCCCCCCGCGCATCCGCTCGCCGGCCACCACGCCCTGTACTACGCGGGCGGACACGGCGGACCCGTGGCCGCGCACGGCCCCGGCCACCCCGCCGGCCCCCAGGGCCACCACTCGGCCTTCCACCCCGCCGGCAAGGGCCCCGGGCCAGGGGCGGCCGTGGCCGCGATGCCGCAGCACCAGATGAACCTGCAGCACATGCAGCTCGAGTGGCTGTCCAGGACGGGCATGTTCTACCCGAGGCTGCCGGACCTCTCCGGTAAGTCCTTTGTTTCTCAACAAAAACGCCGCGTCCAGCGATGTGCACCGAGCTCCGCAGAAATACGGGCCTCTTTCTGTCGAAGATGTGCCATTGTGCCACTCGCCATGAGGGGCGAATAGCCATTACCTTGGAGAGTTTAACGGTGGGGGCGGGGCGGTGGCGGCGGGGCTGCGGAGCCGCCGAGCCCGAGCGGCCGTAGCCGCGATATATGGCGCCGTATCACGTATACCTCTCGCAGATTACAAACATCGTAAAAACCCCCGCGACGAAACCAATCGGCCTTGGCTGTCGGGGCAGCTCAAACAATTAAGGGGTCGTTTGCAGCGCGTGTCGGGGCGGCCGTGGACGGGGTCGGGCCCGCGGCGCGGGGGCGGCACCCGCCAGACCGCGGCACCCGTCGCCGTCGTGGGGGCGGTCCTGGAGGCCCTGGAGGTCCTCGAGGACGTGAAGCTCCCCGAATAACGCGGACGGTGCTTCGCCGTCATTTACTGCACCGTCTGATTAAAACTTAGTCAACCCTTATTTTTTTTTAAATCGAATTTTGGAGTTTGCATTGATTTTTCAAGGAAAAAAAAAGTCGTGCCGAATAATGATAGCGTCATTCCATTCAGGTAACGATTTTTTTTCTTTGTCGCCGCGGTGCATGAAGTAGAAGGAAAGAAGGATAAGGAGAAAGGGAGAGGAAGGGAAGTTTGGGGCAAGAATGAGAGAGAGACAGAGAGAGAGAGAGAGAGACAGAGAGAGAGGTGGGAGGAGAGGGAGGGAGGGGGGCCGCCGCCAGCAGTCAGGGAGTCGTAATTGGGCTGCTGTCCCTCCCCCGCCTCTCCTCCCCAAAAGTCGCCACTTGATGCCCCTCCCCCGTCTGCGGCCGCACCCCTCATTTTCTTTTTCGCTCCTGAGTTACTCGCAGAGTTGCCGGAATTGCCTGATGATCGCCTCCGGGCCGGCGCTGCGGCCCCGCGGAGGCCCCCACGCCGCGAAAGGGCCGTTCCAGCAAATGGGGCCGGCTCCGGTGATTAAACGGGGGTGGGGCTCCGGGGGCTGCGGGGGCGGCGGGGGCGGCGGGGGCGGCGGGGGCGGCAACTATCGGGGTTCCGTCCGCCGTGCGGGAGAGTGAGCGAGACGGAGCGACCGCCACCGCAGCCTGTTGTGCAGGTGGGACCGAGAGCGAGCGAGTCCGCCCGCCCGCCTCTGCCGCCGTGCCTTTTCTTCCGATACTTTGAGGAGGGGGTGGGGGGGGGGGATTCAGGGGGGCGGTTATCTATCCTCGCAAATTAACACGAAGGAGCTCTGTTAATCAATGGAGCGGCCGCTCTTACATTAACGTCGGAAAAATTATCAAGTGTAGGAATTGCATTGTTTTCCGAGTCGGGCCGAATTGAATATGGTTGTCGCCCTGCGATGAGACGCCATGGGTGGGGACGGGAGGGGCGGGGTGGGTGCGGGCCGAGGGGCGAGGGCTGAGGGCGGCGGGGTGGAGTCACTCGGACGGAGTCACTGAGCTGGCGTGGGGGCCGGGGCGGCAGACAATGGGATTAGCTAATTGTCGGCATTGAAAACCTTTTCCCTCCTCGGGGACCCTCTGAGGGACCGTCCGGGGCGCCTCGTGGGGAGGGGAGGGAGGGGAGGGAGGGGAGGGAGGGGAGGGGAGGGGAGGGGAGGGAGGGGAGGGGCCACGCACTCCGTCACCGCCGGTACCGCGGCCGGCCCAAAGTGGTCTTTTGAAGGAAAAAAAAAATTGCAAAAATGGGTGGGCACTACCTCGTCCCAGGCCTCCGCCTGGAACCCTCCTGCTTAACTTCGGTGTTCGAATGGGAACCGGTGTACCAGGTATCGACCGCCGCTAAGACACGGGCACAACGCAGCGGCCTTTTTCAGGGGCACGCTTCCGCAACGGTCAATGTAGCCCCCTCCGCCAGCCAGATTTCCGGAATCAACTCCCTTCGACTGGCTGGTTGGTCTGTGGCACTGCGGCCACTCCCGAGCGGACTGGGGGGGAGGTAGGCTTTCCTATATCGTACACAGCCGAAGCTGCTGTACTTCACGACGAACCCTAGTCGCGACGGCGTGTCCTCGTCTGCCAGATTCACAGGGAGCGAAAACGAAGGTACCGAACCCTAGGTACCCCCGTAGCATACACCCGAGTCTCCGAACCAAGTTTCCTTGGTAGACACAGAGCCCCCCCGCCGGAAACCCCGGGCGACCGAGAGAACCTCGGACCCGGGAACGGGGGTAAGCCCGACCGTGCTGCGGGAATCTTCAAGTTGAAACCCAACGCTTACATCTCTCAGTGACGCAGCGCGCACGGCCGTTCAGACAGCCATACCGACGCCACGTTCGGAAGTATATTTTACCCTCTGTCTTCCATGCGTGGACACAAGAAAAATTTTGAAGATCGGCAAGAGTCGAATCCACGACCTTTCGGTCACCGGTCAAACACTCTATCCATGCGGCCACAAAGCCACGATGACGAACGCGACGCGCCCCCTATACTTCAGTGGTGTGGTGTAGCCGCTGCGGGCGTACACTGACTGGAAGCAGTGAGGCACCCCTCAGGGCGGCCCCACCTGCAGGCGGACTTCCTGTTTCCGGGTGTCGTGCTGTTCCCATCACCTCACCGCGGATTTCGCGGCGTTTGTTTTCACCCCATACCCCTTCCCTCGCTCCCCGTCTCTCTCTCCAATCACCCTCTCACTCTCGCGCGCGCGCTATTTAAATTACATTGCTTTTAATTCTGCTGCCCCACCCGCTGGTGTTGGTTTTTCTCTTCCTTTTTTTTCACCGTCTTTCTTTTTTTCTTTTTCTCTTTCTATCTCCTTTTTTTTATTTCCTTGCGCAGTGATTGGGTTCGGTTCCAATTGCCTTGTGTATTTTTAACCGGTTGTGATTGAGCGTCGCGCTCTACCCCCCCCCCCCCCCCCCTCCCCTCCCCCTTCTCCTCCCAGTTCCCATTCCCTCCCCGGACGGCGGGGGGGTTTGTTTCAGTTTCACAGAATTAGCGGACGGCGCTCGGACTGGGTGGGGATGATTATGGGTTAACGTGCGGCGGGAGTCCAAACGAGCTCCGAGAGAGAGAGAGAGAGAAAGAGAGAGAGAGAGAGAGAGAGAGAGAGAGAGAGAAAGAGAGAGGGGGGGGGGGGCGGTGAGCTCCCATGGGGGTTGCAGGCAGGCAGGCAGGCAGGTGTGCAAATCACAGGCAGGTCAGTTCCGAGATTAACACAGAGTTGCGGGAAAATTCGAAACAAAGTGTGATTTTTTTTCCTGAAAAAAAAAATTAAACAAACTGCACAAAAAAATGCCAGATTGTGTTTAAATGGTTGTTGTGTTTTTTTTTAATGGTTTCAAAATGAGGAATCACCTCGCCGTAGCGCAGTATTTTATTTCAGGCTCTGGGTGTAAAGAGACTGTGAATACCACACACGCGTGCCTATATCCACCACGATGAAGGGGCGCGGATCGGGGCGGGGCGGGGCGGCGGCGGCGGCGGCGGCGGCGGCGGCGGCGGCGGCGGCGGCGGCGGCGGCGGCGGCGGCGGCGGCGGCGGCCCGCGCGGTGTGCGTTTGCTAGCGGTTTCCGAAATATCGGGGCGGCGGCGGGCGAACAGAGGCCGCTTGTTGGCTCGTTAGGTCTGCCAGCGGTCTGAATAATGCATGATATTTCGGCAGGCTCCGCGTCACGTCAGCCCCCCACCCCACTCTCTCTCTCTCTCTCTCTCTCTCTCTCTCTCTCTCTCTCTCTCTCTCTCTCTCTCTCTCCCGCGCACTGCGCAGAGGAATTGCCACCTCGCTCCTCTCTCTCTCCCTCTCTCCCTCTCTCCCCCGCCGCACTTTCTGCTCCGGTGCATCGAGGGCTGCGCGGCGCGTTCGGCTGACGCCCCCCCCCCCCCCGGGGGACAGCGATACTGTACTACCACGCCCCCCCCCCCCCCCCCCCCCCCCGCGGGAACACCCGGAGTCGCACCGCACGGCCCTCGCCGACGGCATACAAATCGCGAGAGGAGGGGGCACGCCTCGCCGCGGCCGGCTTGCTTCCTCTCAAATTCAGCCTCTCCAAGTATACATATATATTTCGAGAGAATATATATAGACTCTTTTTTGGCCAGGCTATATAACGCATTACTAGTTCCGGTAGCGGTGCGGTGAGCTGTGCTTATCTCATCGACACGACGTGTGTCGCCGATGGAGTCAACACACACGCACACACACACACACGCACACACACACCCACACACACACACGCACACACACACACACACACACGCACACACACACACACAGGGGTCCATGAGGGCGCCCATGAGTGCCCATATGGGTGGGTAACGATGGACGATCAGCCGGGCGCTCTAAAACCGTCGGGCCAATAATAATCTTATCGCGTGCCGTTTACCGCGAGCGCGTGCGCGGGCTGCAAGACGAGGGGCAACGGTAGAGAGACCGCCCGCGTCTCTCTACCGTGCCGAGGTCTCTTACCCGGCGGCCGGTCTGCGTTAGAGAGACGCCAAGGATAGCCTCTCCACCGCACATGGTCGGCGGAGGGAGACGCTGCTCGGAGGAAGTCTCTCTACCGCGGAGCCGCCGCGAGCAAGAGAACCCCCCGGGAGTCTCTCTACGCAGTACTGGAGAGACGCCTGCCGCGCAGGCCGTACCGCAGGGCGCGGCTGGGTTGGGGTTGCCTACACGCCGCGGGGCCTCTCGGGGCGCGACGAAAGAAAGACTCTCTTCTGCACACTGACCAGAGCCCGTGACCCTGACACTCGGCCACGATCACACACATACGCGCACACACACACACACACACGCACACGGCCGTCGTTTTTATCGTGACGCTGTCGCCCTGGCTGTCACAAGCGTGGTGGTGTTGGTGCGTACAGGCCGGCCACTCCCTCGCACGCCACTATCAGCGTGTCGCGCCCTGAGTTTGTGTCAACACGTGAAGGAACACTAATGGACACACTCTGCCTGCTGCCGCAGCTGCCGCACCTGCCGCAGCTGCCGCACCTGTCCGAACAGCACAGGGGGCCGCCGCCGACATACCGACCACCTTATTCTTTTATTGTATTCGTATTTTAAAATAATGCCCTTTCGTAGGAGTTTAAAATTATCTTTTGAGGCTCGACTTCGTCGACGGCAACACAGGGGTTATCATGACATTTTTTTTTCTTCTGAAGACGTAAAAATTCGGAATTGAATCAGCAAAAGTAGGGGGACGACGATTTCTGTCGATCTCTGCCTGCGGCGGGCCCCTTGGCGGGCCCCGCGATGACTTGTTGCTGCGGCGGGGCCCCACCGCCGGGGTCCGGGGGCTCGACGTCGACCGGGACCCGCGCGACGGGGGCATCGGCGGTCAACAAGCAGCAGCGTGTGGCGGCGGCAGGGGGCGCGGCCCGCTCTGTGTGTGTGTGCTGTGTGCCGCGCTGTGTGTCCGAAGGCTCAGTCGCTAATGGGTTTGTTCTGCATTATGTGTGTACAACCGCGCCCTGCAGTGCCGAGCGCGCGCGCACACACACACACACACACACACACACACGCGAGCGCGCCGCTACCGGTGGCCGCCTCTCTGCCTCCTCGTCGCGGTCCTCCCCGACGAGGTGGCCGTCGTGTGAGGCACGAGTCCTTGGACTCGGCGGCGGCGGCGGCCACGGCGCCATGTCTGCTCCGCCATGCGGCGGCGTGTGGGGGCGGCGGCGGCCGGGCACCCGCCCATGGCGGCGGGGGTGGCGCGGAGGAGGGAAGGGCCGCGGGCGGTGCGGCATGGCGCCTGCCGCCTGCACCCGCGCGCCCCGAACGCAGCCCGCGTAGTGCCGTCTCTGTCGCACTCGTGGGGTGCTCCACGTGAGAGCGAGAGAGAGAGAGAGAGGACAGTGTTCAGATTCAGGTTTCGCGGGCAGTAACATCCTTATATGCGACACGATGACGGCCGTCAGATTGGTGCCTTGCCGTCCTCACGGCCCGCTGCCCCCGCTCGCCCCGCCGCTCCGATCGTCCTCCCCGGGTCCTCCCGGGTCCTCCCCCGCGCGCCGCCGCGCCGCCGCGCTCCGCTAGAGCCGTCCTCTTGTTTGCCGTTCGTCTGGACGCTCCCTGCGATTTGTCCAAGGCATGGCCGGGCACCACTAACAAGAGAAATACTTTCCAAAGGAACAAAAAAAAAAAAAAAAGAAGAGGAAGTCGCCTTCCGGACCAAGTAGAGGCGGGGGCAGGGGCGGCGCGGGGGCGGCGGGGCCGTTGTGACAACAGACCAGGGAGGCCGGCCGACCCCTTGCCCGGCCGCGTCTCTCGTCTCGGACTGCTTCCGGACTGATTTAGCGACTCAATTTTACACTCATCCTTTTATTTTTTTTTCCTTCTCTCCGCCCATATACCTTTTTTCATTTTTTTTGTGAGGGTGGGAGAGAAGAACTGACCCCGCGTGTGAGTCGGATGAAGTGACCGTATGTTGTTCCCCTTTTCACTTCCTTTTTCGCTCTCTCTCTCTCTCTCTCTCTCTCTCTCTCTCTCTCGACTAGGTACTCCATGCCGGAGGGGTGGGTTACGCCGGTTCGGGCCTCGCCCGTGCCCCGCTGTCCAAACAGCATTTTTAAAGCGTCGACGCGGCCACCCCGCGGCCGGCGAACCGTGCATTATCCCAGCGCCATCAGCCGGCTGCACGCGTCTCGGCAAAACGGCAGGAAAAAAAAACTCGCCGGCTGCCGCCATGGCCGCCATGGCTGCCATGGCCGCCTGCCGCCCCCGCGCACCTCACCAACGGAACGCTACGCTGCCATGACTGCCGCCCCGCTCTCTAATCGGACAAGTCGGGCGGACCGGCTCGGCCACGGCGGCGTCAGCAGCGCAGCGGCCCCGGACTTTTGCGGAACCCCTTTTCCTTCCCTCTTCCAAGCCAGCGACTACACTGGCGCTGGCAACCCTTCCCCCTCGTCCCCAACCACCACCGCCCCGGCTCCGCTCTGCCACCACCCTGCGCCCCCGTCTGCCGTCTCGGATTCGGAACGGAATGGCTGTTAGAACAAGCCTTTATCCGTGGAGAAAACTTTTGAGCACTTCTCTCCTTCTCTCTGTCTCTCTCTCTCACTCTCCCTCTCTCTTCTCTCACTCACTCTCTTTTCTTCTCTCGCCCCCCCCCCCCCCCCATGGCATCGTCATGCCGACATATTTACTGATTTCTTCGGCCCGTTTGTTACTATGGGACCCGCGCGCGCGCCTTCCCGGTGTAATCGCAAAGTTTTTCGCCATATCGCGCGGCGCCGCCACCTTTCCATTTGTTGTTGCTGCAATTTATGGTTGGCTCTCGCAAACGGATAGGGAGGAGAGAGAGGGAGAGAGAGAGAGAGAGAGAGAGAGAGAGAGCTAGGGAGGGAGAGTGATCGGCCCTACGGCCTAGGGTCCCGCGCGCTCGGGCGGCGCCGGCACCGGCGACACCGATGAGTTCGTTACGATGGGGAGCAACAAAAAGGAGGTGAAAGCGACGCTCGCCGTCTGTCCAGTATTTGCGCGGCCGACGCCACGCCACGCCACGCCACGCCACTCCGGAGCTAATGAAGCGCTTTCCTATCACGCTCAATGAGACGGGCCCCTAATCTCATCACGGCAGCGCTCCACCTCGTCAGGGCCTGTCCTGCGCTTCCCCCCTCTCTCTCTCTCTCTCTCTCTCTCTCTCTCTCTCTCTCTCTCTCTCTCTCTCTCTCTCTCTCTCTTTCTCTCTCTCTCTCTCTCTCTCTCTCTCTCTCTCTCTTTCTCTGGCCTCGGCCGATGGTGGCGCTGCCAACGACGCAAACGCCATTATTCTTTTATTTCCGGAGCAGTGTCACGTACGGGAGCAAACACAAACAAACTGGCAACACAAAAAGAGAGAGAGAGAGAGAGAGAGAGAGAGAGAGAGAGAGAGAGACGGTACACGGGAGCAAGGGAAAGCGAGCGAGAGAGACAGACACAGACCGAAAAGAGAGCGAAACGAGAGCAGAGAGAGAGAGAGAGAGAGAGAGAGAGAGGGAAAAAAATGGTGTGGTTCAACCCTTGACGTCCGCTGTTCCGGCCGCGCGGTGGACACACGCCGCACATGAGGGACGACGGCCACAACGGCCAACGGTTGGCCGCCCTGTCCAATTGGCCATCCCGGATGCTGTTTTATGGGTGCCCGGGACGCGGCGCGGGACGCCCGATGGGGCGCCAGTGGGACGTCCCCCGCCATTGCTGACCGCCGTACAGAGAGTGAAAGTGAATGTGAATGTTATCCTTGCGGCGGTAGTTCCGCTGCATCCGTCACCTGGTGGTGGTTGGCGGCAGCATCAACCGGATTTTGCGGATATTGCGTATCGCAATTGTCGTGGGAGACACGACGGGGTGCGGAGGGGGACTGCAGTGCTGCCAACCAACCGGCCGCGGGCCCCCCGCAGTGCAGCCACCCGCCGGCAGGCGCTGCCAACGCGACCCTCACCGTTGTACGCCGCCGTCAGCCAAGAGCTCAATATGCTAGCGCGGCTTTCATTTCAGACAGAAAAAAAAGGGAGGAAATTATTTCCTATAACTCGCTCGCCTTTCGCTAATGACCTCACATAAAGTTGTCCCTTTCAGAGGGAAAAAGAAAACTTTCTACAAAAAAAAAGAGGTGTGGGGGGCGGGGATCTGTTTGGGATGCCAATGCCCCCACGCGCGAGCGGCGTTGCTCCTTTCGCAGGTAATTATACATCAACTGCACTTTCCGAGGTGTTTGAGGGTTCAGAGAGAAGCGAGAAAAAGAGAGAAAGAGAGAGAGAGAGAGAGAGAGAGAGAGAGAGAGAGAGAGAGAGAGAAGCGCAGAGCAGCACAGCCGCCACCACCCGCCCGGCCCCGCAGCCTCTCTCCTTCGCAGGGGCGACAGAGAGAAAGTTGGGAGAGAAAGGGGGCGTGGAAGAGAGGGGGTGGGTGGGGGTGGTGGGACCCCAGTGAGGCGTGCTAATTTCAGAAATGTCAGCGAATCGCAGTAATTTTGTTTTACGAGCATGCAGAGCGACTCGCAGGGCGGAGGGGCGCGGGCGGGGCCGAGGCCGCCGCTCTCCGGGGGCCCCCTTGGGGAGCCTCGTCAATTAGACAAGTTATTGTCAGCAATGTCGCACAACGCCGTGTCAGAGCTCTCTCTCTCTCTCTCTCACACACACACACACACTCTCTCTCTCTGTCTCTCTCACACACACACTCTCCAACATAACCCACTCTTACCACTTTAATCATATCCTTCTATGTCTCTGGCCAAAAAGATAAATACTACACGTAATATCTGAGTAAAATGTAAATTTCGAAAATGATTTTCTTTTCTTTAAAAATATTAATAATATTTTGTTTGCGGCGATGAGTATTTATGGGACATTACGGCAGGGGGCTGCGAATAAGTCCGGAGCGGACCGCTATAATTGGTTGTTTTGATCCGGATGATTGGCCGGACCGCGTGCGTCGCCGTGTGTGTGTGTGTGTGTGTGTGTGTGTGTGTGTGTGAGTGTGCACTTTGTGGATGCGCGCCATCTGCCATGCGTGCACCCCCCGCGGCTCAGGGTGGCGGCTGGCTGCCGGCGGGGGGGAGCGGGCCGGCGGCGGAGCTGGCAGCCACGGAGGGATGACCTGCTGGCAGCCAGTGCCGCCACCACCGCCGCCAGCACCACCCCGCCACGCCCCGCGTTTAAGTCTCCGGAATTCTCCAGAAAAATAAATGAACGATCATTTTTTTTCCGGTTTTGAAGTGTGAGTCGAGAACGTGCGAGACGAGGCCAGCCGCGAAGAGAAAGCTCAAGTTCAAGTTGTATCACGGCCGCTTTAAGCTAAGCTTAGCTGTGGTTAAGTAAAGTAAGGATTTAGGGTTGGCGGGTTCGGCGCGGACGCGCGTTCGAACGCCGAGTGACAAATGACCTGTCAAAAGCTTCCGTCATGTCGCGGCCGCCGCACTGCGGTCAGACGCTGTCAAGTGTACGCGGACCTGACGACGAAATTTGATGACGCGGTTTTGTTAAAGTTATAAACTCGCGCGGTATGCGGAGCGGGTAATCAGTCATTTTGTCGTCATGACGGGACAATCAGCGACGCGCGGTTTTCGTGATGACAATGATGATGACGGGAGGAAGGGTCCGCGAGTGAGGTGCGAAGGCAAACGTCTCTTATCCCGACGCCGCCCCCCCTCCCCCTCCCCTCTCCCCTCCCCCCCCCCCTCCCCTCTCCCCCTCCCCTCTCCCCCTCCCCTCTCCCCCTGCCCGCGTGTTGCGAATCAATGAATTAAAAAAATGAGAGGGTGGCGACAACAAACAAACAAACAACTAGCAGACAGCCAGACAGCCAGCCAGCCGGTCAAAACCTCGACATTCATTCATTCATTCAAATTCAAAACGAATTAATCCTCTGCGGAGCTCAGCTCGGTCGGCGATGGTGTTTAGTGTTGTTGGGCGCGAATATAACCCGACGCGCAAAGGAACGCAGAGAATAAAGGGGTGGCGGCGGTGCGAGGGCGATTGTCTTTTCAGTTGTAGTTGAGCGCCGACCGGCCATCTTGTCCACCTCCCCTCTCTGCAGCCTCTCTCTCTCTCTCTCTCTCTCTCTCTCTCTCTCTCTCTCTCTCTCTCTCCCGTGTACGCGCGCGCACACACACACAGACACTTTCTCACTCTGGCGCACATGCGAATCCAACGAGGCGAGAAAATGCACTGACCGAGCGGTTTGGTGGTGCCGACTGTGGACGG
>CM049597.1:12243762-12261262 GCA_026979955.1 Megalurothrips usitatus | reverse complement strand
GAGAGAGAGAGAGAGAGAGGGGGGGGGGTGAGAGAGAGAGAGAGAGAGAGAGAGAGAGAGAGAGAGAGAGAGAGCGTGGCTTATCCCGGCCATAACTCAGGCCACTCCTCATTAAGGACATTACAAAACCGAACCGACAAAGCTGAGAGGACACACAGCGACTTGAGCCAGATTTAGGGGGCTGCTGGTGTCTCGCGCGGCGGCGGCGGCGGCGTCTGGGGAGGAGAGAGCGTCGCTGGAGGGGCAGAGGAGAAGGAGGAGGAGGAGGAAGGGCTGCAAAGAGCAGGGAAACTACGCCGTTTTTCCGCCGCAAAGCCCGCTTTCCGCCGACTTTCGACACAGTCTCGACTCTTGCGGGCGGCGGCGTGGCGCTCGGCCTTTCAGCCTGATTGGCAAAGTGGTGAAATCAATTTCCACACGGCGTTAGCGGCGTCGGCATCACAGAGTGCGTGAGGCGGTTCGCTCACTACAAGGCCGCAAGGGCTGTGGCGGAGGGGTGGGGTGGAGCGCGGGGCCAACGGACGGGACAGAGGGAGAAAGAGAGAGAGACAGAGAGACAGAGACAGAGACAGAGGGAGAGAAAGGGAGAGGGCGCAGAGGAGGGGCCGAAAATTGCTTTAGTTCTCGCGGAACGCGGATCAAACGAGAAAATTTACGACGTTAACTTTCGGTCCCGAGATCATAGCCCCTCCCCCCCCCCCTCTCTCCCCCTCTTTCTCCCGCAGCGGGATTGTCTTTCCTCCCCACTTCTTTTTATTCCACCCTGAGGGCCTTCTTTTCCTTCTGATTTCCATCCGATTTGTTTTGACTGTCCGCGATTGTCTTTTGCTCTGCGTGGACATCGGGAGGGGGAGAGGAGGGAGGGAGGGAGGGAGGGAGGGAGGGAGGGAGGGAGGGAGGGAGGGGGGCAGTTCTGCGGCCATTTGCAAAGGATTTCACAACATATATACGGCGCGGCAAGAGACTACGGCGCCGTAAACCTCCTCGAGAGGGGCGGAGGGGGAAAGAAAAAGGTGCACGGCGAATAAAAAGCGGAGTGGCGTGCGTCGTGTCGCGACATGGCCGCCATGAGTGCGCGGATACGAGCCGCTTACGGCCGCCATGAGCCCCGCCATCAGCGGCGGCACGGCCCATGGCGGTGGGAGTGTCCATGAACCTCGACTCCGGCATCGCAATACAGCGCGGAGCGTCATTTTTTTTTTCAAGTTTTTGTTGCTTTTGTTTTCGTGAACCTAATTTTTGCGCTTCGATGATCAATTCCCCTCCACAAAAAAAAAAAACTTTTTTGAAGAAGAAAGGAAAAAGAAAAAGGAAAAGTCGGTTCGGTTTTGTAATGAGACGAGAGCTGCAAGTTCGGGCCTCTTCGGGCCCCCGGGGAGGTAGGCCGGCCCGTGGCGCCGCACTGCGCTGCGGGTCTGCCTATCCGGGCCGCAGACAGGCGCCTCGCCGGGCTGCTGTGGAGGGGGGGGGGGGGGGCTGGCGCCCGGCGCCAACAACAAGACAGCCGAGGAGGAGGAGGGGGGGGGGGCGCCGATAAATAAAAAGCACGCCCGCCCGCCTAATCCCTGCGTTGTATCACTGGCCATGTTTATTTTTCGTATTCCTTCATTTCTTCCTTTCCCCCCGCGGCCGCGGGTCCTCGCGGGTCCTCCTTCCGCCGTGCAGCCAATCCCCGCTCCAGTTGTCGGCGTCCGCGGGAGAGGGAGAGGCAGATACCGCCGCCGCAGGGCACCACCACCAACAGCAGCAGCCGCAAAAGATTTAAGTTTGCCGCCAGAGCGTCCCATCTCCATCTCATATTTTGTCCGCCCCCTTCCCTCCCCCTCCTGCTCCTCCTTTATGCCGCTGCCGTCTGCAATGAGGACGGGACTGCTCCCTACAAGGCGTTTGAACGTCCCGCAGCCCCCGCGGAGCGTGGAGTATTCCCGTTCCGGTTTACACGCAGCAATCGAATACACACACTCAAGGAGAAAAGTGGACAGACTCCGTGTCCTGCAACGACCCCGCGGCACGGCAGGGGCACGGCCATGAGGCACGCGGCCATGAGGCTTGGCCCCCGTCCAGCCAGAGGCGAACGTGGACGCTGCCATAACGCCCGCAAGCCCATGGGGATTGGGCCATGGCCGTATAATCCATTCCGCCATGAGCTCTGCCCGCGGACGGACGCACAGCACGCAGTTAGTTTTTGTGGTTCATCGGGGGGCCTGATTCCGTATATCCTCATATCCTCTTCGCGTTCCAACCGCCGCAACTCTCATCCCCTCCTCCCCCTCCCCCTCCCCCTCCCCTCCCCTCCCCTCCCCTCCCCTCCCCCCCCTCCCCTCCCCCCCTCCCCTCCCTTCGCCCCCGCAACTTTTTCGGTCTGCATCACGAGGGGCGCGGGGGGCGCTACACATGGACATCTGCCATCATCATAAAAATAAAGGACGGGCGGGCAGTGCGAGGAGGAGAGAAAGCAGCGAAGGAGAAGAAGAATAAGAAGAGCGAAGGACGGCGGAAACAAGGTCTTCGGGTGCTGCCGATACGGGGATAGTCCGGGAGACCCGAGCGCACGGCGGTGCCGTTGTGTCGAAGGGCCACTCTCAGTCCAATAGCACGGCCACTAGGATATTCCTATTCAAACTCACGATTTATTTATTTCGGGAATACATTTCACGCTTTACCCTCCAGCGAGCCGCGAATCACAAGAAAACCGACGCGGGGAATGCGCGGGTGTCGAACCCACGAACCTCCACTTCGCCGGGTCACCCTCTTACCCGCGCGGCTATAGTAAAGTCACTGAAGCCCGGTAGCCGTGCGGTTAGCGAGTCCAGCCGGCGGGCGGCTGGTCAGGGTTCAACCCTTTGCCGGTCCGTGCATTTTTTCTGTCGGCCCAGCTTAGACGACGGTGTGTAAAGTATAGGGGGCGCGCAGGAAACGTCATCGCGGCTCTGTAGCCGCGTGGGTATAGTGGATGGTTAGCGACGTGAAGGTCGGGGGTTCGAATCTTACCGATTCCTCTAAATTTTTCTTGTGTCTGCGCTTGGAAGACAGAGGGTAAAATATACTTCCGAACGTGGCGTTGATATGGCTGTCTGAACGGCCGTGCGCGCTGCGTCACTGAGAGATGTAAGCGTTGGGTTTCAACTTGAAGATTCCCGCAGCACGGTCGGGCTTACCCCCGTTCCCGGGTCCGAGGTTCTCTCGGTCGCCCGGGGTTTCCGGCGGGGGGGCTCTGTGTCTACCAAGGAAACTTGGTTCGGAGACTCGGGTGTATGCTACGGGGGTACCTAGGGTTCGGTACCTTCGTTTTCGCTCCCTGTGAATCTGGCAGACGAGGACACGCCGTCGCGACTAGGGTTCGTCGTGAAGTACAGCAGCTTCGGCTGTGTACGATATAGGAAAGCCTACCTCCCCCCCAGTCCGCTCGGGAGTGGCCGCAGTGCCACAGACCAACCAGCCAGTCGAAGGGAGTTGATTCCGGAAATCTGGCTGGCGGAGGGGGCTACATTGACCGTTGCGGAAGCGTGCCCCTGAAAAAGGCCGCTGCGTCGTGCCTGTGTCTTAGCGGCGGTCGATACCTGGTACACCGGTTCCCATTCGAACACCGAAGTTAAGCAGGAGGGTTCCAGGCGGAGGCCTGGGACGAGGTAGTGCCCACCCATTTTTGCTTTTTTTAAAAGTATCCACAGATTTCTGAGCAAAACAAAAATATTTCCGTTTTGAGTTTTGGTCAACCTTCCCTGACTCGACTATACGCCGAGCCCCGGCGGTGGCGGCCGCCACGCGCGCGCACTCTATATTGTGGCTGCTGAGGGGCGCGCGGCGCGGCGCAACGGAACGGCCCCATTGGTGCGCGGCGAGCGTCCAATCAGGCCCGACACGCCGCCTTCTAATTGCCGCATTACTCCTGAAATGGCCTCCATTCCCACTCCCTTCCTCCCTTCTCTCTCTCTCTCTCTCTCTCTCTCTCTGTCACACCCCCACACACACGCACAGGAGCGCGCGAAAAGAGAGGGCCTCTGTGCGACCATCTCGCTTGCTCCCGTGCGAATTAGTCATCCCGCTGATATGCCTTGCCGTTTAGCCGTCCGTCCACCTCGGCAGGGGGAGCGACAGAGACGGGGCGATGTCACTTCATTAGAGCCGTAACGACTCAATTAGCCCCCTGCGATGAAACAAAACGGGGGCTGTTTCGGGACGCGATGACGGAGACACTTTCGCCCCCAACGACTCCCGGAGGAGTGCCCCGCCCCCTCCTCCTCCTCCTCCTCCTCCTCCTCCTCCTCCTCCTCCTCCCCCGGGGACGCCCGGCAGTGAGTGGTGAGCGGAGGACTCTGGAGCCACTTGACGGCAAATGATCCACTTTTCATACCTCCTCGCCTACGGAATCACCTAGCAGCGTGCGGTCCTTGTTGTGTCGGCAGGCTGCGGCGGCCAGCACGCCCTCCTCGGCAAGACTCGGCGGCCCCGGACGGCCTTCACGTCGCAGCAGCTGCTGGAGCTGGAAAAGCAGTTCCGCCAGAACAAGTACCTGAGCCGGCCCAAGCGCTTCGAGGTGGCCACCAACCTGATGCTCACCGAGACGCAGGTAAGCGGCAGTTTTAACAACATTTTAAAAAAATTAAAAAAAAAATTATTTTTTATTAAATTGTGTTGGTAAGCCCCCCATATACCCTCCGCCTTCCGCATGGTCTCCTTTTGCATCGGACCGTTTGAACAGTAATGCACAGTGGTCCGTAACGCTAGGACGGCTGGTGGCGTCGGGCCGCAGGCGTCGCCCCGTGTCCTGCGGCGATCCTGCGGCTGCGGCCCCGGCGTCGGCGTCGGCGTCGGCGTCCTCGTCGTCGGGGTGGGTGATAATCCACCGACCAACAACATGTGTGCAAATAGTGCTAATTTGACGGCACGGCGGCGGCGCGGCGCGGTGGAGGGTGCAAGTGCAATCCATTCACACAGATCCGAGGGGGGGGGGGTGAGGGGGGTGGGCGCCCGCAGCCATTTGTGGCCTGGCGGGGGGATGGAAGAGGAGGGGAGGGGTGGAGTGGGGTGCATGGATGCAGCCGGGCTGCGACGAAAGTGACGGCCAAACTAATGCAATTAGCTTCCCCTGTTAACCTTTCGGCTTCACTTGACCGACTGCATCGCGCGCTGTGCGTCGGCGGAGGGGAGGGGCGGGCAGGGGCGAGCTCTGGGGGTGTTTGACGTGCCCAAACACGGATCGGAAAAGTTGGCGACGCGTGTCTCTGCGAGCGTCGCGAGCGAGGGAGGCGCGGGGGCGGATTATACGGGGACGTTTATTTTTAATTCTCGTGTTTTAACGTTTTTAATGCGTAGGAAAAAATGTGTGGTGCAAAGTCGACTCCTCCAACCCTCTCTCTCTCATCGTCTGTTCCAGGTCAAGATATGGTTCCAGAACCGGCGGATGAAGTGGAAGCGGAGCAAGAAGGCACAGCAGGAGGCCAAGAACCGCGACGAGGGCCGCGACGGCGAGAAGCGGTCCGGGGCGGCGGCGGCGGCGGCGGCGGCGGCAAGTCCTCGGGCGCCAGCAGCACCAGCAGCACGAGCAGCAGCGGCAGCAGCGGCGCCGAGGCCGCGCCGGCGGCGGCGGCCCGCGACAAGCTGCCGCCCCGGGGCTCCCACCCCGCCGGCCAGGACGGCGCCGCGGCCGCGGAGGACGGCCGTCGCGACAACGGCGCGGACCGGGTCAGCCTGGCCGGGGACGACCCCCGCGGGCCGGCGCAGGCCCCCGCCTCGGCGCCCACCTCCGTCGACGTGGACAGCGCGAGCAGTTCGCCGGGGGTCGTCGGCGCGGGGGCGGACCGGGACCGGGACCGCGAGCGGGGGCCCGCGCACCTCCCGCACCCGCCCCCCGAGCGCCCCGCCACGCCCCCCGTCGGCTTCCCCCGCATGCCGCGCCGCTTCCCCGCCCCCCTCCCCCACCCCCACACCTTCCACGACGAGCCCCTGTACCGGCCGTACGTGGTATGAGCCGGGCCCGCACCCCGCACTATCTAGTCTAGTCAGACAGGAAACCACCGTGTTCTCTCACAGGCCTCGTCCCTCCTCGCCAATTTGTACAAGGACAGTAACCAATGGCAGGCTGGACAGGGAAGCCCCCAGATTAAGTGTGATACATACCGCTGTAAAAAGTGTAAAGTTCATGTGGAAATATTCTTTAATTCTCTTGTGATTATAGTGTTTTAATCTACTTTTTTCTGAGTGCAGCCTGAATAAAGCATAGCTTCAGAAGACTTAAACAGTCAGAATTCCTGACCTATGATGACATCCAGGAAAGTTAAGTTTACGTTATTGCAAGTTGACTATGTTTCTTTAATTTTAATATAGATAGTCTAAAATAAGATGATACACTGATTATGCTTGCTTTCTGAATAAGTCGATTTGTGCACCCAAGGGGTAGGTCATTCGCCTGTGCCACTCGCAAACATCGATGCAAAAAAACTTTGAGTTAAAAACGCGGTCATTAACAGTTTGGTCCGAGTTGGAGACGGCTTGCCCTTTGGGTCTGGAAATCGTTATGAGGGATATCAAGACCGCTCAAACCAAAGAGAAATATAGTGACTGTTCCTTATGACACAGCAATCCAAAAAGCTCACCTCCTATTATGTATTGCCAATTTGGATTTTAATTTACAGTGTCAGCAACCGTGGATTTTCTTTTGCCTCTATTTGTGTTATATAGTAATAGTAACTAATGATGCCATATTAGAAAAATGTCAGTGTTATGTATGCACAAGCATGTACTGTGTCTGGGGAATAAAGTAAATATTTCAGAGGACTTTGTAGAACAATTGGCACCCATCATCCCGTAAATACCCCCAACCGGAAATACCCCCTCGGGGGTATCTCCGGGCATTTGCATTTACTTTTCTTTGGTATGCCCTTTTGTACCTGGATGCACTCCTTACATACTCATCATACATTTCTGGGACCAAAGGTAAAAAAAAAATACAATGAAGAATCATGTTTTAGGTTTGATGAAGCTTTATTAAGCAAATCGTTCAACCCACATATACTGAACCCACATACAGCAAATTACGACTTTCAGCTAATTTTTTTTTTACAGTTTCTTAAATTTTTAGAAACGAACTGCCTACATATAATTCCTGGTTGTATCGAACTCAAGCCCTCGGAATAAAGTCTTGTCAAGGAGACGGTTCAATTAGCATTATCACATGCAAAAGTCTTATTATACTGTTTCATCCAAGATTAACAGCAGTTGATTAGATTTCTTAAAGGAGAGGTGATGAATATGTAAATAAAATTCCAACAACTGTAACACATAAACATCTACCGAGTAACAGCTACTAGTAAATGCATGACGGAATGATTTGAACAAAAGAGGGTAATGAAGTAATCTTTCAGGACTACCTATGTTTTGGGCCCATGCATCCTGCATAAATAAAAAAAAAACAACACAACATTCCATAAAATATCAATTTTATTTTAATATATTTTTCATATAAATTAAAGTTATGAAAATTAATCTTTTCTCAAAGCAAACAATTAACATACTATGGCTAGATGAACAGATAGCTAATACTATGATGTAGTGCATTGAGTGGAAGGCAAACATAAGAAACAGCAGCAGCATAGCAGGTACTCAACCGACTAAAAGTCTAAAATTAATCAGGGAGAAAGTTAGATGCCTATGATACGGTTAGTCAAATAAAATGTGCATGAAATGCACAACGGCAGGTAAAACATATCATATAAAAAGGCAAACAAAAATTTCTATAAAAATAAAATAATGAAAACATAAAAACGTGAATACACTTTTTTCTAGTATACACAACATTATACACACCTCTCCATCCAGTGCCTCTTAGAAAATTAAAGACCATGAATTATTTGAAGTTTGACATGACAACCAAAATCCTAAAGGCAAATCTACAATCACATAATGTTCCAAGAGCAACATTTGGTTATGATTTGAGAGTACAATTTTTCTCTACTAGCTAAGACATTTGTTTCATCAGCAATTCATTAAAAAAGAGCTACAAGAAAAAGAAATAAATGATGCATTTCTAAAAAAAAAAGCCATAGCATTTCTTTCTTTGAAAAAGAAAATGCACATGCATTTCCAAATGTTACATTTAATAACAAATAGCATGATAGACATGCCATGGAAAGGCACGTATTTGGTGCAGTAGGTAGCAAATAATTCTGCTCTGCTGCTTATGTATTGTCATAGATAGTGAAGGAAATAATACGATGAGAGGGTGAGTGGAACGTGAAAGTAAATAGAGCGTGAACACACACATCAGTGAGCCCTAAGAACTGGCATGGAAATATGTAAACACATACAGTAATCTACAAGATAAGTCACATTCAAATCATAATAACACCTCTTAAGAAAAGCACAGTTCACAATAGTATCTATAGAATAATCCTCCTCTCTCAAAATAATGTTTCTTTTTTTGTGTTTTCTTTTTTCCATAAAAAAAGGGTGTCAACAACAACAAAATGAGATTTTAAACCTGTTGTTAACCAAGGCTAGCCCATGATAAGGTGATGTAAGTCTTGAGAGAATGATGCAGCAGATTGCTTAGAGCAAGTCTTCTTCTCTGAAGCACAGGCAAATGCACCAACTTCTAGCTGTAAGAATGAGATCTGAATTTTTCAGATCAATATCAACCTGCAATAGCAAAAAGAAAATAAATTAATGTGGAGATAAACACAATGACATAAATAACTTTTAAGATCATTGATCACTTACCAGGTCATTGTGATGCACCACTTGCAGTCTGCTGTTGAATTTCGATCTTTTCCACGGTCATGTCAGGATTCATGAGGGTGGCCTCCTGAATAGCTTCAGCCAAGGCTTTGTCGTGGTCAATTGGATCACCATCAGATTGGATGGTGATCTTCTGTTCAACTCGGGTCTCTACCACACCGTCTCTTTCTGTCTTGTACTGCAAGAAACAAATCTTAGGGTTAAGATCTCCATCAGACAGGTGGAAGATGACAAATTAGAAGAATGAAACTTACAGTGACAGTTTCCACAGTTCGAGTCTTGCTGCTAATTGTTTGAGAGCTGACTATTTCACCCTCCACGCTGTAAGCACCATCTTCTGCCTCCAAAGCAACCTTTCGGCTCTCAGTCTGTACGAGTGGAACTTGTGTCGTGCTGGTAAGAGCAGGAGCTTCTCCACCTTCCCCGAACACCAGAGTTTCCGTCTGGACAATGCCATGAGGCTGTACAAAACACAAATAACAACAACAACAAAAAATTAATTTGGTTCAACCAAAATGTGCTACCAGTAACTTATTTCCATTGATTACTCAAAATGAAAGAGAAGAGAAAAATCATTTCCGTCTAATTTTCAGTTGGCAAACAATAATCTCTATATGCGTTGGTGTGCAAATAGCTGCTGAGTAGAGAACAAACAGGCAGCGCTGCACAGACGCAATCCCCTGGAATCTTAGAACTATAGCAACCTCAAAGCTTTATTTTGAATGTACAAATTTAGAAGAAGAAGAGATGTCACCTATTATACTTAACAGCCTGGTAGTTTATGGTAAGATTTATTTATTTTTTTTAATGAGAGAAAAGGAAAGAATGAAACAAAACAAACCGTTTTAGATACATAAATGGTGAAAAGTAGCAAAAAATTCTTAAATGCTTTGATATATACAAAATGATTCCAAACATGATCAAAGATTGTGCATGGCCAAACCAGCAAGCAGCACTCGGGGCATGGGGCCCAGATGCTCTATCAAGCCACACTTGTTGCAGTGAGTATATAACTAAAGTGAACCACAAGGAGAAAAATCATGCACTTTCAGAAACAAGCAAAGAGAGTGTTTCACACAAGTAAAGATGGTCACTATGTGCCAGTCTCTTATGTGAATACCACGATGCTGTTTCCCTTACGGGCACCAAAGCAAACAAGCAAGCAAAACCAACCTGGGAAAACGTGTCATCATCCACATTGCAGTTGACAAAGTACTCGCCCTGAGAGTCATCCAAGATGTCCACTGGTGTACCAGAATCATCCGAGCTTGTTGAATCAGAAGAACTTGACAACCTATGACGCTGCACAGGGTGGCGAGGCATGAAGTGCCATACGTTAGTTGTGCAAATAGCAATGCCATGCATGCAATGTTCCAACATGCAATGTGTGTATGTAATGTGTACCAGCCCTACCACAGATTTTTTTCATCCCCTTAACATTTAACTTAAACATGGCCCCTAATCAAAAAAATTGTTGCTCAACTACAGAATTGTCATCTAAAATCTAAAAATGATATCAGTTCAAAAGTGAACAAATGAAAGTGAAAGCAACATTAGAATTTGTCAACTTATTCTTATGCAGAAGTTATGAGCCCATTGTTAAGGAATAAATTATGAGTAAGATACTAAAATCTGTGTGGCATATTGTTAGTTTCACACAATTTTGTACAACAGAAGCAATCCAAAGATAGTGGGTGCTAAAACCTTCAGATAGTGTTTCTAGCAGAGTGGTGCAACTATTTAATTTAAAAAGTTGAAATCAAATAAAGCAATTCAAATATTGGCAAAACATCAATCACTCAGTCATATGCTGATCTTTTCTTATCTACCTCACTGAGAAATGAAAATAATTTTCAGTTATTCAAAACCAACCTGGGAATCACTGCCGCTAAGAACAGTTGATGTGGCCCGGACTTCCTGAGTCACCACTCGCTGTTCCTGGCGAGTAGCACTAGTTGTCATTGTGTGTGCCACAGTTTTCTCTTCAACCTGTGAAGGCAATGAGTAAGTTTAGACAGAGAAAGTAATATGTAGGAGTAAAGAAAACACTAACAACTCTGCAACCACATAATACCTGGCTTGTCTTTGCATTCTTTTCAAGATCTTCATGGGTAGTCGCAGTACGGGTGGTCACAGCAGTTGCAGTAACGTATGGTGAGCGCCCATTGTCATTCACGCCCTCCGCCTAAATAAAAATTGGATGAAAATCAAGTTCCAGAGGAATTTGGAAGAATATTGCATTGAAGAATATGACATAATGTGCCAGAGCAGATGTTTGAATAAAAAGAAAATACTACGAAGAACTCAAAAAATTATCACATGCGGAGCAAGAATTTTAAAAAAGCAAGATACTAAATTCAATGGAAAAATTCTTTACACTACATAACAGAGCAGCAATAAAAACCAAGCCATATCAAACCTTATGTTCGTGCGTAGAGACATTTACAGCGCCCGTTCCAAGATCTTCTACCTTTTCCTCAATGTTGTGGGTTAGACCTTCACTATCCTTCACAACAGTTTGTTTGGTAGTAGTCTTCACAACCTTTGGTGTACCAGCCAACTGTTTGTCAGGGGAGCCCGCCTTCTTTTTGCTTGGGGTGCGAGGTAATTTCAGCTTTGATGCAATCCCCTTAAGTCCACGAGATCTATCGCTGTCAGCCTGTTCGGATGTGTCATCGCTTTCAGAGGCTGCGTCCCCACCAGATGTGCTGTCCTCAGGGTGGCCAGCTCGTGGAGATCCAGCAGCACCCAACACTGTCGTCTTCGACTTACTGGCCTTTTCCTTGGCTTCCTTCTCTTTGGCAGCCTTTTCCTTTGCCTCCTTTTCTTTAGCTTCCTTTTCTTTGGCGGCCCTTTCTTTGGCCTCCTTCTCCCTGGCGGCCTTCTCCTTGGCTTCCTTCTCCTTAGCCTCCTTCTCTTTGGCTGCCTTCTCCTTGGCTTCCTTTTCCTTGAGCTCTTTCTCCTTCGCTGCCTTCTCTTTCGCTTCCTTGTCCTTCAAAGCCTTCTCCTTAGCTTCCTTCTCCTTAGCTTCCTTCTCCTTGGCAGCCTTCTCCTTGGCTTCAGCCTTCTCCTTGGCTTCCTTCTCCTTGGCTTCCTTCTCCTTAGCTTCCTTCTCCTTGGCAGCCTTCTCCTTGGCTTCAGCCTTGGCCTTGGCTTC
Source organism: Megalurothrips usitatus (assembly GCA_026979955.1). Lineage (NCBI taxonomy): Eukaryota > Metazoa > Arthropoda > Insecta > Thysanoptera > Thripidae > Megalurothrips > Megalurothrips usitatus. The sequence continues at coordinate 12,249,369 of CM049597.1, read as the reverse complement.
CTTCTCCTTCGCCTCCTTGTCCTTCGGGTCGTCGCTGTGCTTGGCGCCCAGAGCGCCTCCAAGACCACCCAGGCCCCACTTGCTCTTCTTCTTGTCCTTGCCAGCCTTGCTGGAAGGTGAGTCCTGGCTGCCGGGGCTGCCCGGACTACCGGGGCTACTGGCACTTCCCATGCTGGTGGGGCTGCTAGGGGCACTGTAGCCCAGCGCGGCCTGCTGCGACGCGAACTCGGACTCCTTGGCGAGGAAGTCGGCCGAGGGGTTGGCGGGCGAGGCTCTGCCCGCACCCGCGCCGCCGAACTCGGTCGTCACCGTTGTCGTCGTCGTGACGGTCCGCTGGCCGGCCGGGGATGCGGCTCCGGGGGCTCCGGCTGCGGCCGCGGCGCCGCCGACGCGGGGTGAGTCCCCGGGGCCGCCGTAGGGGTAGGCGCCGCCGGCCAGACCCTCGTCGTAGCTGGACGAGGTCTTGGAGATGGTGTACGAGGCCGGGCCGCTGCCCGCCGCCGCTCCCGGCGCGGTGGTCTTGGCGGTGGTGACCGCGGAGTCCTTACCGAACAGGAAGCCGGACTTCATGTCCAGCCTGCGGCGCGCGGACGGCGACCCCCCGGCACCGGCACCGGCACCCGCGGCCGCCGGCTCGGCGCCTCCTTTGGCCTGCTCCTTGCGCGCCGCCGACTCGACGTAGTCCAGGCCGGGCGTCTTGATGGCCAGGCCCGCCGCAGCCCCGGCAGCACCGCCCTCCGCGGCGCCGCCCGCGTTCTTCTCGCCGAGGGTCTTCCTCTTCTCTGCGGTCTCGGCCAGCTTGTGCGCCTCGCCCGGCGCGTAGTTGAAGGCGAGCCCGGTGCGGATGCTGGCCGAGGTGGGCGAGCGCTGCTCCGGGTGCTGGCCGCGCTGCTGCCGCTGCCGCTCCTCGTACGAGAAGCCCCGGTCCTGCGGGCTGAACGGCTTGTTCCGCAGCTGGGTGGCCTCGTCGTCGGCGACGTAGTCGTAGGGCCTGGTGTAGCCGGGCAGCTCCGGGGAGCCGTGCGGCGGGCCCCCGCCCGGGCTGGTGGAGCCCACGCTGCCCGCGCCCGCACCCTCCTGGCTCTCCTTCTTGTCCGGGCTGGACAGAGCCGAGGACACGTCCGTGTCGAGGGAGGTGTCCGCCAGCTCCTTGACGCCGACGGCGACCTTCTTCTTCTTGGCCGACTTCTCCTTGTCCTTCTCCTCCTTCCTCCGCCTCTTCTCCTCGTCCTTGAGCCTCTTCTCCTCGTCCTTTCGCTTCTTCTCCTCCTCCTTCTCGCGGCGCTTCGCCTCCTTGTCCTTCCTGCTGAGCAGGGCGGACACGGCTGACCCCGTCCCGGTCGGCGACCTGCCCCCCTCACCTTGACCCTGCTGGCCCTGCTGGCCCTGCTGGCCCTGCTCCGTCAGCACAATGTCTTCGTTCTCGTTGCCCTGATCAGAGTTGCGACCCTTGCTCTTACCCATGAACCTGCGACTGGAGCCTTTGCCAAACAGCGTTACTGGACTCTACGCGAATCAACAAACAAAATAAAAAGGAATGGAATAAAACAAAGCAAAGGCAAAAAAAAAAGAAACAACAGGCAAATCAAAAGTAGCGAGGTCACACAAGACTAGTCAAAATCAAAATAGGCAAAATAAAATAAAATATCAATCTACCTTGTCCAAATTTAAACTAGCATCGTAATCCAAAAATTACTTTACTTGACATGAATATAATGTTTCTTTAGCAAACTAAAACAGGAAGAAGTATAAAATTCACTTCAGATTCCGCATAACACTTTATCTACAGGCACTAACAAAAAGTAATAGTTCAGACAAATATTTAACACCATCGGCGTGCACAAGACTGGTTCCAAAATTTCCTATACTGCAAGCAATCTCAGAACTACTAATTTACAAATCTCTATGAGCGAATTAACAAAGCATTCAAATGCTTCGAAAAGAACAAAATTAAATTCTTCAAACAAATTACTCACCTTATTTTTGTCCTTGTCTGGGCTATCACCAATTTTGTCTTTTCCGATTTTCTTTGAATCTGCTGATGTATCAGTGATGAGAGAATCATCTCTGTTTTCCTTCTCGTTGTCATCATCTGTATCTCCATATCCATTTTCCTTTTCTTTATTTTTCTTGCCACGTAAAAGTTTTAATCCTCCAGTTGGAAGCACAGCAACACCACCAATGGGTTTCTGAAAAAGAAAAGATAAAACCAATGTTCAGTAAGATTATTTCAACTTTTTATTCCTTTCTTTAAGAAGCTTTTAACAAAGATAAAAACTAAAAAGAAACTATAGGGATAAGAACAGAACATCAAAAACACACAAAAGATCTATAAAAACTAGACTGCTAATTTTTTTTAAAAAAGGAAGAGAAATTGCACTGTCAGAAAATATAAACAAATTGGATTCTATCAGCAGCAGCAGCAGCAGCAGCAGCAACCCAACAGGTATCGAACACAAAGCCTATGATGATGGATGGTGGGTGATGGAGTGAGGATATCGCCACTGCTGAGAAGTGGGAGCGGCAGAGGCAATAATCACATGTTCACAGCCCGACCCCTGAGGAGACACGGAAATAAAAAGCAGCATGCATGCGTCTCAACCTCGAGTTTTAAAAAAATTATACTCAGGGCTGTTAGGATCATTAAAATAAAATAAAAATTGAGAATATAGCAAGAGCAACTTAACCTGCAAAATCTTAAAGGTATTTGGCTTGTATCCTAAATTTCATATGCACTGGCAAATTGAAAAAGGAAAAAGAAACTGATCGGCTAGCACATCTTGAGAATTAAAAGAGGGTATCTTGTAATCCGCCTGTACCCTTTGTGCTCTCCATTAAGCTGAAAACTGAAATCTCAAGTGACAAACTACAAAAAACACAGCAAATGACCGCAAAGCAAGTTGGTCTGCATCAACTAGGCGCAGCAAACAAAGCTACCTTAGGTCTTTCTGATGAGGTGTCTTTGCGGCTTCTTGCCTCATATTCCCCTTCCAATGAGCTTTCTGAGCTAGCACTTGTTTCGCCCAAACTGCCCTTACGGCCACGCTAAAAGTGTTAGTATAAATTAGACAGTAGAAGAGTCCAGAAACATTACCAAAAAACATTCAGTTCTAAAATAAATATGCATATCCCTCCACATGTTTTCTTTTAAGGCATGCACAAATAAAAGAGAAGTATATTTTGGTTGGTTATTTTCCTACAAACACATGATCAATGACAAGTACCTATAAAGTGGAAATGTGATATCTAAACATACACATGTTGGCCCATAGACAGAATTACTATTGTTACACACCTTATCTTTGTCCTTAGATTTTTTATCCTTGTCCTTTGATGATGTGTTAAGACCATGTTCTTCTGGAATCCTTCCTGGAACACCATGAGGTATTGTGTGCCGTTTTCCAGACTCACTTTCGCCATCCAAAGAATTGTTGCGCAGGGCTGAAGAAATCACAGAATAGATTTAGTTTTTTGAAGCAGTAAAAATGATCCAGTCAATCAGTAAGTCCATCAAATACAATGATAATTACCATCCATACTGCGGCTTGAAAAGCTGCGAGTTGACAGACCCCTACCGCTGAGAGATCTTTCAAAGTGAGGTGCTTGCCTATCAATTGGCTGTGTCTTTGTTTCATAATGTGTGCGACCAGAATACCGGAACTTAGATCCAAAGCGTGGAAACAGTCCTGCTTTCATGGTTGGCTCTGGTTTCATCAATCTAAACACAAAAATTTGAGTTTGAGACAAAAGCTGGTTTGAGGGTTTCTTGATTAATTAGGTTACAAGACACTTACCTGAAGAATGTATGATGTTCTACACAAACTTTCCACAACTTCTTTGCTGCTCTATGATTTACAAGCTTGAAGCAAACAGTAGATTCAAACTGTTCATATTCACCAGGTCTAATTTTTATGTAAAAATTGTGGCGTTTATAAGATATTTTGAGGATCTTGGGCCATGCAAATCTATTTATTCTCAATCTGAGGGTGAGAAAAAATATCTAATTAACATCCAGATGCTGATGAATAGTGAAGGGCAGGCTAACCAAGAGGGAATCTTTCCTTACCTATCTCTGTACACAAGCAGGCCTGATGCACACACTCCTAGCATGATATCTACACCTTCACTGTCTTTAGCTGGATGGAGATCAACCCCATACATTGCTAGTTTTTTTGCATTCTCCAGAAAGTGAAGTTCTGCTTCAGCCGGAGTCTGACCCCTGTAAAACACAAATCAGAAAAAATAATTTAAAAGAATTTAAAAATTGTGAAGACAGACGGTGAGGATGAGAGAAAGAACTGATACTTACTTATGTGTACGGTGTAATTCCTTGACTTTGTCTTCCAGTTCTGACGTCTGATTGGGGGCAAATTTAAACTCACTGAGGTAATTCGGTCCATGTTCCTCGAGGTCATAGTCACCCAGCTCTGACTGAACTAAGTAAGAACCCAGGAGAGCGTGGGTGACGAATGAACACGGTAGTCTTTCTGCGAGGATATCATTGCGAATTTGGAGGCAAAGATGATATCTGATGAGAAACAAATTGTTTAATGCGAAAAAAAAAACACTTAAAAAATTGGGATTAGGGTTTTAGAGTACGAGCATTACCTAGTGATATCTTCTTGAAGCTGAGCCGGGTCCGGTGGATAGAACTTAACTTCAAAATTGAATTTCCATGGGTCATCTGAAAAAAAAAATAAATGAAGAAATTAAAATGAATGAGTTTATTTTTCTAACATAACGCTGGGCCTGCCTCACAAAGCACACTTCACTTACGCTTCAGAAACTTGGATAACCGTCGGTCGAGTTCCACCCAGTTGCGGGCGTCGTGTCGGTCGGCGTACGTCAGGCCGAAGTAGTCCTTCTCCACCAGGTTGAGGGCGTCGCACACCCTCTCCAGCAGCTCGTGCCCCTTCGCCTTGCGCTGCAAACAAGAGAAGAGCGTGAGCAACCGGTGTAATGGAGACGCACGCACACTACACATCAGGAGCACGTCGGCGTCCACACGAGGCGGCCGATGAGCCGCTTGTCGGCGGAGACCTCGGGGGGGTTGTCGGTGATCCGGATCACACCGACAAAGCGGGGCGGCGAGGCGGGGGAAGCGAAGCCCCGAAGGCCAGACGACAGTGATTTAAATGTAGTCACGCATGGCGGGGGGCGGCGGCTCCGGGACGGGGGAGGTGATGTGCACCCCCCGCGTGCCCTCCCCTCCCCATCAGCAGCAAAAATCTCTAGTGGTCTGCCGGGGCGCACGTCGGCTGGCGTCGCTCGGACGTCTCGGCGCCGGCGCCAACACGGGGAGGCGCCAGTGCGCCATAAACCTCCCCCTCCCCCCGGCCGGCTGGTCCCACCACCCCGCCGCCGAGGCCGCCGAGGCCGCCGAGGCTCAGACGCTTGCACGGGGGCTCTGCACGGCGCTGGCGGCGGCGGCGGCGGCGGCGGCGGCGGCGGCGGCGGCGGCACGGCACGGACGGCGTCTAACAAGAAGCGAGGAGGACGACGACGGCACACTGACAGCAGAGGGAGGGGAGACGAGGTCCGGACAGACGGCCTAAGTCCCGGGGCCGACGCCGCCGGCACGTCCGCGCCCGCTACTAATCGGTGGGG